>BQMZ01000373.1:0-24813 GCA_036984285.1 Chlamydomonas sp. KOR1
CGGCAGTACGGCATCAGGACGAGCCTTCACCTGGCTACCTGAATTTCCGGTAGCGGTCTGAGGCTGTGAGCCTGCCCCTTTGCATGAACCAGCCGTGCCAGGCTGCGGTTAGCACCTGATGTCGTTGGCTGTGGTATGGCGCGGTGTAGGCAACCCCCCGTGCACTGGGGACACAGATGAGCAAGCATAGTACAAAGCCATTATTACATAGCCAGAAAACATGCGCGCGTGTTATGGCAAAGCGCTATCGACGCCAAAATGCGGCCCGTCAGGCCGTCACTATGGGGACGGGGCCCCTTGGCGCTGCCCAACACTGAGTTTTTGCGGCTGTGTGGCTTCCCGTGAAGGACATCACACGCATCTTAGGCACGGTGATCCTATATTAATTCGGAGAGTTAGCATGTAGCTGCAGCTGTTTTCGGCGGACGTTGTTACCGGTATGCATTCATTGCATTGGAAGGTGGGCCAGCGGACCACTGCGCCTGTGCGCCACCTGTGCCGTCCGTGAGCATCCAGTGCGTGTGCGAGCTTTATTTGGCCTTTGGAGCAGGGCCCCTTCATGGTACTTGGCGATTTAGCCAGTCATAGGATGCCCTGAGTTGTTTTTCCTGGATGACTCGAGGTCGGAGGTAGCCGGCTCTGTAACCTAGTGAACAGATACAAGCACCCAACGTGACCCAACCGACTTGATCCCTGACCGGTGACCGCCGCTGTATGCGTCCTGTGTTGCCTTCCTCGTCCGCTCGCCGCACCCCCCGTGCCCCACATGCCCATGCTGTGGCGGTTTTTCAGCTCAGGTCCCCTTCCACTAGCCCCGTCCCACAAGAGGAAACAGAGCTGGTCCCAGCCGTATGGAACACGGGGTTTTCTACCACCCGCGTTTTACGGGTGGAAGCAAACGGCTCCACCAGAGTACGGAGTCCCCGTAAAGGCCATGACGAGGGGGCCCATGGGCCCATGCTGTTCCTGCGTGTCCCCTCCTGCAAAGCCGGTGCAACCATGCGCAAAACAAGGCTGCACTAAGCCACGGTCCACTGCCAGCTGAAACTGGCACTTGTTGCACAGCCAGCGCAGACGTACCATAGCAGCGAGCATCAATTTTGCAACTGAAGTTGCATCCACCCACCAATTCCAACTCCATGGATGGCTGCAAGGTGGCGCACAGCACATGGGTAACAAAGTGTAGGCCTTCACCTGGGTGTGTGGACCCTGTGCACTGGTTGGGAGTCGCCATGCTCCAGGCCCACACGCTCTCCACTTGCCGGGGAGCAAACCATGGACGTGATCACACGTGGTGTCCGTTCACCAACAACCAATTCGAATCCGACCCTGACAGCCAGCATACGTACATCCGCCTCTTAACATTTCCGGAAGTCCAAAGAAATCACTTCAGACACCAACAACAAGCGCCAAAACAGTCTCGGGTTCGCTAGCAGCTTCGCCGGTACGGGTTGGTTTTCGCTGGCCCTCGTACCCCGTCCACACGAGCCCATGCACACACGCATGCTGCTCGCCGGTAGCTCGCAGCCGCAGCTTGCCTTGAAAGATGCATCAACTGCGCACACGCTTGCCGCTTTATGTGCCGCACATGCTCACAGGCCGCACCATGCAGTCGCTCCCCTCGTGGTATACCCTGGAGTTCGCTGCAGCTTGCTCACAGCACACGCTCGCAAACCACTCCTCAAACCACGAACTGCTCATCTTCTTCGCTATGGCTATGGCCACAGCAGGTGACGTAGCAGACAGCACGAAAGCAGTGCAACCCAAACGCGGCCTGCCCTAGCTAGAAACCATGCACTGCCGCCAGGCGCTTTGACAAAACTGATAAAACCACTCGCGCCGTGCACACGGCCAGCGGGTGAGGCTTGGCCGCCTCGGCAAGGTGCACGACACTCTCCTGCCCGGTCACTCCCTAGTATGGTTTGAATGCTTTGCTGATCTCTGCACCGCACCCTACTGCACTCACGGACTGCACACATAACACATAACAGACTCACACGTGCCGGGCATTCCGACCAAAGGCTCGCTCACAGGGGCTGGTCACGACCCTCCTCTGCCACAACCCGCCTCCGTCCTCTGCCTGGGCTCAACTGTGGACCTATCCAAGCCACCCTGAGCCTTGCTTCTCAAGCTTATATATGCTACAATAGTGACCTGCCAGTCATGCGCCGCTCGCTGCTAGATGGCCCCTAAACTTTATTCGCTCGCTTCTCGTCGCTCCCTGTCCCCGGCGCCCCTCCGCTCACGCCGCCCTGCGAGCCGCCCACCGGCGTGCGCCGCCCCCGCTGCGACTTGCTCTCCACCGCGAACCGCATGGATGCTGTGGCCATGCCCGCTGCCACCTCCTCCACCGTGTATTCGGAGATGTAGTACCCCGCCTCCTCCGCACCCTCCACCGGTCCCCGCAGCATGCCACCCCACATGGGGAAGTGGATCAGGGGCACCGTCGTCGCGCCCACGCACGCCACCAGCACGCCCATCCACGTGATGCCCTCGTAGTAGGTCAGCTTGGAGCGGAAGAAGAAGGCGAACTGCAAGATGACGGCGCCGAAGCTGCCCATGGCGCCCACGGTGCCCGCCACGACGCCCAGGGCGCGCTTGGAGACGAAGGGGACGACGGAGAAGTTTGCGCCCTCCGACATCTGCGCGCGATGGCACGGGGGATTGTTGGCGGAAACGCTGGTGAAGTGGCGTTGAGGAATTGCGGACGACGTGATGGCGTGGATCCTTGCGTCTATCCGTCCTGTGAGGTGGCATGCACGGCCGCTCATGCTGGGCGCACATGCATGTGTAGTGGCGCACCACGCGGCCCCGCCCAGCAGCGGATGGGCGCTCCTGGAGACATGCTGCCGCTGCTCACAGCACTGCATTCTTTGTGTGTTGTGGGCGGCAAGCTCACAAAAGAATGTTTGCACGCACAGAGCTTTGTTGTCCGCGGCTCATCATCATCCTGTGTAGACTAAGCCCCCTGGACCTCCTGAGCTGGCCTTGGCAACTGCCTCTTGACCTCTGCCCATGCGACTCGGCTTGGCCTTGACCTGCAACCTTTGGCGCCTGCTTCGCGACGTGTTATTGTACCCCGAAACCGCATCGCCACCCACCTGTGCGGCAAGCGCGAACAGCACCAGTAGCGCCACGCTCCCCTCGAAGTTCGAGTTGAGGCGCCCCAAGACGATGCAGAAGACACCCGACAGGACCTGCAAGCAGTGACCCGGTATGCAGCAGCGTCAGTGGGAGGCAATAATCGTTTTCCATGCCAATGCTGGCTGAAGCCATCAACGCCAGGGAACGTCCGTCCATCAGCAATGTGTAGGTAAGGCGCGTGGTGCGGTCCGGGCGTTGGGGAGGTGGGGTTTGTTGCTTGTGGCCACACGTGGCCCCCGCAGGTAGGCCCCTTCCAGCCATGAGATTTCATGCCTTGGCGCAGCAGTACCCTCCAACTGCTTGGCTACATGTATCCCATCGAAACGAACAGTACCAGCAGCGCATAGCCAGGACATGCCATGCGATATGCTGTGCACGCACCTGCGTCCCAAACAGCAGCCACAGCCGGCCACGCATGCCGAAATCGCGTGCAACGTAGTCAGACGCAAGCCCGCCCGCCGTGCGCGAGAAGAGGTTCATCAGGCCGAACAGGGAGCCCACGCCGCCCGCCGTGATCAGGTCCTTGCCGAACTGGTCTGCGGGGGCGGAATGCGTGTTGTGGTTATTTCGCGCCTTGTTGGCCGCCGCCGTGGGGATGCGTGGGTGCCCGGGGCCGGGGACGGCGCATAGTTTGTTGGGGTTGTGGTGAATGCTGGGAACCGCTTGCTGCGCATCACTTAAGCCATGATGGAAAATGAAGGATAAGCGAGACGGCATGCCCTGCTGCTGCTGCCACGCACGGGATGCCCAACGGCCCCGCCTCTACCCCTTGCCCACACTGCCGGCTAGCTACCGGGGCATTTGGATAGACAGGACACCCGCAGATTGCCACTTATCAGCGTGCGCCTGGCGCTGACCTGAAATGTAGCCCACGATGATGTTGTTGACAGTCAGCTCGACGCCAAAGCTGAACGCGTACGACACGGCCAGCATCCACGTGCGGTAGTTGCGGAGCGCATACTTGGCAACCGCTGCCTTGCCTGAGTGCAGCACGGGCCCGACACATAGGGCAAGAAAGCGTAAGGGTCGATCCATGGATTGAAAGGCCCTAGGCCGATCGTAAGCAGCAGCAGATGGTGTGCACGCACTTGCTCGGGAGCAGCTCTTGGCAGTGGTGATGAGGCCAGCGTGGTTGTGGAGTTGTGCGGGTGGCTTATGCGGGCTCAAGCAACCAGGACGCTCGCAGCGGGGCAGAGCCTCTGGCCTGCCGTACAGTGCGGGCCTGGCGCACGGTCACAGCTGCGGGCGTCCGTAGTCCATCCCACCGGGCACGTGTGCAGTGCAATGCACCCGAACCAATGCACGTGAAGCACGCTTTATTTGGATGTATGGATCAGCGGCTTTGGGCGATGGGTGGGTAAACGGGTCCCTTACTTGTTGCATGTCAGCATGGGTGCTTCCCGAGAGCGGCACTGCCGGTACCTAGGAACCAAACACCCAACAGGAGGGCACTGCTATCTTACTGCCCTTCCTGCGCAGCACAGCTGAACGAGCGGGCCTAGTGATCCGCCATGCGGCATCGCTTGTCCCATGCAAACAACCCACCAAGCACCATGTGCAGGGCTGAGCCCGAGAGCAACGATCAAACGGCGCAGAAACCGCCTGCTGTCCAACCGCCACCAATGAGGATACATGGTGCCCAGGACGATTATCAACGGGGACCGGCTCACTCTCTTTCTTTGCCAGCTGGCGGCCTTCCGCCGCAGCCCGGTCTTGAACCTCGCGCAGGTTGCCCGCCGGGCTGTCTTGCGCGAACAGCATGAACAGGACGGAAGTCAGGACCATCAGGCCGCCTGCAGCAACGGGTGCAGGGGCCGTGCGGGCGCACACAGGTCAGCGGGCACCTCACGGTAGACGGTACTAGTTGCCGCCAACTCAGCACATCAGCACCGCAACAGGCAAACGAAGAGCTCCCACGCGGGTGGGCCAACGGCTAGTGCTGGGAAACAGGCAACAAGCACTCTGGCAGTGGCTCGACCCGCGCCGACAGCGGCGCTAATCCCTGGGGGGATTCTCCCAGGTGGATCTTTTCACCACGAACGGCAGCAGTCAGTTAGAAACCCGCCGCATGCACAGCTGACCGTAGTATGATGAGGCACGGCTTCTTTGCTGTAGCTCCTCAACCTGCTGGCCCACCACGTCCTGCATGTACTGCCTGTCCCCCGGCCACGTGCCGTTGCCGTACGACACGTGGCAGTCATCCCGCCCGACCCCAGCCCCGCCGTGCGTTGGATGGGGCCGTGCGCCGCCGTGCATCACTTTGCTTCACCACAGACACAAACAATAACCAAGCACTTCACACCGCGCCACGCACCAGGAATGAAGAAGGACCACCTCCAGGCATCCCAGCCTGGAACGGAGTTCTTGATGGCAAGATAGATCAGGGGCATGAACAGCTGCGCCAGCCCACCGCCCATGTTGCCCCAACCTGGACAGGGCAGGGGTTACAAGATGACAGGGTGTCAAGGAGGTGAGGGAGCGCGTCAGGGCAGGCAGGGGTCGCGAAGCTGTACAGCAGCAGCAACAGAAGCAGCTAGGGAGGCAATGTGCACTTCCAAGGGAGTGATGGAGTTGGACTTGCGCACACCCTCTCCTTGGTTCATTCCCACAAGACACACGACCTGCCTGCCGCGGTGGCGTTGGTCCCGCCCACGATCCGTACGTTGAACATCTGGGACGAGCAGAACTGTGTTGTCACGAAGCCGCCGAGGGACAGGCCGATGAAGAAGCGCACGACGATGAGGCCAGCGCCGCTGGTCACGAACACCATGCAAAACACCGCTGGTGATAGCAGGAGCATGAAGGCGGGCATTGCGAGGCGGGGGCCCAGGGTCTCGCACATCCACCCCATGATGAAGCGGCTGACCATGGACCCGGTGACCTGCGTGAGGCAGCGCGTGGGGGCATACACTGGCAAGTTAGTCGCGGGTCACACGGCAGTTGCTTGCCAGGGAGGAGGCCTCCCATGTCGGAGGACAGTTGGCCTCCCATGTCGGAGGGCAGTTGGGCAGCATGCACCATGCGCTCGGTGGTGCGTGTGGGTTAGGCGCACGGTACAAGTACGTGAGCTTGGGAAGCAGCGGAGTGGGGATGCCCCATGCAGTGCAAGCTGCTTGTGGGAAAGGTGCCGGTTGGCTGGCGCAGGCTCGCGTGTCAGGGGACAGGCAGGGACGGCGGGGGAGCCAGCAAGCAGCAGCTCGGCTACAGACGGTCCCCTCGCCGGAAGTTCCCACCAGCCGCCAATGAACGGCACGTACCGCGGCAATGCCGGCTCCTGACATCATTGAAGCTGTCGCATTGAGGTTCTCCCGAATGACCGGCGCCAACGCGGCCGCCGAAAAGGTCGCGAACTGGCACGTGAGGAAGGCTGACCAGACCAGGTGAAAGGTCAGGTGGTGCGGCCGTTGGAGTGACCACGGCCTAAATATCTTCGCTTTGCCCTCTGAGTCAACAGGTACTCCACATGCTGGTTTGGCCGGTGATGCAAGCGTGTCTGTGGGCACTTTTGGGTCATTGCTGGGCGTTGCGGTACCCGTGTCGCTGGTGGACACCGACACGCTTGCCTGCTGCTTGTGAGACGGATCACCGGAAGCCATTGTCTATGTCCGCTGCACACTTCAGGGTAGAATATGACTTGCACAAAAGGTTAACGTGCCGCCCTCGTGGTTTGTTGCAGCGCGTGTCAGTGCGCGGTGCTGGACAAACTCCAAGTCCAAGTCAGCGGCGTTGATGAAAAGTAATTGGTGATGAAGTAACTAAATCATACCATCATAAAGTCAAGTGGACCCCTCGCGCCAACAGCCAAAACGCCCGCATCTAGGGGACCCACGGGGACCCCACGGGAGGCCCATGCGACTGTACCCTACCAGATGGTCCGTCACATGCCAGCCGTATACACATGGTTTGACCACAACGAACATTGTTAGCAGCCGTGCCACTGCTGTTACTCAGGTAAATGCCACACAATGAAAAAGGTTGGACTTTCAACCTTTCCACACTGCGCTCGGGCCCCGTGTCCGTCACAGTGCTATGGCGCTGGTGGGCTGATTAGCGAAATCGAGGAAAGTAAACCTATCATCATGAATTGAAAGTATGAACTCGAGACCCTTATGCTAAGGGCGTCCCTCACGTGGGCGTTCACAGTTGACATAGGTCACACCGACAACCGAACTGAGAACCTGCAGCCACTGGGATTCCAGCCCGCACGTATAACATCCATACAAAAAGAGCTATATTGAGCTACCCCGGCTTGGGGTGCCTCCTTATACAGTTGCTCTCATACACACTCGAAGCGCTGGGTGCATGCCCTGCTGGAACCAGCTGACCGTCACGAAAAGGAGTCGCGCGCTCGAGCAGGATTGCTGATCCATACAAGCTTTGGTTTGTTTGACCGAATGTCGGTGGCCCCCCCAACAGCAGCAGCCTGCTTTCCCTTGCTGTCTGCTGCGTCACGCTAACGGTGCATCGGTGCTTGGCATGAGATACATGCTACGCGCATCCACGCTTGCATCTTGCAAAGCTACAACGGTGCTAGTGTGAGCTTAGTGTGATAGAATGCGAAGCCAGGGGCCTGGCCTATCCCGCCAGCGCGCTGCCATGCTCAGAAATGTAGGGTCTGGCCCAGGTTTGGTCAGCACTGCGCATACGCAGAGTATGCAGGCTGTGAACATCCCCGTTCCACCATTCGGTGTGGCCCCTGTAACGCAAACAGGTAAGGTAGACCTGGGTAGACAAGCATCTTTTGGAGCACCATGGCAAGTTGCGGCCAGGTCGGCTCATCCTCAGGCTCCGGTGGGGACAACAGTGGCAGGAGCAGACAACAGTGGCGAAGCCTGTACAACCATTGACAGCAACCATGACCATAAGCAGGGGAGTTCCCCTGGTAACGTCTGGGCTGGCCCCCAACCTGAACAGGAACCCCCTTCAAAAGCAAAAGCAACACGCGAGGTCCTTGGCCGTGGTTCCTGACCCACAGTGCGCAGGCAGAAGGCGCAGGGTCACCCGCCATTGTGCAGTGGAACATGTGCGCAGTCGTGCTTAGGGGCCCTGAGACCAACCGTGCAAAGTGCGAGGCACATGCCGTGCGTTTGCTCGCCTCCATGCACAGCCAGGCGTTCCCCAGTGTGTGGATTCGGCGCCACGCAGGGCACGCAGCTCCGCACTTCGCAGTGCTTAGTCAAGGGCCATAAGTAGTAGTTACAGCTAACCGCTTGACACCAGGGTGTAGGTCATCGGGAGTGTTCCTTACTCCATGCTGCTCCATGTCACGCCTACCTTCAGCCGTTGCTCGTTGGCGCAGGTTGGCACTTGGCTAAGGACGTCCACGTGTCAGCGATCAGTGGGATGCGCTGTTTGCAAGTTTAGTTCACTTTCGTGCGCAACGGGGCAGTGCGCCTCATGGCGCGTTGGGTCGGGCCTGAGACATCAATCCCACAACTCGTGGCACAACGAAGATCCATGCTGTGTCCCGCGCAACAGCAATGGTTTCGGAGTCTACTGAGGTGCTTTGGTATTGATATAGACAAGACTGCATAATGAATTGTGAGGCTTGTATTATTGCAGCTGGGGCAGAGCGGCAGACAGTCGCCTTTGACTTGCAGCCTGTACGGTGCATCGGGAGCTCGGACGACAAGGACATTGCAGCCCGGGACGACCTTCGAACCAGTTTACCAACAACCCACTTTACAGTAGCATTGTTGTATCACTTGACAAACAGCGAAACGAGAATTGCAGCGGAACTCATTGCGGCCAGTGACCCCTCGCTTCCTTCCATTCGCCAGTGTCTGGCTGGAGCCAACAATGGTACGTGCAGCACAGCTTAAGTTAGACCTTGCCATACACTGAGATGTATCAACAATACGACACCTGACTCTGCAGGGTTGCGGAAGTTCCACGGCTGCATCGGCGACACCTGCGCCGAACCGCAACTGTCCTGTTCCCGCACCAGCAAAGCGTGAGGCCTCGCAGGATGCAGCACCTTCTCCGGAGCAGCTTGAAGGACATATGCCTTTGAAGCAACCGCTGTTAAAGGGTGGGTGGTTGCTTGAGAACAGGGGAGACATGTGGCAGCCGAACCAACGCAGGCCGCGAGAAGGTTAGAGGTGACGTTGCGTGTTGCCCTTCATTTTCCAATCGCTACAAGTCATTTTTCAGATGATTGCAAGCCAGGCGAACACTCCTGAGCGGTTGTCGAGTCCCGGTCACCTGCCAACATGCCGACATGCAGGGCACTTTACCCTGGGTGATACTCGTCAGGCGAAGATGAACCTGACATGGAATGATACTCGTAAGCAATACTCATGATCGGTGTGTCATCCCTTCCACTGCAGGTCAAGCCTTGGACGCAGCTGACGCTGCTGCGAACGCTCTGGATGGGGATGGGATTGCCGCAATCACAATCAACCCGCCGGTGAAGGCCGCTTCCAAGGTGGGAGGCATAGCCGTATGCCCTCTGTCGTGCATTGGCCACACGTCACTCCGGACACGACAAGAACGGATTTGCTACGGCTCCCCACATGAGACAAGCCTGCAGCAACCGGCGCAGGAGTGCAGAAGTGCCAGGCCGATACTGGTAATTTTGCATCCTGGGCACAATGAGCACAACACACCGCGCACAACTGCATCCTCGTAACAGCGGCAGGAATGGTGCCCTGCCGCCAGGTGCTGAGCTGCTGACCCCCAACGCACGCTGCCCTCCACCAGGTGCAGGTGGGAGGCAACTCGGCCACTACCGCTGAGGAAAATGTGGCCCGCGCATCAGCGGCTGCTCCGGCCAGCGAACCCAGCAAGCAGGCTTCCCGCCCCCAAAGCGCCGCGCTGGCGGCGGCTGGCCATGCCGACAAGCCCAGTGCCGACCCGTCGCCCGCTTCCGGCCCCGAGAGCGCCCGCTCGTCCCGGCCCCAGAGCGCTGTACCGGCAGGATCTGGGCACGTGGAGAAGACCGCTTCTGCTCCTTCGCCAGCATCCCGCCCCGGCAGCAGCAGCGGCATGTTCCTCCCACAGGGCTCCGTGGCAACAGCGGCGGCGGCTGGTGACGTGCAGGACGCTGCCGTCGCCCCTGGCCCCGCGTCCCGGCCCGCCAGCTCCCGCGTCTCCCGCCCCTCAAGTGCCGCTCCCGCCTCGCATCTTGAGGAGGCCAACGCCACCGCTACACCTGCGTCGTCCCGGCCGGGTAGCTCCCGCGCGGCCACCGCTGACCTGCAGGTTGCCTCTGCGCAGTCAGATGCCGCGTCCAAGCCCACCAGCAAGACCAACTCGCGTCCCATGAGCGCAATGGCGGCGATGGGCGCCCTTGAGAAGGACGAGCCTGCCGCGGAGCCCGCCGCCAAGAAGTCTGGGCCTGGCTCCCGTCCCCAGAGTGCGATGGCGGCCGTCAACGCACCTCCGGCTCTGGCTGCATCCAATGTACGCTCCTCCAGACCCCAAAGCGGCGCTGTGGCAAGCTCCGATGCTGCCGAGGAGGCGGGCGCCGTGCCCCCTGCGGGCTCCAGGCCCACCAGCGGCCGCACCTCCCGCCCCTCGAGCGCCGTGCCGACGGCGGCGGCTGGGCACGTGGAGGCTGGTGCCGCGGTGACGGCGGCGGCGGTGGAGGAAGGGTCCCGTCCCGCCAGCGCCCGCGTCTCCCGTCCAGCAAGCGCCGTGCCGGTGGCTAGCCATGCGGAGGAGGCCGCCGCCGCACCCCCGGCCGCAGGCTCTCGGCCCGTCAGCGCCCGCGTCTCCCGCCCCTCGAGCACCCTGAACACCGAGGCGCCCGCTGGCCAAGCGCAGGAGGAGGCTGGTGCTGAGGCTGATGGCCCCGCTGACGCCGGCTCCAGGCCGGCTAGCGGCCGCGTGTCTCGCTCCCAGAGCGCAGAGGCCGGGCTGGAGTTGGGTAACGACGACGGCGGCGAGGAGGAGTACGAGAGCCCCGTGCACTACCTGCAGACAGTGGAGGAGGAGGACGGGGAGGGGGAGGAGCAGGAGCAGCAGGAGGTGGGTGCCAGGAAGCTAGACACGGTATTTGCTTGCGCGTCGCAGTAAGGCTGGGCACTGGCAGGCTACATGGCAAGCACACCTAGATGAGCTGCCCGTACGTGCTGCTGCAGGGACCTGTTACGGTACGTACATCCTTCTCACGCTCACCTCGGCATCCACCTTGCTGTGTCTGTGTGCAGGCCGAGCCAGAGCGCACGGGCTCAGGTGCGGGCGGAAACAGCGGTGCCCTGGAGGCGGGCGCTGTGTACGACAGCGGAGAGCCCGCCAACGAGGAGGAGCCCAACGGTGCAGTGTAGGCCGCTGATGCGGGCGCCGAGCAGGGGGCACCCCCGGAGAGGGCTTATGGAACGAAGGGGCACCTGGATCTCGACAACTTGTCTTAGCCAGGGGTCTGGTCTTAGCACTTTTTTCTGTGGAAAGGTTTACAGGTAAGGAGACGGGAAAGGACAGGCCAGCGGGAACTCAAAACCCGGCCAGCGCAAGCAAGCACCAACACCACCAACGTCCAAACCCAGCGCACCCCTTGCCCTTGATGTTGGCGGGACACATAAAGTGCCGACGGGTGTTGAGGTGGTGGTCTTGCACAGAAGGTCTTCTGGTCTTGCACACGCTCTGCATGCGTCATCTGTGCGCGATGACGGAACTGCAATAAGCCCTGCTGAAACATGCAGCCGAGCGGAGATCAGTTGTGTTTGTGCTGGCAGCATTGGCCCTGCGCAGCGATGTGCGACGAGGGGATGACGTGTATCATTACACCTGGCTGCACCTGGTGACTGCTCTCATGGGTAGGTGCGTCAGGTTTTCAGGATGCTTAAGCCACAGCAGGCGGTTGCCGCTGCACACTCAAATTTTATTTGCACTCATGGGATCACAGCTGGCCGGTTCACGCTCAGGAGGTTGCAGACGCACGGGTGTTGGACATTGGCAGGAGCTTGCGATCAGGACAGCTCCCCTGTGTAACATTAAGCATGGCTTCGTTCCTGAGCGCTTTCGGCGCTGTGAACGTATCATTTGGACCAGTTTGGACGCTGCCTGCTAGCACGCGAAGCTACGTGCCTCACCGTGCTCAGGGCGTGTTAAACTGTATGCGCACAGCCCTGAATAGGTCAGCACACAGTATCCAAACTTCCAAAGACATTTCAGGGGCACACGGCCAACCTGGGCCAACCCGCAAGGCCTGAGGCGGGCAAGCAGGTGCTGTTGAGGCGTATGGTGCATGCGAAAAGCTCGGCTACAAGGCAGCAGTGGCCGGCGACCTGCTAGCTCCAAGCGCACGTTCGCAGCAGCACGCAACAATACCAAGCTGGCGTACCGCACGCACGGCCCGCCCCACGTGCCTGCACCCGCAGTCGGCATGGCCAGGGCCTATGGGACCGCAACGTACTCTGTGCGGTTTGCAAGGCGCGCCCACTGGACCATAACTCGCAACGTTATTTCGCAGGTCCTTTCGTACCGTACGTGCTGCGTCCGCGCCGATGGACCCTCTGCCCCTGGCCTTGCCCCCGGTGTCAGCTTACACCTCACCACGAGCCCCTCCCCCTGCAGCCCACATCCCAGTACGGCAGTAGCTACTCCAGCCCTCACAGCGACCGCGTGAAGCACAACATGCGGTGCGACCGCACCAGCCGGGTCCTCACCCCATGCCCACAGTGCAAGTAATGGGGCAGCCCACTCCGCCTGAGTACGGTGGGATCAGCATTGCGGCAAGCAGCATCTCGAGCCCCCGAGTGTGGCATGCGGAGCGGCCGAGCGGGTCAGCACGCCTGCACCCCCTGCACCCTTGCCAGTTGCCGCCTCCCTTCCCCCTGAACCCCACAGTCACTGCCTGCTCCGTCATCTGCCAACGCGTTCTTGTGATAGCCTACGTGTGCAAGGTACTATACGAACATTGCTATGTCGTGAGGATGATATGCCGAACCCGAAAAAAAAAGTGCCACATGTGCCCTGGGGTGGCCCATGGCACATGTGGCACGTGTCTGCGTCGGCAGCGACCCCCACGCTTTTTGCCAATATCCAGCCGTTGCGTGTCCCAACACAGGCCGACAGGAGGTCATTGGGAGCACCTGGGAGCACCTGGAGCACCTAGGCCCTGGCAGCATGGCTTGCACTGAAGTACATGAGTTTGCATGCTGACGGCATGTGAACAACATGCATAATGGTATATCATATCTATGCGACTTGTAACAATGCTTTGATGGAGTGCAGCCGCCTACTGGATCCAACCGCATCGGCAAAAAAACTAAATTGCGCGGCCGCCCTAGGGCCCTACCCAAGCTAGTCGCTCGTGGACAGTAACAGAGGGCATTCGAACCTTTCCTTGCTGCAAACAACACACGGACGTACTCCATTGCCTCTAATTCTAATTAGCCTAGGTCTAGGTCCGCGATTAGAATTCGGACCCTCCCTAGCGCCTGCCTCCCTTGACTGGCCCTCCCTGCCAGCGACCAGCCTTGTAAGCGCGCAACGCGGAACTGCCCTGTGGGCCCCAGGCCCAGGGCGTCCTGCTTTTGGTTGGTGGACTCCATCGCCAAAAGCAGTCGCGCGCTAAGGCGGGGACACTATCCTTCGCCTCGGCGGAGGGCAGCTTTTCGTGGAGTTGTGATATAAAAGAAAGTGTACTGGAAGGCGTAGGCGGTGCACTGTGGCAGCTTTTGCTAACCGCTGCCTCGGCAAAGTTGGGTCTTTGCGACGGTCACCGGTCAGCTGGCATTTCGGCGGGGTTAGTGCTAAGGTATTATACGATACAGCTGACTGTGTACATTGGGGGGCGTAAGGGTTTTGCCCTGTTGTCGGGCAAACAGCAACGAGCATGGACCCTGGTGCCGACGTTCTGCACCACCACCATGACCACCATGTACTCTACGGACATGCTGGGGTCGATAGCGATAAGGCGGAGGAGCAGCACCGGATGATGGAGGCAGTCGCGCTGGAGCATGCCCAGGCAATGGAGCACCACAAGGCCATGGAGCACGCCCAGGTGGCCATGGACCCTGCACGCGTGCTAGAGCATGCCCAGGCTGTCATTGAGCACGCGCAGGCGGCCATGGACCACGCTCAGGCCATGGAGCAGGCAGCAATCGAGCGCGCACAAGCAGCGCTTGACCACGCGCATGCCCATGCAGCGTTGGAACACCACGGCCTGCCGCTGGCCAGCTCCGCGGGGCTCCTGCACCACGGCGCTGACACGCAGCTGCTTGGCGCGACGGAAGCCGAACAGCAGAAGCTGGAGGAGCTGGCTGCCGCTCAGGCGCAGCTGCACCACCTGCTCCCCCCGGAGTTCCACACCGCCGACCCTGCGGCGCAGCTGCACCTGACCAACATGATGCAGCAGGCGCTGCAGGCAGCTGTGGACCAGCAGCAGCACCACCAGCAGGTGCTGCAGCAGCAGGGCATGCACATGGCGCCGACGGACCTGGACCAGGCGCTGCTACAGCAGGCCATCGCGCTGGCAGCTCTGGGGCCCCTCTCGGGGGCACTGCCGACGCTGGACGCAAACGGGCAGCCCACCTACACCACAGACGCAGCAGCTGCGGCAGCTGCAGCTGCGGCCGTGGCCGCTGCAGCAGCTGCGGCGACGGTTCCGCAGTCAGCCATGGGGACGGCGGGGCTGGCGCTGCTGCACCAAGGGCACAAGGCGCAGCTGGACCGGCGGAAGAAGCTGGCGGATGATGGGATGGATGCGTTGCGGGGCGAGCGGAAGATGCGCAAGCGAAGCGAGAAGAAGCGCAAGCGGGCTGAGCGGGAGCTGCAGGTGGGGATGAGCCAGAGGCGGGTGCATCTTGGGGGTTCCGACGAGGTGTGACACCGCTCTGCGTACGCTCAGGAGTATGTCGTGGCTGCCATGCTCCAGCAGTTTGTGTGCGAGCCGTGCTGGCGAATTGCACGTGGCAAAAGGGCAGTGCTGCTCCATACGCGGCTCACACGGTTTCCTCGCGCTTTACGCGTATGGGTACCCATACGCGGCTGACCACACCAGACAGCTTGCATCTCCGTAATCACAACAGCGTACGCTGGCCGCTGCAGCCGCCGTCTTACCAGCTACTCCAATCCCGTGGCCGTTGCTCCTAACCCAGATCCATAAAGTTGTCATTTTTGTATGCATACCACCTTGTCCCATTTTCACGGCCTGCAGGAGGCGGCCCTCCACGACGACGAGGATGACGACGAGTACGGCACTGCATTGAGCGCCGCCAGCGCCGCCGCCAAAATGGCACGTGTCCAGGCGGCGCAGGTCATGTCGGCCATGGCGCCGCAGGCGGCCGCGGACACCGCCAACGGCGCCGTCAGCCCCGGCGGCGGCGGACTGGGCGGGGCTCTGGCCACTGCCGCCTCAGCGGACGACGGGGCGGTTGGGCTGGACGGGGCGGATGCCTATGGCCCGCAGGTCGGTTTGGGCTTGCGTGGAGCGCGAGAGCACATTAAGGGGTATTAAGAGTAAGGCAATGCGGTTGCCTGGTCCGTGGGCCAGTGCGGGTAGTACCTGCCTGGTCCGTGCCGCCGCATGCACTTGAGTGCGAAAGTGCATATGAAGCTACAGATAACAGGCGGCCTTTGACGCGTTGGTGCACCATACCCATCTCCACCTTCCATGCCCTCCGCCTCTATGCAAAAACCTCGCCTCTCACCCCAGCTCGCCCTTGCGCTCCTGACCGCGCGCGTGTGCACCTCCCCCAGGCCCAGTCCCTAGTGGCTGCACTTCTAGCGGCGGCCGTCCCCGGCGGCAACCCTGGCGCCTTCCCGGGGCTGCCGCAGGCCTTCGGTGCTTTGCAGCCGCTACAGCCGCTGCAGCAGATGGCTGTACCTGGGCTGCCCGCGGGCGCCGGCGGGACGCTGGACCCGCAGCTCATGAACGCGGTGGTGCAGCAGGCGTCGGCCGCCGCGGCACGTGTCATGGCCATGCCGCCGGAGCTGTTCGCCAACGGCGGTAACCCGCTGCTGGGGAACGGCAACACGGGGGCGTACGGCGGGGTGGCGCCCGCGCCGCCCATGCAGGTGGGGGGAGGGGAGGTGCGCGGGCGCGTGGTCGCATGGTGTCCGTACAGGTCGGCGGTTGTGTCACAAGCGCTGAGGCTACATGAGGAGCCTGGAACTGGGTCGTGGGCGGCACTGGCGTGAACCGGTGGGCCAGCAGCATCAGCACGAGTGCAGTGTGGGGTGACTGCGTTGACGTGTTAAGCAGCCAGGCAGCACGGTGCGAGCTGACGTGCAGGCTGCAGCAAGACCTCCCGCAAGCTCCATGCCCTATGGCTTGTAGACGCATGCAAATTGCTCGGTCCCGTACAGGGTCTGCAGCAAGGCCATGCCGACGCGCAGGCGCCGGCCGCCGCCGCGGGCCCTGGAGGCAACGCTGCCGTTGGCGGCGGCGGCGTGCTGGCGCTGGCGCCGCGCGGCAGCCCCGACGTAGACCTTGACGCTCTGGGCAGCGAGCTGGGGAAGCCGCAGCGGGGAGGGCCCAAGCGGTGAGCGGCTGGGGAGGGACTGGGGTAGAGATGGTGCGCGTAACATGGGGGAACCGTGGGGCGGGGGGAGCAACCGAATACCAGTGTAAGATGATACGGCCAGCAGCGTTCTCCGGGGAACAGTTGGAGGCCGCTAACTGTGGCAGAGCTCCGCCTGGAGAGGGGTGGATGGGGCTGGGTGTTCAGCTGCTGGGCGCGTGGCAGCGCAATGTGCTGGGGTGCAGCCCGTGGCAGCATGTCAGCGTGACTTTTGAGGAGGGCTGACGTCCGCATGCAACGAACACGTATCCGGCGACCGACAGAACGCTCTTGTTATAACGGTTTGGGCTAAGTTGGGTTGAAAGCTGCTTGCACCGTAGAGCTGACGCATCAGCTGCATTCCCTGCTGACATTTATCCATTGCGAAATACCACACCACGCGCCCTCCCGCAGCATGACCACCATGTCGTGGAACGAGGACCTGCAGCGCACAGACGTCAAGTCGGGCCCCTTCAGCCAGGCGGAGAGCGAGGCGGCCAAGAGCGCAGCGAAGGCGTATGCTGAGGTGGGGTGGGTTAGGGGGTGCTTTAGGGTGCAGGGCAGGAGCGCAGGGTGCAAATGAACGCAGTGAAGAGCATGAGCGGAGTGCGCAGCGGTCGGTTCGTTAGGACGCACAGAGGTCAAGGGGTTTGTAATTGGGGTTATGAACGGCGCTTGCGGCCAGGACGCTGTGGAGTATGGAGGGGCGCAGGGAAGGTGTGAATCAGGCGGACCTCACTGGGCACGTTTCCCATGAGACGTTGTGACACGTGACGACTACGCGCCGGTGCGCGCGGGACGTGCTGGCAGCGGCACAATGATAAACCGATAAGCGAGCGGACAGCCCGTGCGCTCACCGCGTTGGGGGCATTGCCTTACCGACACGCCAACGACACCCCCCTTGTGTCCGCAGGCTCACGGCAAGAGCTGCACGGACTGGTCTTGGATGTTCAGCCTGCAGCGCGAGGGCATGCACGGCATGATCACGCTCATCAGCGCCGCCGTGCCGCACCGCACGCGCAAGTCGCTGTGGGCGCACCTCACGCGGGTGCTGCACTCGGGCAACTACAAGGTGCGAGGGTACTGCCGGACGAGGGTCTGTGGACGTCAGCACGTACTGGCAGGTACCAGCATATGGGATAAGCTTTCACGCAGTGGTTTCCTGATGCGTGCGAGGGTGCCCGACGCGCTATGGCTGGTGTCTTCGGCCTTTTTCATACAAGCGTGCAGCGGTCTTTCTTGCCCAACAGCGAACCCAGCCCGAACAGATTTGCTCACACAAAGTTGCAGCTGGGACCGTCAACATGCCCCAACAACCCAAATTTACCCCTCTTCTTCTTTGATGTGTCCTATTTATCTCGTGGTATAGGGCCACTTCACTGACGAGGAGGACCGGCGGCTGCTGCAGCTCGTTGAGGAGCACGGGCGCAAGTGGAAGATCATTGGCCAGGAGCTGGGCCGCCTGCCGGAGCAGTGCAGAGACAGGTGGAGGCACATCGGCATCAACCAGCAGCGCACCACGGGTGCGTGCCCGGGCCGGAGAAGGGGCTGACGCTATGAGCTATGCTGTGCGGCACGTTTGGGAGGGCTCTTGGCCGCATGGAACTGACTGTCTGGCAGGGTCACAATCGAGGTTTGGGAAGGGCTTGAACATCCTAGTTGTTGCAACTAGTAAACGTTATCTGAGGAAAATCCAAGCGCAATGGCTCATCCGTACGTACCTTACCCGGCTATCCCCTCACTCGCGGGTCCGTGGAGCCAGGAAGGGTGAGCCCATCTGCCAGCTCACCCCCGTGCTCCTCACCATGCCTTGCCTTCTTACGCCCGCAGGCCCGTGGAGCCGTTAGGAGATAGCTTGTGGTCCTCTTTCCTCGGTGCCCCTCACCATGCCCCTGGTCCCCCGCTCCCTCCGTAACCCCAGGCCCCTGGAGCCAGGAGGAGATGACGCGGCTGCAGGCCATCGTGAAGGAGCACCTAGACGCCAAGCAGCGCGCGGAGCAGCAGGTGGAGGGAGCGCTCATGGCGGCGGAGGCGGGTGAGTGGGACAGGGGCAGGGCAGGCGGGGGCAGGCGGGTGGCTCGGACGATGGGGTGACAGGTGGAGCAGGCGTGGAAAAGCGGGGTGGTTGGGAATCTAGGGCAGGGGCAGGACGGGGCGTCGGGGGAAAACGGGGGCCGGTATGACGAGATGGCGGAGGAGCAAGTGGAGGGGGCGCTCATGGCAACGGGGACGGGTAAATGACGGGAGAGGGAGGAGCGCAGGATTGCTATCCAGCCAGCCTGTGTGTGGGGGGGGGGGGCAGTGCAAGCAGGTGACGCCTGCTGGTGGGATGAGAGGTGGGCGTTGCAGCGACGGGACGGGGGAAGGGGCCGGCAAGTGTTGGTCAGGGCAACAGAATCGGGTTGGGAAGGCTTGGAAACGCATGAGGGTGCGGCTACGGGAGCAGGTGGTTGAGTTGCTTGTGGCAGCAGCGGCCATTCAGCGGGACAACGCCCAGACGGCCCAGGGTGGCAGGCTGGCTGGCGAAGCCGCGGTGCATCGTTGCTCACAGAAGAGCATACGCCAGCTCAGTCGGACGGCTGCACTCCAGGGGTGCCCACCGCTTTCCACACTGTGCCGCTGTCGTGCCTCCTCGTCCTCCGCCCTGTGCTCCCGGTAGCACGCTGCACCTCGTCTTGTTCCTGTGCCGCCTCTGACAGCTACGCCACTTGGTCCGCCCCACGCAGGCGCGGCCGGGCTGCCCTCCGGCCTCAAGTCCGCCCGGTCGCAGCCCGCCTCGCGGCGCATCGTGCTGGACGGCATCAACTGGGAGGCGGTGGCCAGCCGCATGGGCACACGCAACCCGCAGCAGTGCAAGGAGAAGTGGTGCGCGGGGCATGGGGCGGTGGCGGGGGAGTGCCGGTCAGCTGCCCGCCGGGGGTAGGGCAATCTGCAGTGATGCGTGGGCGGGCAGGCGCCGTTGGGGCGGAAGGTGGAGTACCACGTTCCCCGTTTGGCCGCGGTTCGCTGGGCGGTGTGCGTTGGGGCAGCCCGGGACGCTGGTGCACCCCGGCGTCTTGATGGGTCCCACACCGCATCTGTGCTCTGCACAGCCGCTCATGCGCAGGAACGAGAGGAATTCAACGTGCCGTACGGCCCCGCTGCGACCTTCCGCAAGGCACACGTATGTCCAACCTGCACGCTGCACCTCCTCCCCTTGGCACATGCCCATTTCCGTGCCCCACGTAAGACGCGCTGTGCCGCCTGCGCGCTTTCCTGGCACATCTGCATTAGCTCATGAACATACCGGTATTGCAGTCCCCACCTATCCCCGCGTCTCCTGCGCACTCGCACATTGATCCCCCTGTGCCCTTTCCGTTGCCCCAGGTACGACGCGCTGTGCCCCAGCATGGTGTCCCGCGGCGAGTGGGGCCCCGGCGACGACAAGCGCATGCTCCGGGCCATGCTGGTGCAGGGGGCGGCGCGGGAATGGGAGGTCAACTGGGAGCAGCTGGTGGAGGGACGCACAGCGTTGCAGGTGGGGGCGGAGGGTGTGTGAGAGGAGGGAGGTGCACGGGATGGGGCAGCATCCAGGGGATGGGATTTCGCTTGGGAGGCGCTTCTGGAAGGGTGCACAGTGCTGCAGAAAAGTCTGATGGAGCGTGCGGGGGAACAGGGGTGCAGTAGGGTTTGGAGGTAGGTAGCCGCTGGGGGTGGACAAAAGCATGGCCTGGGGCACGGGGCCAGCTGGTGGAGGGACCTCAGTCGTTGCAAGATGTGGCGGGGGCTAGCGTGGGGTACGTGACGAGGGGATGATAGGTGCTCCGGAGGTCTTTGAAAGGGTTTTGGCAGCTACTCTGCCGTGTGGATGTGGGTGTGCGACTGTTAGGCTCGATAGACGGGTGCGGGGGGTGCGGGCCGGACGGGTGGACGGGGCAACGGCGCTGCACGTGCGTGGTGAGGCATGTGGGGCATGAACACCGCCCGAGCATCTGTGTCGGCACTGATGCGGACCCGCACGACTCCCTCTTACCCCACCACGTCCCCCAACACGCCGCCACTGCAACCCCCCTGCTGCTACTCCCTCGCCGCGCAGTGCAAGCGGCGCTGGCGGCTGATGCTCAAGTGCGTCCCCGACCACCGGAACATGGAGTTCGACGCCGTGCTCATGTACCTGGTGGACAAGTACGCACCCAAGCTGCGCCAGCTGCACGCCAACGGGGCAGCAGCCGGGGCCGGCGGTGGCGGCGTGGGGCAGGGGCAGGACCAACACGGGCTGCTGGCGGGCGCGCAGCAGCAGCAGCAGGGCGGTGGGCACGCGGACGCGGACCCGCAGGCAGCTGCCGCCGCCATGCAGCAGATGCAGATGCACCTGCAGGGCCTGGTTGCCGGGGCGGTGCATGGGGGGCATGGGGAGCTGAACGCGCTGATGGGGGTGGGCGTTGGCGCGGACCACCACCACCAGCATGCGGCGGCGGCGGCAGCGGCGGCGGCGGCGGCGCTGGCGGGGCAGCAGGCGGGGCACGGTGGCGGCGGCGTGGGGCCGGGGCACCAGCATGGGGTGCTGGGGGCGGGGGCGCTGGGGCAGGTGGGGGTGAATGGGATGATGGACCAGAGCGTGCTGGCGGCTGCCGCTGCTGCTGCGGCGGCGGCGGCGGAGGCGGCGCTGAGGGGGCTGGACGACGGGACGGGGGTCATGGAGGTGCCCGCACACTAGGGGACTGGGTTCATGGTGACGAAGGTGCGGTGGTGTCCGCACACTGAAATTTAGTCACAGGCCCGGTCGGTTGCAATGTCAACGGGTTGCAGGTACAGACACAGCAGGGCATATGTCCCGAGAGCCAAAGGGGGCTCAAATGACCATCTCACAGTGCGGAACGGAGCGCACTACGGGGCTTTTGCGAAGCCTGCGACTAATAAGGCGTGTGTTGGAAGGGGAGCGCTACGATAGGGGCTCGAGAGGGCCAGCAGCGACGTGCGACTTTGCATGGGTCGTGTGTGCCCGTGGAGCTGTCAGAACAGCTGAGGGTGCAAGCACGCGCGTGGGTTAGGGCGTGGGCATACGGCAAGCTGTGCAGTGATGTTCGGGGAGCACACGCAAGGTGCTGGGACGCTCTCAGTACAGGGACAGGTCAGGAGAGACAGCAGAGTGCAGGGAGGCAGTGGGTACTGTTAAGAGACTGTAGGGACGTACGCGTATGGTGCGGGTTTATCCCTTCTTCTAGGTTTTCGTAGTGCAGGGGTTACCAGGAGGCTCGGCTCGACCCTGGGGCACGCATGCATTCTCGCTGGTGCGGCATGCTGGAAGGAACACCTGGGTGTTGGCGCAACGGAGCGTCCTCTTCGACCGGTAAACAAGGCAATGAGGCTGAACGGGCATGTGCGTCTGATGAACACCTAGGGCGCCGTGGGTGTGGAGGATCTCTTGCTGCGCTGTTGCGCTGCTGCTGTTTGCGCCCACGGGCGCTGCTCCGTGAGCATGGGCTTCGACGCCGTGTGCATGCACCCGCCACAGTCGCTTCTTGCCACTGCCACAAGACTGGCGCAAACGTTTTGTGTGGGCGCTCCGCTGCTGTGTGGGCGTGCGGGTGACTGTCTCTTTCTGTGAGCAAGCGTAGTCTGGGCCCATCGTATACCCAACCAGGCTAGATGCAGCGCGTTGTATCAATGAGGGGTCTGCCGCCCGGGCCACTGTGCATGGTGCTTGGTGCATACCGGTACCAGTAGCCGGCTGTTGTTTAGACTGACCAGTACACCAGTAGACAGTGTCCACGAGATGACCGGCCAAGCGCTTGTGTGAGACGGTGTGGCGATTGGTGCATGCGCTCCCAACCCCACAGGCCTCCGTGTGCAATGCATGGGGGTCCTTGGGCATCCAAGTGGTTCAATTGGAAACGTGCGAGTGGCGTGTTCCTTGTGGTAAGGATCCAACCTGCCTGGACGAGTGGACGCGGTACGCCACCCCCAGACAGGCCAGATACCCGGGGGCTCCTCGACTCCTGTGACCAGGGGAGCTTCCCAGTTTGTAATCACAACCGTACGTACCAGTACGTACCGTACCGACCGGCTCAGATGGACATGCATTGGGGGACCAACCGTGTATGCGTGCACATGCACCACCGGTGTGCCATGGTGCAGAATTCATGCGCTGCTGTGAGCAGGTGACCAGCTGCATTCACGTCAAGGTGTCATCTTGCCAGCAGGGGGCCAAGATTGCTCGTTGCCGACATGCAGGCTCCCTTGCTCGCGGATGGTGCTGGCACTTGAGCCACACGCGCGTGCGGACACGCGCGTCAGTCAGCTGTACGGTTGCCTGGTAGCCCTGTACCGGTGCACGGGGCGTTGTGCCCTCCGGGTGTCAAGGAAGATGCAGGCACGTGGCGTCAGAGTCGCCGTGTCACCTCGGTCGGTCGATTTTTGAGTGACGGTCTTGCCCCGTACTGATGCGCCTAGCCGTAGTACACTCAGTGCAGATATGTCGCTGCCACAACTTATACAGGATTTCGTTGCGGCCCCAGACGGGTAGTAGCGCATGACAGCCGCTGTACCAAACGAGTGATCGCAGAAGCAAGTTCAGCCTCTAGCTGCATCGAGAATAAACCTATTATTTTGTCTCAGAAGATCCTTGCACGACGTCTACCTCCGGGTGCATTTGCATTACCGCGTTCGAGCCCAGTCACCCCGCCGTTGCTGCGACTTGCGCGGCCGCGGTCTCCCTAGCAGCTGCCGACAGTATCCTGTCCGTGGCGTAGATTACCTTCATTTGCGTCATGCCTAACACAGGCTGTGCGCCAGAAGCAACGGCCGGTAGGTGTGAGAACTCCAAGTGGTTGCCGAGAGCGCCAACTGGAAATGCTACGCTCCAAATCGCCACCCATCGCCTCCTGCCCACCCACATGCCGTCCCTCAACTTCCATCAACACGAGGTCATGCATGCATATTCCCACAAAGCCACAATGCCCTCTGGTGTCTGCCCACATACGCACTGAGTACGTAACGCCGCATCCGATACACTCTAGACACTCCAGTTTAGTCCTCGCTTCTCAGCACCCAGCCGCAGCCTGTCTCGATGCCTGTCACTAGTCACTAGTATAGCAACTTGCCGCTTGCTTGTAACTAGTACTGTTTATGAAATTTGCAACTGTGACCCCGCAACTGCATTCGTACACTCTAGACACTCCAGACACTCTTGCTGGTGGCAGCATGTGCCGTGTGCCCTGGACCAACGGCCCTACGTGTGGCCGTGTACCCCGATTTAAACTTGTAGAGACAACTCGTGAAATTCGCACCCCGTCTGCTCCTGCCTGTCTGCAGACGCATCTGACATCACGCCTGCCGGTGCTGCGGGGCCTGCTGCTTCGGCGGCGGCCACACAGGGGCCAGCCCCAGGGGCGTGTGGGCCCGACCACGACCATGAACACGACGGGGAGTTTGGCGGCCTCATCAGGACAGTGCACCTGTCTGAGCACCTGCCGCTGGTGCGCTGTGTGGACCCCACGGAGGCACATTTCGTGCACCAGCACGTGTTCCTGGGTGAGCAGCACACACGCGCACCCACGCATGGCCCCTACACCCTGCCATCCTGTGCTGCACGCAAATGCTGGCAACTGCTCGGCCTCCATTGCGGGGGAGGAGGGGAACCAAAATGCTAGTAACGTGCACTGTTTTGCGGAGTACGGAGGTGCACCGTACTTGTGGGTAAGGCGGAACGGTGAAAATCGCAAGGGCCCCAAGTGTGTTGGCAAACCGGTTAGGGAACGACGGGGGAGGCAGGGCCTACACGTGCCTGCATCCTTACAAAATGCATTGCAGCATTGGGGAACAGTGCTGCGCACGGCTCCGTTCACCAGCTGCAAAAGGGAGAGACGTCAACGTGCGCAACAGGGTCGCCGGGCGCAAATTGCCTGCACGCCACCACAGTGCCGTGTCCTGCCTGGTCCTGCTGCACCCCTGCTCACGTGTTGTACCAGTGGCAAGCCCTGATGCCAGAGACGGACGTTTGAGTCCCCCCGTGTTGCACGTGTACTGGTATGCGGGAGCAGCGTCTGTCGTGTTGCACCCCGGCCTTGCGCTGCAACCTGGGCACGGCTGTGTGCCATTGTCTGCGGTGCTGTGCAGGCCGCGTAGGGGGCTATGGCCTGTCTCTGTACGGCATCGAGCTGCGGCCGGGCGCCACCATCGTGGACGTGGGCTCCAACATCGGCAACTTCGCCATGTGGGCGCTCGTAACGCCTGGCTG
>BQMZ01000374.1:0-96615 GCA_036984285.1 Chlamydomonas sp. KOR1
ACCTACGATTCAATTAAAACGTAGAGAACATGGCCCTTTTCTTGATGCCAAATGTTTTGGTGATACAGATAATCTATATTTAATGTAACGGCGCCCAGAAACCTAGATCACAGCCATGCTGGCCCACTGCTGGCCCAGGCTGTGGCAGCCCCAGTGCCTACAGCCAAAGCGGCAGGCAAACCCTAAACAAACTAGGTACAAGCATATAGAACAATGGGTCATGGTCAAAACCTTCACTGTTGTGAGTTCATGCGCCTTTTGCCCATGCAAACGTGACTGGAGGTAACGTGGCGTGTGACCGCAGGCGCCGTTGACGTTCCCGTTACCCCTCGGTAACGTAACGGCAACGTGACGTCGTGTGACCGCACCCTTGCTGTACAGGTTCTGGAAGCACTCGTGATGACGGTATGTAGGTAACGGGTGAATGTGCAAGCGCAAGGGCCATATACGTTGCACTACAGGCTGAGAGTAATCCAGACAAGAATGTGTGAGAACTCACTGCAGCTTGACAACTGCCACGGCCATGTAGCCCTTGAACTTGAGCCGCACAGTGGGCATGTCCGTCTCTGTCGGTTGGCCGTTGCGGGCGGCTGCCTTCGACCGCCGCCGCCCGCCGCCGCCACCGGCAGCTCCCTGTGGCGGCTGCTCCGGCTCCGGCGCTGGCCTGAGGTCCAGCCCGAAGGCCAGCACCTCCAGCAGCTGCGCGATGTCATACGAGTCCCGAAGCGCCTGTACGGCGGTCGGCGCAATGCCGTACACGTGCAGTACAACCAGCCTCAGGCCGCAGTCGCTCACGCGCGTGACTAGTAAGCGTCCAAGCGTCGTTGTCTCGTCGCCAAAGTATGGTAGCCTTTAAGCATGTGCAATATTGTTTGCAGCAAAGCAAACCACCGGGGCACACGGCACAAAACAATGATACTAAGCCGGTAGACGGCTCGGGTGCAACGGACACTATCCTGACCCGACCGTTATCGTAGCGGAACAGCCGCTTGTGCAAGCAAGATTGCTGCACACGCCGTCTGGAAACCGTGTGCTGCTACAGTTCTGGTCTTCTTATGCATACGGTACTGATCCTTCATAGCGCATGTTCTGTCCTTACCCTGGCGTCCGTGAACGACACGTGGTGGGGCAGCGCGCGGTTCCACTCCGCCTCCTTGGCGCGTTGGAGCTGCTGACGCTCCGCGTAGGTCTTGGCCTTGTCCATGGCTGCGAGGGGCTGCAATTGAGAACGGAAGGACAATGGTGCCCTCTGCTCCTGGCGCCGCTGGCGGAAAGCATGGAATGAGGTCAGGCATGGCGTGCTACCCGTTATGCTACCACGGGGCCATGTGTCAGGCAGCGACGCACGCAGCAGTGCACGTGCCGCAAAGGGCAAAGCAAGGTTCCTGGGACATACCTTGACTCCGTACATGTGCATGAAGGTGGCGACTGCGCGCAGAAAGCCAGTAGAGGCAAGCCGTTGTGTTAAGCGTAGGTTAGTAATACCAACTGCTATGCTCACAAGTGCGCGCCCCTTGAAAACGCGTTGTCCATACCGGCATGTCCCAGACAGAGCATCCTGGCACCGACAGCCCGGCACGGAACTTCCGCCAGAGTCCCCACAATACAACGTCTCAAACTGAAAAGCCCCACTCCCCGTTGATCCAGGGGCTAAAGCTCCGGCCTACCTGCGGGTGGCGCGTGTGCGGGCCTCCACGGCCTCACAATGCCCCACGTCTGGCCATGGGCCATGAACGCTCCCTCGAAGATAAAGGTGCTGCACAGTGTGATCCTGCTGCCCACGGTCCCGGCGGAGTCGTCGTCCTCCGATCGTCCTGCCGCCTCTTCCAGCGGTCCATACCGCACCTGCGTTGGCACGGTTCGTAAGGTGTTGGCACGTAGCAGACGGCACGCAGGCGCACGAAGAGCAGCAGCGACGCGAAGTCCACATTGTAATTAGTCGCCGTAGGTACTGCGCTGGACCAAGGTACGTACACACACAGTGCAAAGGATAACCTCGTAGTCACATTGCGTCATGGGCTGCGGCTGCTTCGAGCAGCTACTGCATCGCTCCGAACGCATGCCGTACACAACGCCCCCAGCTCACCAGCTCGTCAATCCGGAGGTCCTGGTACCCGGGCCCCAGGCTGTAGGCCGTGCCCCGTGTCACGCGGCCCAGCTCGTTCACGGGGATGTTGTGCGGCTGCCGCACAGTCAGCAGCTCCTCGTCCTCCAGCTCCCCCGCGAGGCTGCCCGCCTCATCCTGCACGCGTGCATTTACCGACAATGACAAAAGTCATAAAATTGGAAGAGCACCTTGGGCGGATCTTCGCAGCAGTGTTGCGTGCCGTCGAGGGCCTCGTTCGGCACGCAAGGCAGTCAGCGCAAGGCCTTGCACAGCGAGCCCAACTGCTTGCGCCCACTCGGCAACTCCTACCACGCTGGTCTTCAGCCCACCGCCCAAGCCTCATGCCGCAAGCTGGACTATGCAAGGTTACGCCAGCCCGACCCTGAAATTAATCGGCTTTAAAACGGAAACCGTGTAGTCTTAGACGGGAGCAGGTGTGTTTTAGTCTAGGTAGAACGAAGAAAAAAGATGAGACCGTTGGCCCAAGCTTACCAGTTGCTGCCACGTGCCGAACGCCTCCACCAGCAGCCTCGCCGCCAGCACGCCGCCGCTGTCCTCATGCCACCCCGGCTGCAGGCCCCTCAGCACTTCGTCCCCCACGTCGCCATTCCAGCCGCCGTCCGACTCGGCATCGCTGTCGTCCTCCGCCCCACCGCCGCCGCTGCGCCCGGCTTTGCTCCTGCTGCGGCCACCGCCAACGCTGCCGCCCCGTACCGGCCCCTGCCGCTTGCCCCCGCCCTCGGCCTGCTTCGTGCCGCCGGCGGCGCTGGTTCCGGGGCCGTCTTGGCCATGGCCCGCCGCCAGCGCCAGGAGGTCGTTGGCCGCGGCGGTGTCCGCCCTGCGCTGCTGCTCGCTCCGGTCCGGGATGTAGGTGTACAGGCGCGGCTCCTGGAGACCGCGGGGCAAGCAGCTGCCGTCCGCTTGCACGGGCTCGGGGTACATGAGCGCCTGAAGGGCGCCAACGCGGTGGGCCGTAAGAAGGTGTGGTGTCGTGTACGTGCTGCTGTGTTAAAGGCAGGGTATGGACCAACAGGTGAAGACCATGCCGGTACTGCTGTAGCTGGTGCATACACGTGCATGCTACGGAGTGGACATCGCATCAGCGCTCCAGCACGCGTGTCCTTTCTTTCAAGATTCAAGCGGGCCAATGAGCCTGACTTGACACGTGGCTTATGGATGTGCCACATGCACAATGTGAACCTACGTAGTACGCGCTGCCCTTCTCCTGGTGGAACAGGGCCTTGTGGTGGTGGATCTCCATGTCCGGGGAGGCCAACATGATGACGGTGAGCCGCGTCCGGTCGGCCAGCCGCGGCGCGAGGATCTGCGAGTATGTGCAGAGCACCAGGATGTGAACGCCGAGTGCATGCGCCGCGTAGCCCGAAGTTGTGTGAGTGCGCATTCCCAGCTCGCCCTACCTGCCATGGCAGCCACGGCAGCGCGAGCCGGGGCGCATGTGAGCGGGGGCCAGAGGCCTTGGCCTTACTTGTGGGATCAGGAAGCCACCAGCGTCGTTAATGGTCTCATGTTATGAACCCAGTATTGCTGCTGTGTGGCAACGTAGTGGACGCAGCGCACCGGTGGCCGCCAGTCGCCTCACCTTGGTCCCGTTGGTGTCCTTGGCAATGTCCGCCGCGAGGTGCACGTACGGCGGGTAGGTCCGCTTCATCTCGTCCTTGACCAGGGCCTTGCCGCTCCAGTGCGGCATCAGGTGCCACTCAAGGCCCTCGGCGGAAGCGCGGGGCTTGGTGCGGGCGCTGTCCCGATGAATAACAGAGGGAAGGAAAGGCGAAGCAAAGCAATATAGCAAGGGTTGTTCAGGCGCCGCAAGCCTCGTTGCCATATGGCACGCTGTCTTTTGTTTGAAGGCTACCGAAGCAGCAGGGTCCATGCACGCCTTGACAGGGACAGGCCCTTGGGTGTGAGCACGAGGGTCAGACATGTCCTACAGTGATAGTTGCAGCACGGCGCGCAGACCCCGTGTTCATGGGACCATCGCCGTACCGTACTGGTGAAGCACGCAATTGGTATTCCCACCTGGACTTGTGCGGGTAGTAGACGTGCAGGAACATCAGGTCGCACACCCGGGCACTCTGCTGGCCTGCCTCCCGAGCTGCACCCGCCGGCGCACCCTGACCTCCACATGCCCCTGCTGCCTCTGAGCTGCGCGGTACTGCAGCCGCATTGGACGGCCCCGCGCCAGGGTCCCCACGGCCGCTGGGGGCCTCCTTGTCAGCCTCGTCGCGAGCCCGCTTGCGGCCCTTGCTCGTCCCCTTAGCCTGCGGGCCCTTGCGGCCTCGCTGTGTCCCGCCTGAACCTCTGGGGCCGGTGTTGGCCCCATCCTCGCCAGCGCCTCCACCAGGCGTTGCCGAGCGCGCGTGTGTGGTGGCGGCGGGGGGCAGCCGGGCGGCAGGACGCCAGCAGGCGCAAACCTAGGGCCATGGGCGCGTAACGAATGGTAACTCGTAAAAGGGGAGACACGACTGGCTTTGTGGGTACCATACATCAGGGTAACGGTAACGGTAAATATAACAGTCAGCAACGGCATCCTCGCAACCGCCAGGGAGACAGCATGCCAGCACGCACTGGATATGTACCAAGCATCACAGTCTGCTTACTGCATGTGCCTGGACCTGTCAAGGAATCCCATCCCGAGCGCCTCCTAAATCCACCAGAACTCCAACATTCCTGCACCGGCCGAGCAATCAACCGGCGCCCGGGCCCGTACCTCATGTCCACCACCGCCACCCGCAGCCGGGGGTCCGCCTGCAGCTGCCGCTCAATCGCCTCCAGGCCCAGCTGCATGTCGGACTTGGGGCACGTGCCTCCCATAGCCTGCTTGGCGATGACGCAGCCTCCGGGCAGGTCCTTGAAGAACTCAATCCGCAGGCCGCCTGCACGCCGGTATGTACATAGCATGCAGCCTACTGGTAATGAAGCAAGTCGTAGTAGCTATGTAGGGGAATGCAATGCTGGCTCTGCAGGCCACGTGTGTCCTTGCACAGGGAAAGTGTGAAGGGTGCGGGCTGATGCTGCCGCGCAATGACTACAAAACACCCGTACGCTGCTGCAAAGGCGGACGTGCAATGGGGGCCCGTCTGCATTGCCCACGCCACAGCGCACCTACCTTTGGGTGCCGGCAGCCCGTGCGTCGCTCGCCTGGGCAGCTTGATCCACACACCGGCAGGGAACCCATGCACGAAGAAGTGGTACACGTGGTTCAGCTGCAGCGCACAGCACACAGGACCCACATGGCAGGTAAGGGCGATGTCGGTATGGCCGTCGCGGGGTTCCTCTAGGCCTCTTCGGGCCGAAGGGCAGCAGACAGCAACACAACCTCAACTGCCGACCATTTCTTTTTCGTAGGGTCCTGGAGGGCATTGTCATCACCAAGGCACCTCAAGGCACGCAGAGATGCTCGTGGTAAATGGCCTGCGAGCCGACTATGGCCCTCGCCAAGACGCCAAGGGCCCAAGTCACATCGCCACACAAACCTTGGCAGCCTGCGGGCGCGTTCCGCACGTGGCCACAACAGTGACACTGCCACGCACGCACCTCCCGGCCCAAGCTCGCAAGGAAGCTGCTGTTTCGCAGCTGCTCCAGCAGTTCGGGGCGCAGCTTGGAGATGCGGAAGATGGTGCCGTGGCTGCCGGCGTCGTCCACAATGAGGGTGCGGCCCACGACCACGTGCTTCCGGTAGATCTCGGTCCGCGGCACGCCCCGCTTCTCGTCCTCGCACATGGCGTCATAGTCAACACGCACCCGGTAGGACACCCTGCACCCGACGTCCAGCTCGGTCTGCACCTCCTGCAGGCCGGGACCGGCACAAGAGGGCACGCGCCGGACAGCGCAGGGCAACGCGATGCCATGCAACTTGAGCACGGTACGGTACTTATACCAGCGGTTCAGTCCCCCTGTCGTACAGTGGTACCCTGGGAATGAAGTTTGGGCTTGTGGAGGCGGGTACGCGGGCTGAGGCAGCAGAATGGCAGTACCCTTGAAAGGCAACGCACCGACAGCAGCCCATTAAGGCCTTTGGCACCGCCCAACAAAATGCAATTCCACGTTGTGCCCAGAACCCCCGGTCTCTTCACACTGGGCGCAGCGGAGTGCCATTGCGAAGCAAGGAGCACCAAAAGGCATGCAGCTGTGGGCTTGCTGGTCCCGCGTGGTGCACGCCGGACGCAGATCCTGGCACCTCCTCGCTGTTTGTACATGGATTTCAATGCAACCGCCCATATGCCCTCACCAGTCAATCATGAGGTCAATGGGATGCAGCAGCATGGAACGACCATACCTCCTCACTGCTGATCTCGATGACGCCGCCCCATGCGTAGCCCGCCACACAGCCTCGTCCGAAGCGCCCGAGCGCCATGTTGATGTACTTGTGAAAAGGCAAAACGCCCTCATCTGCATTTGAGTTTGACGGAGTCCATTTGAGTGGAGCATGGTTGGCCAGTCAGGTTGTACCCAGTGGCACGCCTTGACCTGAACCTTCCATGGGTAGCGTGCCTCGCCTTTCAGGACCAGCAAGGACAGGGGCACAACAGGCTTGCATACTATTTTTGTGGTTGATTGCGGGCTGGGCGTGGTTCCAAGGTCATGTGATATGTGGCATTTCTCGTTCCGTACATTCCAGATGCTGTGGCCAGACAATCCTTAATGGTCCCCGCCACACCGAGCACACCAAGCACACGTGGTCCACGAGCGGTACGTGTACTTGCCTCTCTGGAGCGGTGGCACGGACGATGTTGTCGATCCCAGCACCAGGTACGTCTCCATCATCTTCAGGCTCATCCCACACCCGTTGTCTTCCCACTCCAAGATGGGGTTGTCGGTGTCGGCGTGCCTCAGGCGCAAGGCGATGACAGGTCGGTTCTGAGCCGCCGTAGCGCGGATGGCGTTATCGATGCTCTCCTATGCGATTTTAATCGGTTCGCTCAAGTAAGTAAGGGGCATACAGGCCATCCATGGCAGCTGTTCAGCACCGCATGCATTTCATCACCAGCAGGGAACGCAGGCGTTGTTGCGGCCCGTATGCGCCCAAGACAGCCGCTGCGGTTTCATGGCTCTCTTATATGTTACCTGCAGCATGGTCTCAATGCCGTATGCGTTAGCCTGTCGCAGCAGCGCGCGCAAAGGCAAATTAGCGCTGCCTGGCCTGGTATGTTGCTCCTACATGCCTGTACTTGACCGTACTCTTATCTTACCTCATCCCTGATGCTACGAGGAGCAGGGGCAACGTCGAAGCTAACATCCAATATCTCGTAGTCGTCGCCGAGTTCCATTTTGCAGAGCGGCTTGTCCTGCTCGCCTTGTAGACGGTGTTCTACTGGAGCATAGAGCTAGCATGTGCTGTAGGGGAAAAAACTGTGCCAGAACCCTGAGTGCTGGTACTAGTTGGCCAGGGATGCAACAAGGGCGACGCGCTGTCCATGCCCATGGCCCTCCTTGAGCCCGTCAACATTTTGTTATGCGTCTCTCGACATAGTGCATTGCTTTCTTGTTTCATGGAGGGTCACGGTGCAGGGCAGGCTTGCACCTGCAGCATTGCCCAGAGACCCTACAAGAACATCTGTTATCGGCAGTGGCATAGGTGATTAGAATTAGTAGTTTCGGATGTGTTTCAGGCATGAGCGCAGGTGCGCAGCACGGCCCCACAGCACACGCTGCATGAACCCTTGCCTAGAGAGATTTGGTTCCTACCTCGCTCCTCTTCCTAACTCGCATTATTCCGGCTCAATCTCGAGGCCCTTTGTAACACTACTTCACTTGTTGAATCCTCTTTGCCGCCTGGCTACGTGGCTGTGGCGAGGAACCTTTGAGCGAGCGTTGAGCCTTGCCCTGTGCTCATATCTACTTGGATACCTACACATCATAGTCTCAGCATAGAAGGGTTGCGCGCTGTGGCGGCCAGGCAGAGTCGCGAGAGGTTGAAATGGACGCTGAGACCTTTCACGACAACGTGCTGTTGCGTTGCGGATGGCACAATATACGTGTGCATCTCAGAGACCGCCATAAGCTTGCCGTCCCGGCGGACGGAGTGCAGTTGAGCTGGGACTCCTCCAGCATTCCCTTAGTGCGGCCTCAGCTGTTGGCGCAGGAGGCCGACATTCCTTTCTACGTCACCGGTAAATCACGCCGCTACTTCAATCCTCCGCAGGCTTTCCTTGCCCTGCCTCTGCTACCTGCGCGTGTTTGTAACATCCTAACCGCGTGCGGTCCCAGCTAGGCTCCCCAGTAGGCGCAAGTGCTCTGCAGCCCTTGTACTGCACCGGCAGCTTGACTGCTGCACTCTCTTGCCTGTCTGCAGGCCTGACCTTTGACGTATGGCCGTGGGACGTACGAGACGATGTATCTTCCGACGTGCCCCCGCACCTAGTGTTGGGGCCCGTCAAGTCCATCGACCGGGAGTCCCTGCGCGGCGCGGCTGCACTTCACAGCTGGTGCATCGATAAGGGCGTGGCGCTTGTTGCACCCTGCACTCTATCCACGCCCAGCCTGCAGTGGAAGGTGCGTGGGTAGCCGGTCCTTGCGTCACCAGAGTTTTGGGCCTCCACGTCGAGACACGTGCTCCTCAGTCGTGCACGTGTGCCTGAGCCGGAACCTTATACCGCACGTATACCCCAGGATAATGGCGAGAACTGCTCGCCTCTCCCATGCCGCTACCGCCATGCAGACGCTGCTGGTCCCCGCCCGCAAGCCCTCGCCGCCCGGCTCCTTCGCTGCAGCCCCGTCCCCAAGCAGCATCCGCTTCCACCTCTACTTCCTGCCGTACAACCCACTCACCGACTATCGTCAGCCCAGCGCCGACGGCACCGCGCAGCCGCTCAACACCACGTGGCTCCGCAACCGCTGCACACCCAACAAGCGCAGGACGACCCACATGGACAGGGACCTGCAGCGCTGGCGGAGGGAGCGGGAGGAGTTGAAGCCGAGCCAGCGCACGGGCCTGCCAGCTGTAGAGCGCAACGTCACCTTCAGCGGCTACACCAACCCTGATGCATCGGGCTGTGGCTACCTGGCCCGCGTGCACCGCCTGCCGCACCAGTGCAGTCACGTGTCCTGTGTGCGGTCGGTCGTGCCGGGCATGGCGTTCCAGTACGTTTTGCGGCCGCTTCAAGCTGTGGCGGGCGACGGCGGGGGACGGGGGGGGGACAGCAGTCAGCATCAGAGCGGGGGAAGCAGCAGCTGGGGCGGGGCCAGCGGGGAGCGGTGGGACGGAGGGAGCGTCATGCGGCAGCAGGGGGTTGAGGAGGAGGAAGAAGAGGACGGGTGCAGCGGGGGGAGCTGCGGCGGGAGGGGCGCAGGTATTTGGGCGCAGCGGCAGTGGCAGGAGCACCTGGAGGTGGTGACGGAGGACCAAGACGGCAGGTGGCTGCAGCCGTGCGACTGCAACAGCAGGAGGCATGCGGGCGGCGATGCGGGGAAGGAGCGGGAAGGCAGCGAGGGGGAGGCCCCCAAGGGCCAAGGTTATGGCAGCAGCAATGCGCCCGAGGAGGGCTGCGGTGGCCTGAGGTAAGCGGTGGACGTGTGAGAAGGCACTCAATATAAGCGCCTCCGTGGTGTTAAGCGCCTCAGTGGTGTTCCGGCGTGTTACTGATCGATTTGCAGCTGATGTCCGCCGCATTCGTGATGACCTGCTAATGTACGATATACACGTGGCGTACATGCAGGGCCCGGCTTCACCTGGCCCAGCTGCGCAGCAAGGGCACGCCCTTCCGCCTGGACATCCGGCTGGTGGGCCCCGACCGGGGGCTGGGCGTGGTGACGCTGCAGGACATCCCCGAGGGCTCCTTGGTTGGGGAGTACGTGGGCTTGCACAGGACGAGGAGACAGGTGAGCCGCTGCTTTACACAAGGAGTCCTTTTACGTGTACGGAGCACCACAGTGCCGGTGGTGACAATGAGGGCCCCAACGCAAGGAGGAGACGCGCCGCTGCAGTGCACACTTCAGTACACTGCTACGCAAACGGGCGGAGGGTCGCCCTTTTGTAACAAAGCCCTAATCTTAGTACGGTCATACAGTAGGGTAGTAAGCTGTATGTCCACACAGGGCATTACGCGCATGACGCCGAGTCGCGCCGAGCAGCTGTGGGGCAGAACACTTCACCCCAACGAACCTGCTCGGACCGTGTGTACACGTGTGCTTGATAACCGGTGCTGAACGGGATGACGTGCTGGCTTACCATTTCTCTGTTGACTCCAAACTCATGTCAGGTGGAGCAGCTGGAAAAGTACTACAGCGCTCACGGCCTCAATTACATCTTTCGCACCAACAGCCTCGGCAAGCCGGGAGTCAAGAAGAAGGTCGCCAAGGCCAACAGTGCCGCCGTCAGCACTGACGCCGAGGGTGAAGAGGACGAGGAGGAGGCTCCGTTTGTGGACGCGACCCACGTGGGCAACTTCACCCGCTTCATCAACCACTCCTGCAACCCCAACCTGAAGGTCGTGTCCGTTTGTACTGGTGAGTTCGGGTAGCAGCACCTGCGCCTCAAATTGCTGGGAGTCTTACAGCTTCTGTGTAAGCCAGGCTGACAACCCGAGGGCACTAGCTATGGTAGGCCCCTTGCCAACTCACGGATATGCTGTGGCATGTGCACTGCGGCCTTCTGCTTCACAGAGCCGGTTTGTCCTACATTTCAGGTGCTGCGCCTAGCGTGCTGTTTACGCGCATCGTTTCCCGCATGAGGCCTTGCCTTTGATCTTCACCACTGGCACGAACGGATACGCAATACCATTTCCGATTGACCCATCTCGCGCGCATGTATGGCCGTTTTGGCGGCAGGCGGCGTTGACCAGAAGCGCATGCGGCTGGTGCTGGAGGCCACACGGGACATCGCCTACGGCGAGGAGCTGTCCCTTGACTACTACGGCACCAGGTCAAGGGAGTTCACCGAGTACCTGCGGTGGAAGGGGGCGACACTGCGGGGCTCCGTGGAGTGCAGGTGCGCGGGACGATGACAGGACCGGTCGCGTCGCGGTTAGTGCGGACGGGTGGGGGACGTGCTGCCGCAAATCAGCACTGCGCTGGTAGCCGGCAGGGCGTGCGCGTGGGGGGGGTAAACGCAAAGCGGCAAAGTAACTGTATCGGCAACGGTCAGCCTGCAAAACACGAGGTTAGCGACGAGCGGCAGAAAAGGCGACAACGGGTTGAAAAGCTTACCGAGTAATACTTATCGACGGAAGGGCTGTGCTGGCTGTGCTGGAAACTGGCTGCGCCACCTAACACGACCCCACGACCCCGGCCGGAAAGCTGAAAAAAGCTGAGGGCTGAATGCAACCTCGTGCCTATGGTCCCGCAACGGTGCAAGCCGGCACAAGTAGCCCACGCCCACCCATGTCGACCCGACTGACCTGAAGATGAGGGCGGAAAGGGAAGGGGGCAAAGGAGGGAACACGCAGGAAGGGTGTGAGTAAAATGTGGAAGGAAAGGACGGAAAGCAGAATGCACAGGGACAGGTGTGCGAACTAGGGTCGCGAGGGCTGCGGGAGTCAGGGACGAGTAGGAGTAAGAAGAGGTTAGCGACGAGCGGCAGAAAAGGCGACAACGGGGCAAAAAGGCTTGGGGGGGAGAGGAGTTACTACATTGATCGATAATGAATTGGGGGGGCGGGACGGCGAGGGAGCTCGGCGTCCGACATTTAGGTGATCATGCTGAAGGTGTATGGGGGGAAGGGTAAACGGCTGAAGGCACATGTGGGGGAGTGACGCCGATACATGTCTCCCCGTTACCATCATCGTTGCACCCACGCCACCTTCAGTTTGCATCACGCTTTGGTCCTGCCCCTCCAGGTGCGGCTATGAGGACTGCGCCAAGTACCTGTTCGTGCTGCCGCCTTCCACGTGGCGCCAGGAGCACCTCAAGCACCTGGCCAGTGTTGCCGCCCGCACGGCCGCGGTGGCCGGGGCGGCGGCCGGCCCCGTGCCGCCCACAAGAGACGGCACAACAGGCGGTAAGCCAACCGGTGGGCAGGATGTAACGGACTAACGCAGACGCGGTGCCACGCCAGCAGCTCGAACGACATGGCTCTGCCAACCGGTGTCCTAACGGCAAAGCCATATCGTTCGAGCTGCTGGCGTGGCACCGTGTCTGCGTTTGTCCTTCACATCCTGCTTTGGGTCGTGCAAGAACTCCCTCAGAAGGGTTGTCGGGTTTCGGGCGTGGTTTCATGTTTGACTGGCCCACCCTGGTCTAACTGACCCACCCTGCTGCTTCTGCAGGCGGCGCAGACGCGCGCAGCGACAAGCCCCGGCCCGCGCGGTCTTCCGCCGGGTCGCCGGCGACCTCCGGCTCCACCGCCTCCGTCGCCGGAGCATTGGTGCAGCTGGCGCTGTCCAGACCCATGGGTCCACGCCCACAGCAAACGGACACCCCAGTTGCTGCTGCAGTAGCAGCCGCTCCGGCTGCCAGGGATGGAGGCGCTGGGGATGGCAGCGGTAAGGGCAAGAAGGGCGGCAAGAAGCGCCTGAAGAGAAGCGAGGCGGTGGTCCTCTCTGGACGCCAGCTTAAGGCGGTGCGGCCCGAGGCGGCTGGCGCCGGCAGGGGAGCGTGGTGGGGCGCGACGGGGATGGTGCGGGGGCCGGGCAGCGGCGGTGGCGCCCCAGCTGCAGGGCACCAGACGGGGCCTGCGGTGCACCTGAGGGCTCAGGCGGAAGGTGGTGCTGGTGCGGCGGTTAAGAGCGTGGCGGGGCGCACGCCGGAGGGAGCGGCAGCGGCGCCTGAGGTGGGGTTGGCGGGCGTAGTGGCGGCGCCGTCCAGTGTACGGCAAGTTGTGCCGGCGCTGCGAACGGGCAGGCCGCCGCTGGCCTCCCCAGTGCCAATGCCAGCGCTGGCGGCGGGGGCGGGACGGCAGGCAGGAGGCGGCGCGCCTGGGGAGCGCAGGTAGCGGCAGTGACCGGGAGCGGTCCACGCATCGGCATCTTAAGCCTACTGATTAACTCAGAGAAGGACGGTGCGTGTTGTTTTATACTTTCTCTGTTGTGTTGAGTGTGAAGACTCGATGTTTTTTCGACACTCCTCTTGCCATGATACGCATGATACACGGTACCCGGAGTTGTTGGTGCTTGGAAGCGTTGCTACCGTCTGTCGTACTGGCGACCTGGATGCGAATGACCCGCAGGTTGGAGGTGGTTCGGGATTACTCTGTACCTAAGGAGTATCGTGTGAGTCCCGGCAGATTGCTTGGCGTGGAAGACATTTCGGCAAGGATGCAGAGCTGGCCAGCTTTGCCCTGCAGGCTGCTGCACAAGACGGTACGCACGCTTTGTGCACATGCATGTTGCCTTTCACAAGCTTAGGCAGCGCATTGGCGCGACACGCGCTGCAGCAGAGCTCCCTATTAGGTGTATCCGGGTGTATTTATCGCCCCATTAGCTGTGTTGTTGCGTTTGGAGCACATTCGAAAGGCATCTGGTTGCATATGGTGCCCATCATGAGCATTGTGGCAGATCATATGTTGGGTCTCGTGCGGGCGGTTTTGGCGGTTGGCCGGCGAGTTGCATACCCCTCCCTGGTTTTGAGCGTTTCCCTATCCCTCGTGACCATTATGCTTCTGGTAGTGACTTTAGACCTGTCCTCGCATGCATTACACCGTTGCATCGTGCTTTTTACCCATCAGGGGAGCTCCCCTGATACCCGTTGCTGCCCGTTGCTTGCTCCGCTGTTACCTAGGCATGCGGTGCGTGCTTGATGCTTATCCATAACTCGGTTGCGCATTACCTGTACGACCTGTGAGGGCCGAACTGCATGTGTTGCTGTGCACGGTATGCCGGGTGCGACGGAACCTATTTTGTGCGGCCTGTGCGCAGCAGTTTTGATCCGGCTCAACACTATTGTTCGGCGCGGGGCGTGGGTGCTTGCGGTCGCGGCAGAAGCTGGGCACTTGGAGCTCTGCCAAGAGCTCCACAGGGCCGGCTTCCCGCTGCACATGTACGCCAAGCGGCTCGCAGTGAGGGCGGGGAGGCATGCCGTCCTGGACTGGATGCGTGAGGAGGGGACACCGGTAACCGAACTGGGCTCGGCCATATTGGTGGGGATGCCTGAGGTGCCGGAGGCGCTGTGGGTTAACGCGGCGTACGGTGGGCACCTGGAGCTGATGCAGCAGCTGAAATGCGACACACAAGCCACGGCCAAGGACCTGCTGGCTGTAGCGCGCGGCTGCCCGCTAACTATCCTTCAGGATGTGCTCCTGCAGTGCAGGCGCTCCGGCACCAATCCTACACAGGGGCACAAGGTGGAGCTGATGTCAGCGGCGGTGGTAAGCCCGACGCCCGACTGGGGCGACAAGGTCCTGTGGCTGCTACGCCAGCGGGAGTGCTGCTCAGTAAGCATTGCCAGCAAAGAAGACGCAGAGCAGTTCCTGTCGCTGCCGGACGCAGTACAGCGGGTGGAGTGGCTGGCAGAGCAGGGGCTTGAGCTGCAGCGCAGTGTTTACCTGCTGGACGCGGTGGCTGATGACGGCCGGGCGGAGCTGGTGAGGGCCCTGTGGCCCGAAGAGATTGATGACGCGCAAGGCTCTGAGCAGAAGTACTCTGTCGCCCTGATGGTCCTGCTGACGTTGCAGCAGGGGCATCTGGGCCTGGCCAAGCAGCTGCACGGCCTGGGAGGAGTCTTCCCTGGGAGAGAGGCGATTGCTGAAGCAGCAAGTGCCGGGCGGAAGGAAGCGGTGGAGTGGGCAGTGCAGACGCTGCGGGAGCAGGTGGCGCAGCGGTCGGCGCAGGGGGTGGGCATGGAGGATGGGCATGGAGGAAGGCGGTGGCGCTGAGCAGCAGCAGCAGGCGGCAGCAGCAGGCGGCAGGGGCGCACCAGGAGGTGCAGGGGGTTGCGGTGCACACCGGCGGGGGCGTGTCCGGGTTGGAGGACCACACCGTAACGGAGCGGGCCGCGCTCAGCACGCTGCACCCCGAGTACCTGATGGGCCAGGCGGTCGAGTCCGGCAGCATGGAGGTGGTGCAGTGGCTGGTGGCGCGGGGGGTGTCCCTGGGCACAGGATAGCTGTGCACGGCGGTCGCATCGGGCAATGAGCTGCTGGTGGAGTGGGTGGTGGGGCAGGGGCACGACATGGAGCTGGTGGGTGGGTTAACGATCACGGGGGTGGCTGGGGGCATGCATGAGCAAACGGTGTGTTTGACGGCAAGTTAGGCAATTGAGGGTATGTTTCTTCCATGTCGCCATGTTGCGTCTTCCTCGTGTGTCTGCTGTGCTGCACTGCGGAAAGCTCGGTACATGTGCGACCCACTTGATGGCAGAAGGTGCCCAGGCGCCCGTGGGTGCTGCTTTGGCCACCGCATACACGGCAGCGCGGCGTGGGGACCTCTTGCTGCTGTGCTGGCCTGATGTTAGGCGCTTCCAACTCGTTTCTCAGCCCATTGTGTGTGCCATCTGCATTACCGGCAGAAGCCTTCCACTTCCACCACCTACCACTCTGCCACAGCAACGCTCAGACGCACACACGCACCACGGATGACGTCACGCCCACAGCAGCTTGCTCACCATCCTGTCCATGCCGTACCCGCCCGCAGGAGGCCCTGGACGCCGAGCCCGAGGTCTCACCCTACAGCGTCGCCGCCTCTAATGGCGACATGGGCATGCTGCGGTGCCTGCGGCGTGTGGGCTACCCCGTGCCCACCGACCTGGGGGTGTTCCTGCACGCCGTGGGCGAGTGCTTCTGCCTGCCGGTGCTGCAGTGGATGGTGGAGCAGGGCTTCGCGGTGGACTGGGGGAGGTGGAGGGGGAGGCGCCTCGAGTTGGTGCTGGAGTAGGACGAGCGGTCGGTGTGGGTTAACAGGATGTGGCAGCAGGCGCAGGACGAGTGAGCACTGAGCAGGAGTGTCATCTGCAACGAAATGAGAGTAAAGCTGCGGCATGCGTTGATGACCGGTGGCATGTGCGAAAGGACGGTTGGGTTGGGGCAGCTGTGCGGTGCGTGGTATTGGTGGATGCGTGTACTATCGCCATGGTCCGTTGATGCAAGGGGGGAGAACAGCGGAGGGCGAGACAGCGCGGTGCGCTTCGCTCCTTTTGCACGCTGGTGGACGCCTAAACAGTATGCCAGAGCATGGTGACTACCGGTAGTACTTTGTTGCCAGTGGCACTGTACTTGAAATCACAGACTATACACGCTCTTGCAAGTACGTTGGGGCTGCTTAGGGGCGTAACTTGGGGCTGGCCGGCTGCTGTGGAGTGTTGGCATTGCCGTACCTTGGCATTGCATTTCCCTGAGGAGGGTCGCCCTTTGCGCGGCTCGTTATCTTAACCGCCCTGGGCATCAATTACTAGACTAATTGGTGCGATGTGCCCATGAATAACGGTATGGCGTAATCCGTGGAGGTGCAAGTACCGTACGCAAGGTACCATGTTGGTACCTCCGTGGGTACACTGCCAGCTTGGCTCATGCATAGGATGACACTGCTTGCTTCCCAAGATATGGGACCGACGCTTGCGCGCCAAGAAGCACGTGCGTGGAATGGAACGCACGCGTCATGGGTACCGTGCCAATGCATTTCTCCAGCAGAGTGGCAGGACCGTCAAGGCAACAAGCCGCGGCACTGGTTTATGTGCGGGTCTGCAGCCCGTCAAGTTGTCAGCCTGCGATCCGTGGGCCTTGGTGCTTGCAGACAAAGCGCTCTCTCGGGACAAGGCCTGTGAGCCAGCACATGCGAACATATTCAACTTCAGCAAGGCTCAACTGCACTTTGCTCAACGTCGGCGCATGGACCAACGAACATAACCGGTTCAACTGATGTATTTACACAGCACCCTCGCCAACCCCTGCCCTCGCGATGTGGCAACGCAGCATTTGCAACAGCGACAGCTACCGGCATCGTAGTGTGATCCGGTGCGGCCTGCACAAACGTTGGCGTCAGCCTTGGGCTTCATACCTCAGCACGCAACCATGCAACGGTACTGCACATGGCTGTGCTACCAGGTAGCATTACCCACGCCGCCTGCTACGCCGATAGACCCTCGGTAACAGCCCTGAACAGCCCCACGTTGCGCATAAGGATCATGGCTGGGTGGAGACCTTCCAGTTCATTCACAGCTTGCCTCCTTGCCGTACTCCCGCACACCAGCGCCTGTGCATTTGCACCGTCCTACGCCACCTGCACAGGAGGGGTCCGATTCCACTGAGTCACTACTGCCATTCGTTTTATTTGCATCATGGGGTGCTTGCCACGGGGTATACCGATACTAGGTCGCTATCTGTCACAGGTACCGTTGCACAATCCCCGATAGCCTGCGTATGACAGAACGCCAGGCTTGTGATCGTAAGCATAATGAGCCGTCCCGCTCCCTCGATGCAGGCCCCCCATGCTGACATGCACCAGCAAGCACACGGCGCCGTCCCGCTCCCTTGCCAGCTTTGACCTGCCCATCAACTAAACTGTGCACCTCTGGACCACATCCTACTACACAGCAGCATTCCCGCCATGTTCAAGCTGCACAGCCCGCTCTGGCAGTGTGCACAAGGTCATTGGGCATGCGGCACATACGGCAGCAGCAGCTTGTGTTTGTATTGATCCACACCAAAAACTAACACTCACCTGCAGGTCGCGCGTGACCTTGTGTGTGGCCCCCACCAGAACTCTTTTGTATGTCGTCCGATTAGCTCCCCAGTCCACACTCCAGAGCACGCCGACGCTGGTGACCGTCTGCAGGGGCCGGATTAGCGTGCCCACTACCGCTGTTCCCCCGCCCGCCTTGCGGGTGATCCGCAGGCCCTTCCTGGCGATCATGGCGGTGACGGGGTCCCCGGGGCGTGCCACGTAGTTGAGGGAGAAGACGCGGAGGGTGCGGGTACCATCCCACGCCTGGGGCGGCACAAGCTGGACGTACCCATCCGGCATGCTGCTCCACCGTACTTGCAGGGAGCTGGCGCCCTTCTGCCACAACATATCACCCCCTAATTGTATTTGGGGGAAAAACAAGAGTGGTAAATCTGGGAATGGGTACAAGGCGTCAGGACCTCACGCGTTGAAAAGATACACTCTGGCACTGGCCATGCCAACCTGTCACGCACGCGCAGCATGGCAGGTAAGCCGTACGAGGGTTTATCTACGAACAGGCTCAGCGCTAGGCAGGTCAACTAATATGTGGAGTACAGCAATCATCAGATGTACCCACCGCATGAGCCGGCGGGGCGGATGTCAGCCTTGCACAGGGAGCCTGTCTCTGTGGACGCCGCACGGTCATTGAGGGCCCAGAGCGCCCCACGCACCACTGCAGCGCCGGCGTCCACTGCGCTCTGCAGCTGCTGATCCTTACGATCATGCGTGGGCATCTTCACAGGCGCCCCGCTGCCCTCACACACCACCACGTGGGACAGCTCAAACTCGCCGTTTTTGCCGGTGGAGTACCTGCCACTGGTCCCGTTGGCCCACAACACCTTCCAAGCGTCGGGTGCACCTACCATGTGCTGCAGGACCCCGACCTGCGGGCCAAGTGCAACGCAGGGTTAGTCGCTCGCTTACACAACAACAACAACAATAACAACATTCGGCCTTGCTGCGTCTCTGGAGTGACGGCCCCGTGCAACGTGCAGTGCGCACCAATGCTTGCGTTGCCCCAACTGCGTGCGCACCCACCACCCGCTCGCGTACCACACGCTCACCTCGCCGTCCGCCCCATTGGTGCCCTCCTTGTTTCCCCAGTCGTGCCCCCGCCGCACCAGCATGCCCCTGGCAGCCGTGAAGGGGGTCACGGGGACACCCAGGGGCGCATCCGGGTCGTACGGAGGGACCTGCAGTGCGGTACGGCAGTCAGCCAGCAAGCACCCCAGTTATCCGCAATGAGCTCACTCATGACAGCACAGGCCCAGGGGATCATGTGCGGCCGTCGGCGTGGATGCCAGAGCCGATTGGCTCCTGCAATGACCACACCAGCAGGTGAGCCGGCAGCGGGGCCCTGGAGGCCAACAGCTGACGTACACCCATTGCCCTTGCACCCGACAGGGCCACTTACCTCGGGGAGCCGCATCTCCTTAGGCACCCTGCTGCGGGGCACCACCACCACGTCCTCGTAGCTCACCCAGTAGCAGTTGCGGGCCCCGGGCGGGATAGTGAACGCAAAGAGCACCTGTCACGATCGAGCGGGACGCTTGGTGTAAGCTTGGGTACCGGTTTAGGGCAGCTTAGTACGGAACCGACAGGATGCAGAGAGTCGGGGACAGTACAGACGTAAGCCAGTGCGTAGCATGCCCACATGCACATCCCTCGACGCGGCGGACCCAAACTACGAGGATGTGACAGAGTTTGAGGTGCAACTAAACAGTGTACTAGTTGGTGCAGTACCCATGACATTACCGCATTCAGTCACGCCCACCTGCAGCTGGCGGTCAGAGTCGTCTGGCTGTTCCAGGACGACAATACCGAACATCTTGTAAGCGAATTCTGCGTCCACCGGCGTCACGTAATCGAGCAGCCGGGGGCGCCGCCGCAGCCGCTCCTCTGTTGCGGCGCCATCACCGCTAGTGGGCGGCTCCACAGGCGCGGCCTCAGGTGTGGCTGCTGCAGCCACTTCTTGCCGTCCTGCAGGCGTCGGCGTCGCCCCTGACACCGGCGTTGTCGGTGGTTCTGGGGCCGAGGCCGGGGTTGGCGCCTCCAGCCCTCCCTGCGGCCGTGGGCTGCCACAGCCTGTGCTGCTGCTGCCGCCGCCGCTGTCAACCAGCTGCTGCTGCCGGTGCTCCAGGCTTGCGAGGCTGGCGCTGACTTCCTGCAGAACAGCCAGCTGCTGTGTATACTGCTCCTTCATGTCGTCCTTGTTGGGCAGGTTGCTGACCTGCATGATGTGGGCGAGGCACGCAGTGCCGTACCGTGCACAACTAGCTTTGCGTGAAGCGGGATGTCCGCCAAGCATGGCGCCGAGCCGTTGAATCATCCCATGCCCATGCCCAATGTACGATACGCACAAGCAGCACTGGTAACAGCTGCTTCCTGTAGCGCACACCACCCTGCGGCTAGTGGTACAGCATCCTACTTTGGTCCCTTGGCTATGGTGACTTAACTTTCCTTCTCGCTGGTGGTGTGCGGGTGATTGGCGCCATCATCTGCATGTTAATGGTAACATCCCTTGTATAATTTCCCTGCATTGGTCGCCTACCTACTCACTAGGGGCTGCCGCGTTGCCCAACCTTAACCCACACCTAACTCACCTGCTCCACCAGGGGCTGCCGCTTTGCCCAGCCAACCTTAACCCACACCTGACCCACCTGCTCCACCAGGGGCTGCAGCTCCTGACGCAGGAGAGGATGCAGCAGCTTGGCCTGCAGTAAGGCACACACGAGGTGCAGCTCTGGACCACGTACTTCCAAATCCGTACCCGCCTGCACTTTCAATTTACACGCACCTGCTGGTCCAGCACCACCTTCAGCGCGTCCTCTAGCAGTGCCAGTCGGGCAGGCGTCAGCTGCTGTACAGGTGGCGGCGGTGGCGGCGGCGGCACAGCGTGTGAACTCGTAGGCTCGGCGTTGGAGTTATCAAGAGCTCCGGCCTCCGGAGGACCGCCGGCTTCACCTCCGGCAGTGGAAGAGATGTCATGCGTCGCGCTTTTCACGCAGGCGTTGTGTACAAAGGTCTGAGTAGGTCTCGGTGGCATCTGCACCGGGCAGGCCGCCGCGGATGCTGCACTGCGCAGCCATGCTGGGCGGTGCGGAGCAACGCAGCAAGGTCGCGAAGGCACGCGGCCCCTTGCGGATGAGGGTTGCAACAGCGTTGTAGAGACGATCGCCTGCATCCTGGCAGTGGTGCTAGGCCTACGGCTGCGGTAAACCAGCATACGGGCTGCTGGGGGCTGCACCTGAGCTATTTGGCTTGTGGCGGTTGGACAGGTGTGCTGTGACCCGTGAAGTTTGAGCTCATTCCGTGAAACTCGAACCTTCACGGTGTCGGCAAGATGACTCGTTCCCTTGCCTCCCTGCGCAGTAAAGGTACGCTTTCAGGACGATACGATGATACGTATTTGTCAAGTGTGGCAGATCTGGCGGTGTTCCGGCAGAGGCCAGGCTGTGTGCGTTGCGCTCAAAACCCTAGCAGGGTGGGGCTACCGACCCATAGGCCCGTTGCGTCAGGTTGCGTGCTGCCAGGCTGCACGTGCAGCAACAAGGCCATAGGCCCTCACCTGCCGTCGATCGATCGAGGGATCGAGACCTCAGGCGGCATGCGCACTAGTTGCTCGTGCACAGCAGCAGGCCTAGCTTAAGGCCGCCGCCACACAATGAGCGAACGCCCTTCTGCCACTTGTCCCCTGCACTTGTCTGTGGGAACCCAAGCAGTGCTGTCCACCTTTCCCACCCTTGATGGGGAGCCTTCGGCCACTGAAGTCAAAGCACCCTGTCGCCCTTCAAGCCAGCCGCCGCAAAGCGCTGGGGCGGCCCATGTCTGCACGCAGGAGCGTGCCATACGGCACGTGGCACCCACACGTGCACGCACGTCAGCGGCTGCGCCCGCTGCAGACAGCCTCCTGGACAGCCATGCCACTCCCTGGGAGGCTTTCGCACTGCCTTCAAAGCACGGCGGATGCAAGTGTCTAGCACTGTGCACACCGAGAGCCGGGCGAACCTGGCAAGACATGGGGGAGTAGGGAAGCGCGTAGGCTGTAGGGTTGTGAATAGCACGTGGCCGCTCGCCGTGGCGTGCAAGCTTTGCAGTTTGCACTCGAGGCCCGTAGACGGCGAGTCAAGACGTTCTTGCTACTACCCAGTGAGTGGCCCTGAAGTGGACAAAGCACCATGCCTAGTTTTTTATTGCCAGACTCGTGGGTTGGCAACGCACCGCCCCTGCCTCGTTTGCCCCCAGCGATGGTCTCAGCAACGAGAACCACCTAACATGGCTGGAGAAACGGGCAACACGCTGCATGACACGCTCTCACCTGCTCAAGATTAAAGCAGGAGCAAGGGGCAGGGCAGGGGCTTCGCGATGATTTCGCAGCTCTTCCTGCTCTCCGCTATAGAGAGTGATGTGAGGCCTGTGCCGAGCATACATCCCAGAAGATAGGCTATTTAATGTTTGCTCAATGGTATTTCCACCGTGGTAAGTCTCACATCAGCGTCTCACAAGGCACTTGAGTGGAGCGACGACAGCTAGCGACGGATATACGTCAAGCAACGCTACAATAAGCAGGGCATACACCTCATGCTAATCAGCAATAAACGCTGCCCGTCAGCATGTCTTCAACTAGAAGTACAGTAGTGGCCAGGCCCACCACGCCACGCTCACGCAAGCCCAGTCAGTCTCCGCGCCTGGCACGTCGCAACCTAGCTTCGCACTTGCAACTTCCCACATCAACACAAGCCCCTCTTGCAAACTAGCCCAGCAGGTGACACGCCAGGCGCTGTCCTACAGCCATTTTATGCTTCCTGTGCAAACTAGCCCAGCAGGTGACACGCCAGGCGCTGTCCTACAGCCATTTTATGCTTCCTGTATAAACTATCGTAGTGGGGCCAAGCGAAAATCCTCCTGACCTCGGGGTACCGCGTGCAATGCCTCACTGCCCATGCGCCAGGCGGCAACTGAACGGCATTTGGCAAGCTGCCGTGCCCCCAGCTCAATGCGCTCAGCCTAGTCCTTCAAGCGGTGCAACAGGGTAGGTTTGGATCCTCGGTGGTCACGCACGGTGGGCACGCCGGGTACCGGTATGCACGGGCACAGCGGACCACAGCAGTCGTTGGACCGAGCCTTGCATGCTTTCTCAAGGCGCCGGTACGTCCAGGTGACCCCTCCCCCCCTCACACCGCCACCTACAATGGCAGGGAGGGAAAGAAACGTTCGGTTAACAGCAGCCAGTGCTAGTTTGTGTCAGGAGTGAGGACAGGGATGCAATGGCGAGTGCCGTGCGTTGAGGGTGAGAGGCTCGAGCATGCGGTGGAGGTCGGTTGGTGTGTTGGTAGTGCAACGACTGACGGACACCGCCGCGTGAGCATGTCGGGGGGCAGATAGGTACCGGTACGTGTATAAGGCACCAAGGATGCAAGCTGGTTTGGCAGCATGACTAGAGCTGCATGCACTGCTGCCCAGCCGGCTGACGCTGGCATGCGCCGGCTTCCCCGTCCTAGTGCAGTGCAGTGCTGCCATGGGGTGCGGCATGGCACGCGCAAACAGGTCATCAGGTTACCGTGCAATGCACGCGGCGAGCGAGGCGGCAACACCGTACAACACCAGGGCCCTTTTCCCCTGACCCACCTGCAGCTCGCACGGGTCGGCGTGCGTGGCCCCCACTTGGTACAACACACCGTCGTCCTCGCCGTCCCCCCAGTCGACCGTCCACCAAACGCAGCCCTCCTCCACCTCCCAGGGCCGCAGTAGCGTGCCAACGGGCACCACCACTGCCGCTGCCGGCGGCGCCGCGGCGCCGGCTGCTGCGTCAGCACCAGACCGCGACGCCTTGGTGCTGCTGGCGCCCCGCTCCTCCAGCTGTCTGTCCGGTCCTGGGTGTATTTGCTGCTGCGGCTGGTGCTGCATCTGCACACGTGGGTTGGGAGTGACCCTCAGTCCTTGCCTGGCAGTCATGGCAGTCACAGGGTCCCCGGGGCGAGCCACGTAGTTGAGGGGGAAGATGCGGTGCGAGCTGGCGGTGGTGCGGGGGGCCAGGGGGACCAGCTGGGCGTAGCCCTCCGGCATGCCCTCCCACTGCACCTGGACGATGGCTTCGCCAGCTGCATGCAGCACACACAAGCATATCAGGTCCGATGGAGTTGAAGTACTAGCAAGGAATAAAGATTTGGACATGTTTGATTAAATGAGCGCCCTGCCTGTTGGGCTCGATCCCTGGGGCCATGAGCGCGAATGGCACAGCGTAACGCTTGGGCACGTACGTGCAGCCCTGACGAGGCCAGCTGCGTAGGGGCCCTGAGTGCACTCGTCGCGAACGGTTTGGTGCAGACAGGCCCTACATCTGCACGCAACCGCTTGCGTAGCTGCATCGGGTGTGCGTCAAGGCTTGGAGTATCACCAGCGCTGCACATGCGGTGCACGCACGGCACGGGCACGAGCAAGTCCGTGCCCATGGCCCTTCAGGTAGCGGACCTCCCCTCCCTCCTCCCACAAACCTGCCGTACGCACGGCTTACCGCCCTCGTGTCAATGTACTTCAGCCTTTTTGCAGCCTTTTCGGTCCGCTTGCATTACAATACAACTCCTAATACACAGCTAATACACATGCCCCTGCCTCACCGCTCGTGCCAACCTTCTGTAGCCGGCCCTTCTCGGTCGTCGGCCCTCCGTCCCTGGCCACCCAGTGCGCTCCTCGCACCACTGCAGCACGTGCGTCCGCCGCCCGCTGCAGCTGCTGGGACCCAACCGCCCACATCACGGGCGCCCCGCTGCTCTCGCACACTGCCACGTGCGACAGCTCGAACGTGTTGAGCTTGCCGGTGTAGTACTTGCCCGTGCTGCCGTCGGTCCACACCACCGTCCACACGTCCCGTCGCTTCCTTGGGTATTGCAGCACCCCAACCTGAGGCACGATGATCGTTGAAATGAAGCCAAGAGGAGCCTGGTCAGAGTGACATCCGGTAGCTTCTGCGCTATGGCACATGCCAATGACGGTTATTGGCGCAATGTGCTCGTTGTCGGTTTTCGGAGACACTGAGATGTCAACCGTCTCAGCAGGGATTAGGTCGTTGGTGGTCGGGGTGAGGAGTACGCCCTTGCAAGGAGCATCCAAGCCCATGCATATATCGTATACCAGTGGGGAAAGGCAACGGCTCAGACAGGCCCAGGGTCTCCACCAACCTGATGCCGCCTTTGTTGCGTTCCCCGTGTATGTACAGCAAGCAAGGGCAGCTGGTGCCACCGTCTTGGCAGGACATGAGCTATAGGAAAGCTGTGACTTTGTAACGCCTATGTGCCGCATGCGCCCGAGCGCACAGGGTATATGTACAAGTTTAAGATTAAAGTCATGACACAGAACATGTACGACATCTTAGCCGTCAACACCTGTGCGTAGGGTACCCATGCCTACCTCCCCGTTCTCCCCGTTGGTGCCCTCTTCGCCCCTCCAGTCGTGCCCCCGGCGCACCAGCATGCCGCTGGCTGCCGTGAAGGGGGTCACGGGGGCACCCAGGCGGGCAGGGTCGTACGGCAGGACCTGGGGGAGGTACGGCACAGGCTCAGTACGGTGCAGTACAGCAGCTCGACAAGCAAGCACGCTTGCCATCAGGGTGCGTATTGGCTGCGTGATGAGGCCCGAGAGACAGGCGACGCTGCCGTCGTCGTACGGAGGGGTGGTGCTTGGGTCCAAGCACGCTTGTGCACAGGTGGGCATGGCATCTCAACGTTCAGGGAACAGGCCGCGCCGGTAGCCAGCACCAGCACTATCTACGTTGCACCACAATCCCACAACCATTCCTATCAGTTCCACAAGCTCCCATGGTTCCCCGCTTTTCCCTTCTCCCTGCATGCGCAAATCGATACGCAACGTCCCGGGCCACCAACCTCAGGTAGCAGCGCCTCCTCCGCCACCCGCGAGCGAGGGACCACCACCGCGTCCGTGACGTATAGCCAAGTCTTGGGGTTCGCCCGGACTTGCGGCATGAGTACCTGGTGCGTGCGGACCCGCAAGCAGTGCAGCAACACGATGGTGGTTTAGGTCGAGCCCCAGCCACTGCGTACTGCGTACCGGTACCAGTGCTCTGTACCTGCAGCCTGCCGGACGACTGCGCTGTGCTAGCCAGCCACTCTACATCTCGGTACCCCAGCAGCTGACATCACTCTCATGCTAGCATCTCACGTGGACTGCAGGTCACTGGAACATGCGTGCCAAACACGCCACGTGCCAACGGTGCCTTTACCTACGGCACCAGTCGTCCAACCTAACCGCCCGCACCTGCAGCGTCGGCAGCTCGTCTGTCAAAGGGTCCCTGAACAGCACTCGGCCGAACACCTTGCCATTGAGGGCCAGCTCCCTTAGCGTTGCCTCAAACTCGCTGCCGGGAACCGGCACAACGTAGTCGAGCAGCTCGGGCAGCCGCTGCGCCCCGTCGGCTCCTGCTGACAACAGCGCGTCCCCACCAGCGTCCACCTGCTGCTGCTGCTGCCCTTGCTGCTGCGGTCGCTGCTCACTTTGCTGCACAGCTGGCACGTTGGCGCCCTGCTGCTGGTGCTCCTGTTGCAATCGCGCATCGACCCTCTGCAGCTCTGCACGAAGCTCCACGACCTGTGTGTACGACATCCATGGTACAAGCTTGAAAAGTAAGCGCACGTGCCGGCAGCAAGGCACATGCATGGTGGATGGTACGTGCCCTCAATCCTTTCCTCGATGTCAGGAGCTTGCATGCTGAACCTGTACGGCCTTTCGCGTTTGTTGCGAACACGAGCGAGTTAAGCGTCGAGATCAACAGGGGGAGCTGGCCGGTCACGCCCCATGTGCGGTTGGGAGCAACATGCGGCTGACCGGCCGTGCCCCTTGCGGCCGGTCTCTGGTGCCTTACTGTCGAGAGTGCATCGCATGTGCATTTGGACATCGCGTACGACCTCCAGCAACACTGTGGCACCCATGGGACACGAGGTGCTGAACACAGCCGTGGTACGCAGCCCAGCCCTCACCTGCTCCATCAACGGCTGCAGCTCCTGCCTCAGCAGCGGGGTGAGCTGCTTGGCCTGCGGCCAAGCAGCAGCAGTAGCATATTAGGCTGGTCGGTCCCTGTCCCGGTGGTTATTCGATGTGCTACGTACGCTCATGTCCACAGTCGACCAGTCGTGCCGGTACAACATGTGCAGACTGCCGGAGGCCTTCGCGGTACGAATTGCAGTACCGGTACAGGGTACGTACAGGGAATTTATACAAGGGCAAAGACAGGCAGGAACGCTGCGGCTTTGCATCGCACTGCCGTGCAGCGGCGCAGCGCTAACCCACAGCATGGGCCCACGGCCAACTAACCCACCTGCTCGCTCAGCACCACCCTCAGCGCCTCCTGCAGGGCTGCCGCCCTGCCGCCGTCTGCTGCTGTGGCGGACGACCGAGAGCTCTGCGTACCCGCAGCATCACCAGCAACCGCACCGATTGGGCTTGGGGACGGACCTCCGGCCGGTTGCGAGGACGACCCTGCATCGGCGTGTGCGTAGCACCTTGCGACACGGCCGGGCGCTGGCCATCGCGCGACGCCCCGTCTGCTGATGCTTTTCTGCACCGGTGCAGCCGCTAATTGTGTTGTGATGCGGTGAAAACCATGGCAGTGGAGACGCAGGGCCTCGCCGGCAATGGGTTTGGTTCTGGGAAGGGCGGGCGCCATAGCTGCAGTTATGGCTTTGTTTGCACGGCTAAGCCTAAGAAGCAATTGTTGTAGAAGGACTCAAAGACGAGGCGCGTAACGCCATTCAACTTTCCCCGTGTCGGAAGAAAGCGAGTGACGGTTGGTGCTTCGAAGTTCACGCTGGAGTCCAATGAACAGTGTCGCAAGCCCTGGATCATCCACATACGCTGCAGAATAGCGGACCTCAGGAAGATGAGTCCAAATTTGAACTGCTGACCACTGCCGAAAGCAGGCAACTAGGGTTTCTTCGTCAGCAAATATGCGTTGCAGTGCGCGCGCAGGCTCCCCTGGGCAGCTCCCCCCCTGGCCAGCTGACCCTCGGGCCCGGCTGACCAGCAGGTCAGTCAGTCAGTCAGTTGTTACACTTGGCAGGTGTCACTTCCCATACGAGCCGTAGGGCCCAAGGGATACCACAAGGCGGAGATGCACCAGGGACCAGGGGCATCGGACTTCGGTACGTAGTTGTTCCAACTTGTATTCATGCCCCACTACCATATGTCAAGCTTGGAGTAGTGGGGCATGAATCAGGACAGGGAGTGTTAACCAAACAGCAATAGCCAAGCAACGCGTTTGTTGGCGAATTTCAGGCCGCTCGCCCTAATGTGTGCCAGCACCCAGGTGCGCGGCACAGCCTGACGGCCACGTGGTACCCTAGCCTGCCCCAGCCAACGGATGAACGCCAGGGGGATCCCCGGGCTGCAAGGCGCGTACGGGAGCTACGTAGTGGCCTACCGCGTAATGCAAAAACGGCAAACTGGTCGACTTGTCGACTTCCGCATTACCCTTTGTACAAGATTGCGGCCATCAAGAGTAGTCGGTCCACCTTGTCATTGGGCACTGACAAGGTGCCGTGTTCCCCACACGGCAACAGGCCTTGCAGCCACCGCATCAACGAACCGGGAAGATATGCACGCGTACTGCCGCTTTGCCAATCTGTAGCCTTAGCTACAACATACCGGTACACACACACACGACGTGCCACGGACTCGCACAGGCCTTCACGTGCGCGAGCGCCGCTCAGCGGCGTCATTGTCACCGTCCTTGCAACTACCGGTACAGCAGTGCTCCAACTCCCTGCTTTATCAACCTTACCACATTTCTGCCATCCACTGGCCGCCGTTCGTCATTGCGCTTTCATACCATTGCCACATATATAGAAAGACACGCCGGTGATACCGGCACCGAATTTGCACGCCAGCTGCCGCCACCCCAAGTTCCAAAAAGCCTCTGCGCAACGCCTAAACACCGGTAGTAACTGCTTTGCCGGGTCGCACGCAGGCTTTCGTCCTCATTCGGCACTCAACAATGATACGTAAGGCAAAACATGCTAGGAGAGCCATGCTGCGGGCCTCGAGTGCTGCGTCATGGAGGTGCTGGCGGCCTCACCAGGTGTGCCCTCCCTACCTCCTCACGGTGCCACCTGCAGCGAAGGACAGAGGCGAAAGGAAAGGTCCGGGGGCATGAGGAGGGGCAGCGACGGTCGAGGAAAGCAATAACCCGCCGTAATGTCACACCATGTCGGCCTAGGCATCGCCCAGCAGCTGCTATGCCGTCAGGAGCAACCAATGAGCACATGTCAGAGACTCCGCGTGCATGAGAAAGGGAGGGTGATACCGGGGATCTAAGCTACATGTGGCGCACAGCACACGGTTGCGGGAGCAATGCGCAAGTCGTTTCATCGACGACTAAACACCAGCTGATGACATGCGCGGGCCCCCTGTCCTGTGCGCACCACATGCACGCACGGCACGTGGCACGGCACGTGCGCGTGCGACCCGGCACGCCCGGCCAGAGCGCTAGCACGGGGCACACGACACATGCCCCTTGTACAATGCCACAATCTACCTGATGCTCCAACAGGGTGCCCTCACCTGCAGGTCGCACGCGTCCAGGTGTGTGGCTCCAACTTGGTACTCCTTCCAGACCGGGCCGGCCCCCCAGTCCACGCTCCACCACATGCCGTTCTTGTCCATGTTCTTGGGACGCACCAGCGTGCCCACCGTCACTCCTGCTGCTCCTGTTGCTGCATCAGCCCCCGCCAGCGCTTTGCCCACGTTGCTGGTGCCCAGCTGCTGCTGCTGCAGCTTGGGCATGACCCTCAGGCCCTGCCTGGCGGTCATGACGGTGACGGGCTCCCCGGGGCGTGCCACGTAGTTGAGGGGAAAGATGCGGAGGGTGCTGTTGGTGGTGCGGGGCGGCAGGGGCAACATGGGCACCACCTGGGCGTAGCCCTCGGGCGTGCCATCCCACTGCACCTGCACGGTTGCCGTGTCGCCGCCTGCGTGCAGGCACCAGCAGCATGAATACACGCACGCCACGCTGCAATATGGAAGGGTGACATGTCGAGATTATTAAACAGACTGCCCCTGTTATAGCCGGCAGGATGTGCGGTGTCAGGAAGTGCCGTGCCGCTGCTGTGTGCATTCCAGATCGCGTGCATGGAGCAGCGGGTGCGAATTCAGTTCCTGCTGCAGCATGCAGTGCCCAGGCATTTGTAGCATTCGCTCCGCACACAGCGTCCGTGTGGGCCTAAGGGAGGAGAGGACGAGGCAGAAGGCAGGTGCACATGCTTCCGGTCCTTTGTTCCATGGGCGCATTAGTTGTCAGGGGATGCATGCACGGGTGCTCCTTGCCGCGATGCCTGTGCGTACTCGTGACCGCCGCGTGCCTAAAGTCGCTACCCTCCCTTCTCCCCTTACCATGCACGTCCGAGACAACGTGGCTTTCATGCCTTGCCGCTCACGTTGACTCCCTTCAAATTATCTAATCGGCGACGCGCCCTCACTCACCACCTAGTGCACCCGCCCTCCGCCGCCGCACCCGCAATCGCTGCACGCTGCAGCTGCTCAATACACCCACAACGCAACGCCCACAGACACACCACACAGGCGCCTAGCTGCCTCCATGGCACACCTCCACGTACGACAGGTACGACAGGCCGTACCCGTCAGCGATTAGCGGTTGGCATGCCACACTTCCGTTCCGAGTAGGTCCTGGTGTCCAGGAGACACTGCTAATACACAGCTAAGACACATGCCTCTGCCTTACCGCTGGTGTTCATCAGGCGCAAGCGTGCCATCTCCGCGGGTGTACCTCCGTCCCTCAGCACCCAGTGCGCCCCACGCACTACCGCAGCGCCGGCCACCGCAGCCCGCTGCAGCTGCAGCTGCTGCGATAGCGACCCCTCCGCCCACGTTACAGGCGCCCCGCTGCCCTCGCACACTGCCACGTGCGACAGCTCGAAGGAGTTGTGCCTGCCAGTGCAGTGCCACCCTTTGCTGCCGTCAGCCCACGCGACGGTCCACATGTCATTCCCCTCCCCCACCATGAGGCTGAGCACGCCCAACTGCATGCATGCGTGCACAGCACGGCAGCAGGCAGCCAGGGTCAATGTAGCGTGTATTAAGGCATGCAGCAACAGAACGGAATGAGTGCCCCTGGCCAGGTAAGCGGTTCTGGTTAGCAGGGCTGGTACCGGTATCCCGGGTGGTAAACCACTACCGTACGGTATGTAGGTACGGCACGCCGTGACAGAAGCAACGCACCGTGATACGAACACGGATAAGCAGAAGCTTAGAACCACAAGGTGGCAAATTTCCGCGATGCGCTGGCAGGTTCCCTGTGCGACCACTGCATACATTGCATACGAAACGACTGGGTTGAATGACATTCAACTGCACAGCGATAGAATCTGCTTGCTTATTACGTGTCATAAGGTACGACTGCTCTATAAATAATCAGGCAATACATTACGCAGAAATGTGTATGGTAATCCCCGTCTGCCCCGTGGTCCCTCTTGGCCAATGGAGTCCCCGCCGAACAAGCATGCCGCATGCCATAGGTTACCCACACCTACCTCCCCGTTCTCCCCGTTGGTGCCCTCCTGGCCCTTCCAGTCGTGTCCCCGGCGCACCAGCATGCCATGGGCTGCCGTGAAGGGGGTCACGGGGACGCCCAGGCGTGCAGGGTCGTACGGCAGGACCTGGGGAGCGGCATGGTACACCAAGTCAGCAAAGTGTAATGCTGGTCGCCAGGGTTGGCATTTATGAGGGAAGACACTAGTACACGAGGCAACTAACAAACAGGGGCACGGTGTACGGTTTTTTGTCAGGCTACACACAAAGCCGTGCCGTTGTTGGAGCGAGACTTGTCTATCTTGAATGAGGTGCACACACGTCCGTCCCAGACTCCAGCAACAGGGAAGGCCTGGCTCGTGCGACTGTGCCCAGCCCCTCGCCTAGATAGCACTCATCTCACCGCATGGCGTACTGTACGGCACAAAGGGTCCGCGCTAGTGACACTCAACGGACGACGGACACACGTCGCGCTCGGCAGTACAGAGCTTTCTCAACGAGCTCTCCCGGTTTCCCCTGTACGCTCCCACTACATCTAGTGCTACCCCACAGCCAGCACCAACCTCTGGCATGAGCGCTTCCCCCGGAACCCGCGAGCGGGGAACCACATGCACATCCCCATAGGCGACACGCCAGGCAAAATCCGGTCCACGCTGCGGTAGGTACACCTGCTGCACGTCCTGCAGCGACAAGTAAATAGCTTTAGATAATCGCATGGTGGGGTTAGTGCTTGGCAAGCAAGCCCTGGGTTGCCGTACACGCCGTCCCCTTTCTTGCCATGTGTGTGGCATTGCGTGGTGCGCGCCTGCCTACCTACCATTCGGCAAACATTCCATGGAACCACACGCTGATGCAGCTCCTGGACAAGCTGTAAGCTGCAATATTCATACCTAGCATTATACGCCATTTGTAAGGCCTGCGGGATGTTCGTGCTTCTTGTACGTATGTCACACCTGGTTAGAGTAGACCACACGGCCGAACACCTTGTGCGCCAGCGCCGCCAGCTCGCTGCCGGGGGCCGGGGTGACGTACTCCAGCAGCTTGGGCCACATCCACACCCTCCTGGGGCCAGCACCCGCTGACACACCATCGCCACCGCTGCTTGTCGGCTGCCCTTCTTGCTGCTGTTGGCGCTCCTGCTCCTGTTGCTGCTGCTGCTGCCCTTGCTGCTGCACAGCTGGCACGCTGGCGCCCTGCTGTTGGTGGCAAGCATCGGCTCCTCGCAGCTCCGCGCGAAGCTTCGAAACCTGCACCCATGCAAACCGTGCCGGGCAGAATTTGTGGCAAAGGGCTGTGCGCGCGTGCGCCCATCGATGATGCAATGCGCCTTGCTCGTTCCACAATTGCTGCGTCTGCATGCCAGCCACGCATGGGGCTCGCCTTTCTGTCACTGCAACATGCATATATATATGCCTGCGTGCACAATGGGCACGCAGGTTGCTAGAGTCGTCAATCCATCTGGTGTTAGCAGGCAGTGGTGCACAATGCCCCTTGCGGCCTACCAGCCCGCACGTGCGCCTGCGGCAAGCAACAGCACAGCGCACAACATGAACAACACTACGCAACCGCTGACACAGGGTGCCAGCACCTAACCCACCTGCTCCACCAGAGGCTTGAGCTCCTCCCGCAGCAGTGGCGTCAACTGCTTGGCCTGCAGGGTCACAGCAGTCAGCCTGCCTAGGCGCTGCAGTACGGTGACTCAGTGAGCCACGGTGCGACAACTGCACTACAGTTAGGCGAGTTAGCAATGCGCCGGTGCAACTGCTGCATGCAAACTGCGAAAGTATCAGTTTACCCAAGCCTTACCCGTGCAGGGCATCGTACGGTGCCGTAATGCTGACCCACCCAGATGGACCCAACCCTTGATCTCACCTGCTCGCTGAGGACCGCGCTCAGCGCCTCCTGCAGCGCTTCCGTCCTGCCGTCGCCTGCTGTGGAGCGCGTGCGCGCACTCTGAAGATCCGCAGTAGACGCAGCAGCAGCAGCTTCAGCCCCAGCGTTGGAGCTCCCCGACTCCCCGCCGGGCGGTGGTGACGACGCCCCTGCCGCGGGCCCAGCCATGTGCCCGAAGCACTTCACGACAGGGACCGACACGGGCGAGCGCAGGGCGCAAAGGCTGAACGGCATCATTTGCACGGGCCTGGCCGCAGTTGTTGCCGCCCTAGGGTATGTTTGGTGTCGCGGGCCATAGCAGCTGGGACGTGCGGCATCGCGATGGGCTCCAGCAAGGGTTCTAGGGAGGGTGAACGTCATGAGTTGGAGGCGGTTGGTAAGCTATGCTGCAGTAATAGCAGTTGCGAAAGGACGTGATGTCGAGGCGCGGCAGGCCATGAAGAGTTTACGTGTCGGAATGGCGGTTGTCCACCTCAGACTCCAGGGGCCTCCCCTGGCTGGAGTCCAGCGTAGGCATGCCCCACACGCGGCATGCCCCAGATTAATCTCAGGCAGGTGAAGTGAATGGCAAGTTATCGAAGGAATAGTACCGAGGGAAGCACGCAGCGGGTTCTGGCGTCGGCACTGCGCGGGAGGCCCAGGTAGTCCCCACACCGTGGCTAGCCGCATCAGGAGAGCCCCTCAGCCGCGTGCAAGACTCAACGTGTGGTCCCCGCTCCGCAGAAGCATGTCGCGGGCCTGCAATGACACACGCCTGCATCCACGAGCAGTGCAAGGCGGCCGTCGTTGCATTGTGGGCCTGTCCTCTAGCTATGGAGTAGTATGGACTTCTCCACGCACCCTGTTCTACCCCTTTGGTTCCGTGAGAAGGTTACAGGGACTTGGTCTCCCTTCCCTGGTCGCCGCCGTGGACCTCAGTCCGCAAGTTAGCAACCAGAAACCGTCTCCAAGCGTTTGCTTACGGCTTGCACGCAAGCAGGAGGTACGTATGTACATGGTTTACAGGTTTGGTCCCCTTCAAACGCGCAGCCCTGCCCAGCCCAATCCTGCTCAGGACACGGAGCTGGTCCCGGCCATTATATTAGGGATACGGGGTTTCCCACAAAGAAGTCCCAGTAGGCGCGCAGGTCTGGGTGCTCCATGCACCCCGTGCAGGTGCAGCCCATGGGCCCCCGTCGGCCTCTGTCATGGCGGCCCACGCGTGTCCAGGACCTGCCCCTTGTGCCGCCCCAGCCACCTGCCACGTGTCCCTACAGCGGTCCCAGCGTGTGCTACTGCCCTGCGTTGGCTCCTGCATGCCCGCGTCCATCCTAGCCCGTGGGCATACCGTACTTGGCTTGGCACGTGCCACGCTACATGTCGCGTGCCCCTGGGGCGGGTCCGCCCTGCATGCCCGGGTCCGGCATATCGCTGTGCATTTCACGTGCCGCTACCGCTACGCTGCGTGCCGCGTCTCCCTGGGGCGGCGCTTGCGTGTCCAGGTCTCGGACGCGTTGCATGTTTCTGGCATTCTTTTTTGTTACAAAACAGATGGTGTGGCCACACGATCCTCACTGGTCCCGACCACACCTATCAGCAGCAGGAGCACCTCGACACGGCTAGCGACGTAAGCGGCAAGGTTCGTTCGCCTCGTTCATTGGCAGTACAGTGAGCTAAAAATGAGCTACCTAAGCAACAAGCAGCCGTATTACTTTCTGCATGCCTTTAACACGTGACAACGGACTGAAGCGGTCAGCCAAGACAGGGCCGCCGCAGCCCCGAACCCACAGCCACGCTGAGCGGCCGACACATGCCATGTCCAAGCCTGCACCTCGCTGGTGACGGAGCACGGCACCCATGTGAAAAAGACCAGACTCTTGTAGCAAAGCTCTGCACGACACTTTCTGCTGCCCTCTCCAGCGCTCGTGCAACTCATAACTGCCAAAGCCACTGGGTTACTACCGATGTAGCATGCAAACTTGAGTTTGCAGCCGGCACGCCAGAATGAGAATGAATGACGAATACAGCGGTCCAGGGCAGCCCTTAATCGAGCCCTGCTGGCTCCACTCCACGGTGTCACCGATCTCACAGGTTAGCCCTCGCTCGGTGCCACCTGCGGTGACAATCAACGGCAAAGTCCGGGGGCACGATCCGGGCAGGGGCCGCTAGTTATCGGTCACTGGGGCACCAATGGCTGCCGCAAAGCCGGGATACCGCTCATCAGGCACGCCTTGGAGCAACATGCACACGCTGAAGTGCAGATGTGCGTCAGGAGGGTAGGGCAACGCCACAGCAGCTGGTGCATGTCGTGCAAGCGCGTGGCATGCGCCAAAGGACGCCTTCACCTGCAGCGCACCTGCAGGTTGCACGGGGCATGGCACGTGTGCGACGTGATGCGCGTTCCCAGTTCACCGCACGTGACGTGGCACCCGTCACGCATCGCACCTGTAGGTGGCACGGGTCGGCGTGTGTGGCCTCCACCATGTAAAATGAAGGGTCCCAGTCAGCCCCCCACTTAACTGTCCAGTACACGCAGTCCTCGGCCAAGTCGCAGGGCCGCACCAGAGTGCCAACAGGTACCACCGCTGCCGCCACCATGGGCGCTGCTGCGCCGGGTGCTGCGGCAGCGTCCGGGGTTGCGTGCGGGCCCTGCTGCTGCTGCTGCTGCTGCATCCGCTGCATCAGCACCCGTGGGTTGGGAGTGACCCTCAGGCCCTCCATTGCAGTCATGGCTGTCACAGGGTCCCCTGGGCGTGCCACGTAGTTGAGGGGGAAGACGTGGTGCGAGCTGGCGGTGGAGCGGGGGGCCAGCGGGACCACCTGGGCGTATCCCTCCGGCATGCCCTCCCACTGCACCTGCACGACGGCGGTGTCGTCACCTGCGTGCACGCACCAGCAGAAACGCATGTACGTTGCGTAGCGCCGATCACTGGCACCCTGTTGGTATGTGCGTGTACAGTGATCCTGTGCCAACATGCGTGACATACGTAAACAGGAATTCCTGGCCCAGCGTGTCTACGACAATTGTTCACAACGCACAAGACACAGAGCCGGAAATCGAACATGCAAAGAAAACAGATGTAGTGCCTTACCGCTCGCATCCGCCTTCTGCAGCCGGCCCAATTCCCCAGCGTCACCCCAACCACAACACACTGCTGATGAATAGCTACCGGTATTACACGTGCCTCTGCCCACCTGCTGCGTCCACCTTCTGCAGCCGGCCCCACTCCGTAGACGACGCGCGACCGTCACACCACGCCGCTAATACACAGCTTATACACGTGCCTCTGCCCACCTGTTACGTCCGCCTTCTGCAGCCGGCCCCACTCCGTAGGCGACGCGCGACCGTCACACCACGCCGCTAATACACAGCTATTACACGTGCCTCTGCCCACCTGTTACGTCCGCCTTCTGCAGCCGGCCCCACTCCGTGCACGACGCGCCGTCCCTGGCCGCCCACTGCGCGCCACGCACCACCGTAGCACCAGCTTCCACCGCGCGCTGCAGCTGCTCCGCGCCCCCAGGAGACTTGGTGGACCACCACACAGGCGCCCCGCTGGCCTCGCCCATCGCCACGTGGGTTAGTTGGAAATAACTGCTCTCGCCGGTGAAGCAGTGCGTATCTGTGATCCCGTCGGACCAGATTACGTCCCACATGCGCCCATTGATCCTCCTTCTGTGAAGGACGCCCACCCGCGTGCGCAAGTCGAGGATAAGGCCAGTGCGGGCGGGTGATGTGGGTGTGAACGCGGGCAACAGCAACCTTGGTAGTCAGTATCAGTGGCTATCGTACCCGTCTGGTTCTAGAAACTGATGCGCTCAGCGGCAGGCCCTGCCCCTTTCGTCGCCGTACAGAAGCACGAGCGCGCCTTGATTGCTCCAAAAGGAACAGCGGGGAGAACGTCGGCGCGAGCACAGCCCCGCCGGCAGAGGTCCCGGCCAGAACACAGGTGCATGACATGCAAGGCCGCACCTGCCCATCCGATCCAAGGCGTATGCTGCTCAGCCAGTCGTGCCCCCGGCGCACCAGCATGCCGCTTGCTGCCGTGAAGGGGGTCACGGGGACGCCCATGGGCGCATCCGGGTGGTACGGCAGGATCTGGGGAGGTACGATGCCGAATGGCGTGTGTAGCGAATACGGTGCGGTATGCAGGCAATGTAAGCCAGAAACAGGCACAGGCAAGCGCGGCTAGGAGCGAGGGTGTGGCCAGGCAGGGCCGCAGGGCCATGTATCACCTGCCGACCTCCACAAGCCGACAAGCTGGCCTCCAACGCACCAAGGGTGAGGTAGGTTGGAAGGCAGCCACCAGTTCGTGAGGCCCGAGCTCTAGGCAGGGGCACCACTTACTGTACGGCACAGGGTCTCCTGGGCCGGGTTCCCCCTAAGGGAAGGGCAAGCACTTCGGACGAATGGCGACAGCGCCGTACAGCCTCCAGGAAATACTTCGGTTTCCTCGTCACGTGCACACTGCGCCCACTGGATCTAACCCACAGCCAGCACCCACGGCGCGCACCGGCGGATCACAACACACAGCTAACACACAGCTAATACACATGCCTCACCGCTCACGTCCACCTTGTCAACACCCACCTCGGGCATCAGCGCTTCCGGGGAAACCCGCGCGCGGGGAACCACCACCACGTCGTCCTGCTCACACGCCACAAGGAGGCCGGCGCGCCCTGCGGCATGTACACCTGGGGGGGGGGACAAGGAAAGCACGTGCGTAAGCACAACAAGCTTCCGATTGCAAAAGATCAACAGAAACCCCCTCTGTAAACAGCCAGTGTGCTAGCAACATACTGAACCAAATCACGGCCAGGTGACGTGAACCGTAGAAGGCCCTGCGTTACTCAACTGTAGGGCAAGTAAGGCGCGCTCTTGCCTAGCTAGCTCAGTCGGCTTGCAAGTGCCAATGGTTCAATCTTACATGCCTCACCTGCAGCATCGGGGCGGAGTCCCAGGTCACACGGTCTATGAAGATCACACGGCCGAACGCCTTGTGCGCCAGTGCCCACTCGCTGCCGGGGGCCGGGGTGACGTAGTCCAGCAGCCGGGGAGCCCTGCACGCCTCGCCATCACCCCCTGCTGACATGCCGTTGTCAACGGCGTCCGCCTGCTGCTGTGGTTGTTCCCCCTCTCTTCGCTGAACTTGCTCTCCTTACTGCTGCTGCTGCTGCTGCTCTTCTTGTTGCTGCACATCGCCGTGAGCACCCGGCTGCTGCTGGTGCTCCTGCTGCCGTCGAGCATCGGCCTTCTGCAGCTCCGCGCGAAGCTCCGAAACCTGTGTCCGTGCAAACCGTGCCGTTCAGAATGGCCCAAACACAAACTGTGCCGTACCGTGCAAATTCCTCGAGTGCGGCCGCCTCCGTGCGTATGCGCCAGACGCGGCCGCGTTACTTGTGTGTCATGTGCCACGTGTTCCGTCATAGCGTGCCACGTGCGTACGCGCCGTACGCACGCGCCAGACAAAGCAGCAGGACCTGATCGGTATCGTGCGCCTTGCTTGTCATCCGCATGACACAGCAGGGCGCCAGCGGGGCAGGGGTTCCATTGACCACACACTTAATCCACCATCTTTACACACCCATTCCACCCTCAAGCCCCCATCCTGCTCCGCCAGCGGCCCCAGCTCCTCCGCTGACACAGAGAGACATCAAACAAGGGAAATGCTTCCCCACACCTAACCCACACCTCATTCACCTGCTCCACCAGCGGCCGCAGCTCCTCCCGTAGCAGCGGCGTTAGCTGTGTTGCCTGTGGCACGCATTCAGTGCCTCGTCACACACGGTATGGCAGGTGTCGCGGGTACAGGCTGCACCGAGGCCCAACCCGGTCTCCCCTCGCGTGTACACTGCACCCACAAGTGCTTGGCTATTACGGCCAGGACCCACCTCGGGCATCGGCGCATCACAGCACACTGCTAATACACATGCCTCACCGCTCATGTCCACTTTGTCACACCCAACTCTGGCATCAGCGCTTCCTCTGGGACCCGTGAGCGGGGTACCACCTCCACGCCAGCAATTCTTGTGCTGCACGAAGATTTCGGTGTGCCCCGCGGCATGCACATCTGGAGCGGGGTGAACCAAGCGAGCACAGCAGGCCTTGGCTTACACACCATGGAGAAGCCCTTGGTTGTTGCGAATGTGCTAGCAGCGCACCACCGCCGTAGTTACCAACGCAAGACCAGTATCTTCCTATCAGGCCACGCGTTGATGAGTGATGACACATCTGTGGGGCAAGCCAGCCAGGCACGCTTCCTCGAGTCGAGCATGCCCATTCAGCTCAGAAGGCATGCATGCAAAGGGGCAGTGGGTTGGCCATATCACATGCCTCACCTGCAGCGTCGGGCCGGCATCTGACACAGGGTACCTGCACACCACACGGCCGAACGCCTTGTGCGCCAGCGCCCCCAGGTTGCTGCCAGGGGCCGGGGACCCGGGGTGACGTAGTCCAGCAGCTGGGGCTGCCTCGACAACCCATCACCCCCCACTGCTGACACACCGTCGCCACCGCCGTCCACTTGCTGCGCTTGTACTGCCTCTCTTTGCTTCACTTTGTGTCCGAGTCGCTCACGCTGCTGCTGCTGTTCTTGTTGCTGCACAGCACCGTCAGCACCCTGCTGCTGCTGGTGCTCCTGCTGCCGTCGAGCATCGGCCTTCTGCAGCTCCGCGCGAAGCTCCGAAACCTGTGTCCATACAGAACATTGCCATTTACACTGTGGCTTCGTTGAAAACCATGCCGCGCACGAATCCCGACGTCCCGAGTGCGGTGGCCTCCGTGCGCACGCGCCAAACACAGCAGCATTGCTTGTGTATCAAGTGGCATGCCACGTGTTCCGTCATACTGTCCCACGTGCGTACGCGCCGTGCGCCAGGACCTGATCGGCATTGTGCACCTTGCTCGTCATCCGCATGACACCGCAGGGTGCCAGCGGATCAGGGGTTCCATTGACCACCCACTTGGCCGCCCACCATTGATACACACCCAATCCACCCTCAAGCCCCCATCCTGCTCCACCAGCAGCCTCAGCTCCTCTGCTGACACAGAGTGACGGCAAACGAGGTACACGCCGTGCTTTCCCCACCCTTTCCCACCCCTAACCCACCTGCTCCACCAGCGGCCGCAGCTCCTCGCGCAGCAGCGGTGTTAGCAGCTCTGCCTGCGGCACGCATTCAGTGCCTCACATACGTAATGGCAGGAGTCCGCCACTCACACCGATTACTCTACTCTGACCACACTGCCAGGCCGGGATACGATGTCAAGTAGGGCCCAGAGGGCCTTTGGGATCAAGAAGACACAAGCAGCTGCCCCATGATGGTGTCACGCCGGGCCAGGCTGTCAGGTACCCTGTCAGGCACCCGTCAGCCACAGCTGGTGATGATCTGGTGCAAGCGCTGCGTGGAGAGGCCCCCGAGGATATCAGACTTGCGGGCACTGTGAACAATCCAACAACCAATGGCTACACTTGGCCAAAGTAACGCATTCGCACCGCTCCGCTGACCCACGGACACATAGACGATAGACCTAGGTCGACCCCAACCCACCCAAACCCCACCCCACGTCCCCACCTGCTCACTGAGGACTACCCTCAGCGCCTCCTGCAGCGCTGCCGCCCTGTCGCTGCCTGCTGCTGTGGCGGACGACCGTGAACTCGGCACGCCCGCAGCCGCCGCCGCCGCAGCCGTAACGTCAGCCCCAGCGTTCGGGCTGCCGGACTCCCTGCCGGGCGGTGGTGAGGGCGCCCCTGGCGCGGGCCCATCCATGTGCGCTCACATCGACTGCGACGCTGTTCGTTCGCGCCTGGGCTCCAGACGCCTGCTGGGCTGCGGAGTGCGGACACCAAGGGTAAGGCGTCGCAATTGCTGGCGGTAGTCTGCACCACTGGTTTTCGGGAGTAGTGGCGTCGTCTGGAATGCAAATGAGTGGTACACAACGATTTCATTTAGGCTCCACTGTTCGCACCATCCAGTCCAGACGCGCGGCGAACAGTCCAGCCAAGTGAACCCGATTCAAAAGTAAGATATGCCAAAGGGTCCGATTGACCCTCAATCAAGCACCGCGGCGAAGTGCGTCAACAACTGCCGCTCCGCAGCCTGTACTGCGCTGCGCCCGCCGTACATGCGCGCATACCAGTACCGGCACACATGAAATGCGCTAATGGCGACCGCTTTACAACGTCTTGCAACGTATATGCGCACACACTACAAATTCACGGCGACAGGTCGCCGGCAACCGGCGCATCGCGAGCCCTGCCGTCCTGCCCCCTCATCCCTGCACCTCAGCCACATGCCCCTACTGCAGCCCCTGCGTGCCCAGGTCCTGCCCCTGTCCCCACCCCCGCTAATACACACGTGCAACTTGCCCCTACGGCGGCCCCAGCGTGTCCAGGTCCTGCCCCTGTCCCCACCCCCGCTAATACACACGTGCCCCGTGCCCCTACGGCGGCCCCTGCGTGTCCAGGTCCTGCCCCTGTCCCCACCCGCGCTAATACACACGTGCCACGTGCCCCTACGGCGGCCCCTGCGTGTCCAGGTCCTGCACGCATCTCCGCAGCAGCACCTCCACCGGCAGGTGTGCGTTCTTGACGTCCTTGGCCACGCGGCACCAGCGCTCGCCGTGGTGCGGCTCGGCGGCAACGCAGCGGGACGACACCTCCGCCTGGAGGACCACATGGGGCAACAAAGAACTAGTAACGCTTGAGTGGGGGTTGCAGCGGTGCGCAGCACGGTAGGCAGTGCGCTCCGGGAAGCAGTATCCCCGACCTACTGAGTGGCGATCCCTCCTCGTAGCCCTTCGAAAGCCGTACGGTACAAAGGTTGTGTGGCAGGCTTCGTGGCAAGGCCCGTGCAGCTCGTGCCCTGTGCTCAGCGTCCATGCGTGCGGTTTCGGAGATCGTACTGCCACCCCGGCCCCCGTGCCACGCTCCCACCTGCTGCTCCGGCGTTCCGACCTAAGTTTTGCAATATCTGCACCATGCCACTCCCTTGCTCCGCCCCTCGCACCCCCCCCCCCATCACTCCACCCCACCTGCTGCTCCGGCGTCCCGAACTGGCACTCGAACTTGTAGAAGTGCGCCCAGTGGTCCCCCACGTCGGGGTTGAGCGTCACGGCGCGGTTGAACCAGGAGCGAGCCTTCTCAACCTGGGGCCAGGGGGGCGGTTGGTGGGCGGGAATGAAAGCAGGTGCGCAGTGAATCAGGGCATCTGTTGTCTCCAGCACAGCCATGTTGCTCAACGGGCAATCCAGAGGGTCGCAAGGTTCCCCGTTTTCCCCGTATTACCCACCAAGACCGCTGCGCCGCAAACGCCACCGTGGCGGGGGCTGATAGGACAGGAACCGCGTGCGTGCCGTAACCACAAAGACGGGAGCGCCTTGCTTCCCAAAGTTGTCATAACGCTCACCTTTCTGTCTGCCCAGAACAGCTGCGCCACGGCCGCCACAACGAACGGGTCGTTGTCGCAGCGCTTGAGGGCGTCCGTGGCCTTGGAGCGGCGCGTGGGGCGGGGCGCCAGCGCTATGGCCTCCGCCCACAGCACGCCGCTGGCGGGGCAGTCCTGCACGGTGCGGGCGGCGGACAGGTGAACAAATCAACCCATCATGGATCTGCCGTTTGCAGGAGCATCTGTCGTGCCTTGTCACTTGTGCTTGCTGATGCTGACGGGACACAGGCCATTGCCCATGCTCCTTGCAAAACCGTAACCTGACAACCGGTGGAGAGCACGCGGTCGGTCCACAACCGTTCCCCACTAACCCACACCCACACAGTGCTCCACTCGCACACACCCGACATCCCCACCTGCAGCGCCTTTGCCAGCACGCTGTCCGCCGCCTTGCCACTCCTTGCCATCCCCGCCAGCTCGCTAACACACACCCCTCCCTCACCCCGCCCCCACCTGCAGCGCCTTTGCCAGCACGCTGTCCGCCGCCTTGCCGCCCTTTGCCACCCCCACCAACTACACCACACCAGCCAGCTAACCCTTGCCCCTCCCCACCCCACCCCCACCTGCAGCGCCTTTGCCAGCACGCTGTCCGCCGCCTTGTCGTTCCCCGCGCGCTGCTCCGTGCGCACCGCCGCCAGCCACAGCTCGGGGGTCTTGGGGTTTCGCAGCCGCGCCTGCTCCAGCAGCGCACGCGCACGCGCCACCTGCCCCGCGCCCTCCTCTAGCCGGGCGGCGCTGCGCCACAGCGGCACGGAGCCGGGGCAGCGAGCCAGGCCGCTCCTGGAGGGGCGCGGTGCGGGATGACGATGAGTTTCATACCAGGATTTGAGGACATTGTGGTAGTTGCGAGCTGTAGATGGTGGTCGGTACGGGATTACGATATGCCTGGTTAAAGTGGATAGCGGTCATTGGCCGCTAGCCATGTGTTGCGAGCTGCACGAGGCTGGGCTTCCACACGGGTTCGTGCCCCCACCGATATACCGTCCGTGTACCCTCCACGTTTGCCCCGCACCCTCGACGTGGGGAAGGGGGGAACAGTGCATATTCTCTCCTCCACAAACCCCGTTACCCACACACTCCCGTGTCCCCACCTGTACGCTGTCCGCGCGCCCTCCACGTTGCCTGCCCGCTGCTCCAGCTGGCCCAGCATGAGGTAGAATTTCTCGAAGGTGGGGAAGCGCCGGATGCCCTCCTGCGGGGGTGGTGAACGCGCGCGTTGCGGCATGGCTTTTGAGTGATGTACGTTAGTCAAAACGTGCACGCAGTAGGTGCAGTACGCTCTGTAGATGACGTTGCTACCTCGAACAGCGGCCTGTACTGTTTCGGGTCCGCACGGCCTCCCACCCGACTGTTAGTTAACACACAGAGGACAGAGCCCACTGCCCGCGCGGGCCCTCACCCACCTCCAGCAGCGCCCGCTCCTGCGCTGCGTCCCCCAGCTCCCTCTCCACCACTGCGCTCTTCATCCAGACGCGGGGGTAGGAGGAGGCGGCCTCGTTCTCGCGCGCCTTGGCAAGCAGCGCCCTGCCAAAGGGGGCAGGGGCGAGATCAGATGGCACATCAGGGTAGGGAAGGAAAAGCTGTTGGGGTGTGCGACGGCTGCACGCCATGCTGGGGAAGCAGAGGCGGCGATCCCGCGTCCCCTGTTTGCTTGCCTTGATCAGTACGGCGCGACGCGGAGTAAGCAGCGGACGTCAAACCTTTAAACACAGCAAGCATCACAACCAACGCTGCCAAGAGCTGCCCATATTGGCCCCTCCGGGTCATTGTCCTGTCAGTGCAACGCGTGAGCAGGCCCCCTCAGCCACACCCCACGCTGACCCACGCCCCGGCGTGCGCCACCCACCTTGCCCGCTCCGGCTCGTTGTTCTCGAACTCCAGCACTCAGACATAACCCAATCCCCCCACATATACATCCCACGCTAACCCACGCCCCGCCTACCTTGCTCGCTCCGGCTCTTTGTTGTTGCACTCCAACACGCACACAGACCCCCTCCACCACACACACATACACTCCATGCTAACCCAAGCCCTCCCTACCTCGCCCTCTCCGGCTCGTTGTTCTCGAACTCCAGCTTGAAGGCCGCCAGCCAGATGGCTTCTGAGTCGGGGTTGGCGGCGAAGGCGCGGGCCAGGATGGCGCGTGCGCCGTCCACGTCCCCGCCCAGCCAGCACTCCTTGGCCGCCATCAGCCACAGCACCTCGGCCTGGGGGCAGAGCGGTAGTAAGGGATGTGGTAAGACACATGTGTTTGTAAGTGTGATAGAGCGGGCCCCAGCACTCCTTGGCCGCTATCAGCCACAGCACCTCAGCCTGCAATCAGCAACGTATGTCAGACACAAGAGCCATTGTGAGTCAGTGTTCTGATCAGGGCGCACAGCCAGCACTTCTTGGCCGCCGAAAGCTACAGGAACTCGGCCTTCAGGACACCGACACCCACCTGCGGGCAGTACTTGACCGCCCTGCGCAGCAGCCCATCCAGCTGTCACCCTCAACCGCACCCACCCTGAACCCATACCCTGAACCCACACCCACCTGCGGGCAGAACGTGACCGCCTTGCGCAGCAGCTCGTCCAGCTGCTCCCTGCTGCCGTGCGCCTTCTCCAGCGCCGCCGCCTGCCGCCAGATGGACGCCTGGCCGGGGAAGGTGGCCAGCGCCACGGCGTACAGGGCGCGCGCAGTCTCCACGCTCCCTCTGCAGGGCGATGGGTGGCCAAAAGGGAGAGGAGATTGGCAGGAGGAGAGAAATGTATAAAAGGCGCTGAGGGACTCGCATGTGCACAGGTAAGTGACAGCGTCGTGAGCGGCAATTTTTGTGAGGGCTTCACCCTAAGGCCATGGCCGAGGAACGAGCGAGGGCCTGCGCCAGGGGTTCAATGTGCCCTTGCTTCTGATGCATAGCTAATACACATGCCCCACGCACGCACCTCTTTGCGCACTCCTCCGCGTCCGCCACCAGCGTTGCCTCCAGGTCTGCCGCGTCCACCCCCAGGCCGCACACCGCCTTGACAATGGCACGGCACGTGGCGACCATGGGCGGCTGCGTGCGCTCCGCATTCTCGGCCTCCTGTGAGGCAAAAAGGGGCAAGGACTCCTTGAGGTATTGGGCACCAGATCTTGATTGTGTGTGCGTTGCGGGGCAGGCCGGCAGGAGTGCTTGAGGTCACCATTGAAGGCTGCAAGCCCTGAGCATCCCTGGTGTGCTGCGGGTGCTAAGGAGCTCGGGGGAAGGGCAGTGGACGGCGGTCGCTTGCATTCGCCCGTGCCGATGGAGCCCACCTCAAGCGCAACGCCCTTTTCAGGTCCTGCAACCCCAGGCCAGCTTTACCCCACCCCCCTACCTTGACCCATGCGTCTCGGTGGATGACCACGCCGTTTGTGGATAGGGACTTGATGGCACGGGCCACAATCTTGTCCACCTGGGAGCGGGGAGGGGAATAGACCGGGGCGATACAGTCAGTTCGATGCGAACGCACCAAGATGGCTTGGCTACGCGTCCTGCTCAAGATCATCAACCGCTTACCTGGCCCTGATCCTCCCCGTTGGCCGCCTCTCCTGTTTGTCTCCACAAACCCAGCCCTAAGAATTTTTCACATCCTGAGTGCTGCAGCCTACAGGTGACAACCCACACACCCACATGCCCCTGCTCTGCCCCGTCAGCCCCTTCCCATCATGAACCACACGCCCAGCCGCCCTTTCCTTGTCAACATCCTTTGATCCTCACTGTGTTTCCATGTGACGGAAACCCACCCACCCACCCACCCACCCACCTGCCCCTGCTCCGCCCCGTTGGCCTCCTCCAGCTTGGCGGCGGTGACCCAGATGGCGGGCTCCGTGGGAACCGCCTTGCGCGCGTTGTTCAGCACCTGGGGGGTGGGGGGTGTGCAGGAGACGGGAGCAGGCAGCAGGGAGAACGCCATCAGGTCCACAAGGCCATGCCACATCGGAACGGCGGAGTGGACCGCTTTGCGCGCGTTGCTGTACACCTGGGGAAAGGTTCAACGGGCGCCCATTTCGAAACCGTTGCCGGTATGAAGGCATGCAAGACGCAACACCAGGCACCTACATTTCGTGCGTCCTTACGTCCCCTCAGGCGCGCCGTCTGGCACCATTCTCATCATGTCCTCTGCCAACAACCGCACGGCGGCACAACGGCCTGCGTCACACCTTTCTCGCGTTCTCGTACGTCTCCAGCCTCGCCAGCGCCAGCCACAGCTCCACCGCCTGCGGGCAGCACTCCACGGCCCTGCTCAGCAGGATGCGTGCGTCGTCCTCCTCCGCCAGCTCCACAGCCGCCTTCCACAGCCGCACCGAGGTGGGGATGCGCTCCAGGGCCTGCGGTGGGAACGGGCAGAGTGCATGCCATTACGTGGTGTGCATATAAACCCTTAAATGTAGTTTATGTGGGTGTCCATAGCCGCCTTCATCAGCCGCACGGAGGTGGGGATGCGCCCCAGGGCCTGCGGAGGTGCGGGGCCATACGCACGCCATAAGTGGTGCGGTCGGTGGCCTTTGATGGCCTTGGAATCGGAAGGCACAGCAGGTCCGTCGCAGGAGTTACCGTGGGCTCCAGGGCCTCGGCAACTACCCATGAACTGTGGGGCGACGACGATTCGTCGCTAACACTCGGTAAGCAACTTGAAGGCACACACCCAAACAGCCTCGTGCCCACCTTCCTGAGCACGCGTGCCTTTGCCGTGTCGTCCGTCTCCAGCTTCGCGGCCGCCATCCACAGCTTGGTGCTCTCGGGCAGCTGGGCCACGCCCCGAGCCAGCAGCGCCTTGGCGTTGTCGGGGGTCTGGGGCGCACAACAGGAAAGGGAAGATGCGGAATTAGCTAGCTGGTTACCAAACGAATGGTGAGAGGAGAAGGCGCAGTGCCCCGTAAAGCCAGGCCAGCAGTGCGTTGTCGGGGCTCTGAAGGGTGAGGCAGGAGTTCGACACCGTAATTCGCCTGTTTGCGCCCTGCTCCTCCTCGTGCCCCCACCTGCAGCCGCGCCGCCTCCAGCCACATGTCCTCGCTGTTGGGGCACAGCTCGCAGCCCTGCATGGCCAGCTTGCGAGCATCCGCCAGCTTGCCAGCAACCTCCTCCAGACTGCATAAGAAGAGGAAGGGGGCAACAAACAGGCGGAGTGTTGGCAGGAAGGTTTGCATGACATGGAGGGCTGTCCAAAGCGGATGCGTCGGGCCTGCACGGCTCCCTGTGCACGGGACGCCGCTGGATGTGTATAAGCATGTCCCGCAAGGCCTGCCACACACAACACGACAGCTGATGCGGCCCCCTGCTTCCTACCGGTATCATTCACTCCTCCCTGCCGGCCGGCCCTGACCGCGCAGCCGGTCAGCTCTCGCACACCTAGGCCGGCACAAGCCCATATGCCGGTAGCCCCTTACCACAATCCAAACCAACTAATCCCGTTGTCTTCCCCGAAACCTGCGCCAACGCGCCTCCTTACCGTGCTGCCGCGATCCATCCTGGCGCGTGCCGAGGGTTGGTCTGGATGACGGACTTGAGCAGATGGCGGGCCTTCTTGATGTCGCTGATCTCCGCATCTGCGGGGATGGGGTGCAAGGGTGCAAAAGGGGGTTGGCCGGGGTAGAAAGGTGGTTTGTGCCTTTATGGTTCTCCATGACGTGAGCACCAGCACTGCCAGCTGGAAGCAAGACACCGCGTGCATCACACACACTGACCAACCGACTTGACACCTAGCACCTGGTTGCGCTGCCGCGGCACCTTGTACCCTCACTACTCGCCTGTATCGATCAGGCTCCTTTTGCCTGCTTCCCGCACCGCATCGGCTACACACTGACCAAGCTGGGGATGGAACCCACGCCACGCCACGCTTGCACCCCCGGCCACCCGCAGCCACGGCACACCCTGGAAAGCCTGCTGCCCTCCCTCCCCTACATTTCGCCAACCTCGCTCTCTCCTCTCTCCACAGGCCTGCTCGTCCCAGTCTCTGCTACTTTTCCGCTCTGTGGTTACCCCACACCCGCCCACCCACCTGTGGAGATCTTGATGGACTTGAGGTCCGTAAGGTATCCCTTGGGGTCCACCACCGTCTGCCCCGACACGCTGTCGGCCATGCGGTCCAGCTTGAGACCCAGCACCGTGCCACGGCCGGTACCTGGTTGGGGATGGGCACGGCGCAAGGCATATGCCTTTTGGTGATGACTAGATAGTCATAAGAACAGGTCTGTCCACGACACTGGGCCATGGGCCATGCGGTCCGGTGTGAGGCCCAGCACCGCGCCACAGCCGACGCCTGATTGTTGCACGAGGGAATGAGACGTACGGTCCAATGAGACGTACGGTCCAATGAGACGTACGGTCCAATGAGACGTACGGTCCAATGAGACGTACGGGCCACTATTGAGGTGCTGCTTCAAGGTTGTCACGCGTCTTGACTTGGCGCAGCACGCTGCCCGGCGTGAGACCCCGCAACTGGCCACGTCCGGAACGTATCCATATGAATGCCCGTTTGTGTCCGCTTGATGCTGCATGGACTGAACTACCCCCAGTTCCCGGCACCCACCGATGGCCGTGAGGTCGCTGACGGTGCTGGTGGCTCCCCCCATGGGTGTGGCCAGGCCGCTGAAGGCGCCCACGGAGGCCAGTCCGCTGTTGGGGTCGATGCTCTTGGCGGCGCCAGCAGCGCCCTGCACGGATGATGGGACGCCGAAGACAGTGGGGGCATGCTGGTAAGGGATCTTTCAAACACGATCTGGACATGCAGCCTGGTGTTGGGTTTGCGGAACATGCTCTTGGCGGCACCGGCGGGAGGGGGTGAGGGGAAAGCGACGACGGCGGGCACGATACAAAGCCGCCTGCTTCGTATGTTTGCTGCCGCGTCAGGCTGCCCGGCTGGCTGAGGATTGGCAGTGGCAACTCCACACCCCATGCGTCAACCCATTTAGCTCAGCCCTTCCGGGCCAAGCACTCGCGGCTCCCTGCCAGGGAGCAACCACCCGCCTCATGCATATTCCTCGCTGCGTGCGCACCCAGGCCACTATGCCCCAGCGTCCGCGGGTCCGCCGGCGAGGTGGGCAGCCGGCGAATCCACACACCCCGCAGCTGCCAATGAGCTGCCTTTCCCCTCCTCCTCCACCCATCCGCGCGTCTGCCGCCGCCGCCGCTGCCCCCGCCAGCAGGCTGCATGGGGAACCACAGCGACTGGCCCCTAGTCCGCCTCCCGAGGCCACAGCCTGCATGTGAACACCACGCCCTGGCCCAGCCACCCACTTGCGCGCCCGCCTCCGCCGCCGCCCTGGCCAGCATGCTATCCATCAAAGCCCCAGCGACTGCCCCCTAGGCCCTCCCCCTGTGCCCCCGCCTCACCACCCACCTGTGCCCCCGCCTCCGCCGCCGCCCTGGCCAGCAGGCTGTCCGGCACGGGCGCAAAGCGCTCCATGCGGCGCTGCTTCTTGATGGTGTAGTCGCCGATCTCGGGGATGGACTGCGGGGAAGAGTTTTCAGGGCCGGGGGTGTCTGAGGTTAGAGACGGCTAAGCAGCATCCTACACTTGTGTGCAGCAGATCGTTGCATTGCCGCCGCTTCCGGGGAAGGATTCGGGGGTGGTGAGGTGGCAACGCAGAACGATGTTTTAGGTCCCGCCCAGTCGTTAGAAATGTGCGCCAGCTTGCGGCTTTCAGAACGACACGCCGTACAGACGTGGAGGCACATCTGCGCCCACTTCCCACTCCGCCAGCCATGTGCACAATGACACGTGTCGTACGCGCCGCGCTTCAAGCACGCCCCACCCTCCTGCCCCTGCACCCACCTCCCACTCGTCGTACGACACCTCCGACAGTTTGCGCTTCAGGTCCGCGAACTGCTCGGTGATCTTGGGGTTCTCCGCGCGGTACCGCTCCAGCTCCTCCTTCATCCGCTTCTCGCGCGCCTCCTGCGGGCCGGAGTACATACAACTGCCATTGCTTGCAGCAGTCTGAAACAAAGCCTGCAATAGATGGCTTCAGGTCATGGTTACATGGTGCACACTTGTGGTGCGGCGACTGTGAGAGGGATAGCTGTGAAGGCTCTGTGACATTGAGTCGCTGCCCTTCTGCACATCAACGTGCTGCTTTATGCATAAAGGGGTGGATGAAGCATGGGGGTATCCACAAAGTAGTAGCCACCAGTGCAGCATTGCTACTGCCTGCCGTTACAAGGACATCGTCCCGTACACGCACACCATAAGGTGCCGCCGCTGCATGCCTGCCAAGTGCACTGCCCTCGGATTCGCCTTTGCTCTCGTCAACCAGCCGCCCCTCCTTCGCCCCCGCACCGCCGCAGGCCCTCATGCCTGCCGTACAGCAAGCCGTACGGCAGGACATGAAAGGCCGCGGCGCCCCTGGGCCCCGCTCCACCACTGTAAGCCGCTCGCCAGACGTGCCCCCCAGAACCAGCACGGCCCCCAGCTGCTGCCCCAGCAGGGGCAGGGGCGGCCGTGCGGCCGGCTGCACGGTCATGAGGTAGCAGCAGTGCTAGCGAAAGCGGGACCCGGGGTGCGGGGCTGGGCGGCTGGGCTCTGCTCACTAAAAATCTCGTCATCGGGCACCGAAATTCATGTGCTGTGAGGACGTGCTGACATGGTTGCGAGGTGCCTTTCCTTCTGATGCAACACAGCCTCACTGTTCAACATCCACACTACCCACCCTGCGGCGCTCGTCCATAAAGTTGTCGATCTGCTCCCACACGGCGTCGGCCTCCTTGTCGTCCTCGTCGTACTCGCCAGTGGCGAACACGCCTGAGGGGGGATCAAGCATCTTGGTAAAGCAACCTAATGCTCTGGCCGATCATGTGTTCCCATTGTAGTATTTATCATGTCAAGGAACCTTGTCGTCCTCATCATACTCGCCGGTGGCGAACACACTTGAGGGAGGGACAGTCGTCCATGTACCGTGCTTCGGCTATCCAATACGGTTGGATTTGCCTACGTTTCTTGCCACCACCCGCCGACACTGAGAAGTCCACGTGGCGAGAAAGTGTCGCGTTCAGGGCCGCGGTCCGGCTTAGCCGGCCGCCGGGGAGAGGGCCCCGTGATCAAGTAATAGCCGTGGACACTGATGTAATGACGGGAAATGTCACGCCAGGCACGCCTGCCCTGGGCGGACCTGCGCAGTTGCGCGGCCGTCGGGGCTTGTCCGTGACCATCAGATACCGCCCTCCCTCATCATTACCACCCGCGTGAAGCCTTGCCAATGAGCAACTGGCCCACATGCTCCCCACCTTGATTCAGAAACCCGTTTGCACGCACAGCAACGAGCCGGACACCGCACCGCCGTCCAGCTTACGGTCGACATCCCTGCCAACCCACCACCACACACCACCCGCGCCCACGCACCCGCATCGTTGCCCATGAACTCATCGAACTTGGTGTCGTCCAGTTGCGCCTCCTCATCTCCACCTTTGCCACTACCCGGCGCCTGTGGACGTGAAGGGCCGGGCGCGGGGGAGGCAGGGAGGGCAGAATGCGTTTATGCGACAACCAGGCTGCAGCTGTTATTGCAGCGGACGTGCTCCCTTCCTCAGCCCGCCCCAGACCTGCACCCGCTGGCCGCGTAACGCTGGGACCACGTGTACGCCCCCTACCCCCGCTGGGTCTGCACACATGCTGTCCCTGGGCCCCTGCCGCGCACTCCCGCACCCAGCCGTGGCTTGCGAGCTGCTCCCCACACCATTCCGCACGCCCTCATCGCACCCCTGGTCCCTCGCGCACGCCCGCCCCTGCTCCCGCCCGCTCGGCCTCCGCACAAACATCATCCCTGCTGCTGCTGCCACCGCCGCTGCTGCTGCTGCTGCTGCTGCCGCCACCATTGCCGGTGCCGGTGCCCCGAACCTGACGCCCCGGACGCCGAAGAGGCGCCACGGCCACCCCTGCCACCCCTGTAGCCCCGCCGTCGCCGTCACCACCTCGCCCAGTCGCCAGCTCTCTTACTCCCCCCAAAGGCCCCTGCCAGCCCCCAGCTCCCTGTCCCAGTCTCTGCAGGGTGCCGCACGCTGCTGCCGTCTCACTCCTACTCCCCCCTCCCTACCCCACCACCACCACACCACTTTGTCTGTCTTCCTACCGCCTACCCCGGCCCCCCATCAGCCCCCAGCAGGCTGCGCCAGCAACCTTGCGCTGCTGCTGCCAGGCTGGCGCCCCACAGCCCCACCACCCCTCAAGAATACCATCGTCGTACGTGTTCGAAACAACGCCGTTCACTCCGCTGCCCTCCTGCCGCCACACACCACCCCTCCCAGCGCTGCAGCCCGGAGGCAGCTGCCGTGCCCACGCAGCTCATCCCGCCCTCGCCCGCCCGCTGCAGCACGCTGCAATGCTGTACCCTTGTTGCCCCCTGCGGTGGCAACCCTCGGTCCATGTAAAGAGGCAGCTGGCTGCCTCTGCCGCCGCAACGCACCCCATCGTACCCCTACACACCCGGCCTGCTGCTGCACGCCGAAGCACCGGGAACTGCTGCACCGCCTGCCTCGCCACCGCTGCCGCTGCCCTGGCTGAATCCGCAGCACGCCGCCCTCCCTCCGCCCGCCCCCCCCCGCCCAGCCCCCTCAACATGTGCGCATCACCGGCACTGGAAGTAACCGCACATACGTGCACTACAGTGGCTTTTGTCGCTGCCTTGTGTGTGCCAATGCAAGCTGCGGCTTCGCGCATTACGTGGTCACAGCGACAGCGTGCAGTGCACCGGCTGGTTCAGTAGCGGCCCTAGACACGCAGAACTCCGCATGCAACGACACCAGCGCCAAGCAATACCTTGTTGCTTTGGCTTGTGACAGATGCAGCAACGGCTACATTCGATTTAGTGCGCAAGGCGACCCCGAAGCCCAGATGCCCAGACACTTACCCCTTGTTTTAACGCTTCTATACCTCCTGCTCGAGCTGGACCGATATCTGATCGAGTTGTGAAACCAGCTGCACCACGACCCAGGCCGGGAACGTAGCCAGAGGGTGCTTTGAGGCTGTTGAAGTCCACCTTTGTGGTGGGGGCCTTCGGCATAGGCCGAGTAGGGAGGGTGTCCTCACGCGTCATCCTTGCTAGATCTGACCTAGGAAAACCCCTTTAAGGGTATTAAGATGCTTGCTTGAGAGCTGCACCTGCGAGAACGCTATGGCCTATACCCGCCTCCGGGCTTCAGCACGCCACCGGCCTGGCAACCGCTTGCCCAGGCCGGTAATATTCAACTGACTTATAAGGCTGCAGGCGCGCGGTTGTCAGCGTTGCCTTGTGGAATGAAAACCAATTTGTCTCAAGGAAGTCAGCAGGGGCGCATAGCTTGGAGTATAGCAGGGTAAGGGCACAAATCCAGTAAATTGCTGATGCTATGCTCGCGTGTCAGCGAAGCACTGGTTCCGGGGCTGAGACTGTCGTCGACAGTTGGTCGTTGAAGAGGCCAGATGCAGCTTTTCCGGCAGGCAGGCTGCACTAGCACGCATGTGTAGTTGTGACGGTGTGCAGCCTACTAACTGAGGAAATGACGACAACGCGCTGGGGAAAATTCGGGGGATTCCAAACGGTTCTTGTCCTCCGAAGCCTCCGAGTTGTGACAACAAGGGTACAAGACACCCAGGACAAAGCGTTCCACACTCTGATCGCACACGCTTTGTTGCACGCGTCTCCAGCAGCGTCCTGCCACACGGCGAAGTGCTCGGGCGCGTTCGCCTGCTGGACAATGCGGGGCGTTGTCGCGCTCCTGGCCGTGTTGGCCACTGTAAGCAACGGTAAGCTGATCCATTCAATATTGTTTGCTTATTTCCGACATGAATGCAAGCGCGTTTGTGGGGAGGGGCTTTTTCCGGCCTCGTGCCAGGCAAGGCGTGACAGGCGTGTTCATTGGCCCTTCGCCGAGAGCCGCGACAGATAGCGCCCGGCCTCAATCTGATTGCTTCACGGAATAATTTGTGTCTTATTGTTATCCGTACTAACCTGCTGATAGGTGAACTGGTCGACTCGTGTCACGTCTGCTGACGCCTTCGCTTGCCACGTGTGCCGGGCACGCAGCCCACGGCACGGAAGGGCCCATCGCATGCACGTCCATTCTGCGATCCGACATCTTCCTCAACCTTAATTCTAGTTTCTGCACTTGCTAGTCCACCCAAAGGCTCCCCTTCTACCGCTCCCCTTCTATCGACCTTCTACCCAAAGGCTCCCCTTCTACCGCACCACAGTATCAGCACCACCCCACCTCTTTCACTGCAACCCTCCCCCACGCCCGCTACCATAATGCGAACGCACCACCTGCCCCACTTTCACACGTACACCCTCCTCCTCCATCTCCAGGCGTGCCCACACACGCTGCCAGCGGCGACAGCGCGGCGGCAGCGGGGCTCCTGCTTCGGGGCCAGGGGGCACAGGGCCGTGGCCGCATCAGCACGGCCTCCTCCTCTTCTTCCCTGTCCTCTGGCTCTGTCGAATCCGTGGCTTGGCCCGGCTGGCCTGACGACGACGATGACGACCAGGACGGTATGTTGTTAACGCACACGATGTCAAAAATGTTGTGCGCCACTACCAAAGTATTGTGGGTGCCAGTTAGCGGGCAACTCAAAATGCACGCCTGGCTCTGCTTGTATTGACTTTGATGGAGGGGTGGTGCGTTACTGTGGCTGCCCTCCACCCCTCCTGTACAGCCAGCAATCCTTGCTTGCGAAATCATGTTTGGACATGCACACGCCGAGGTGCATCCCCTTTGCACGCGTTGAACGCATGACCCGCTGCATGCTGTCCTTCTTCTCGCCGCTCGCACAGCACACCTTGCGGGCACACACTGGCCCACCCACACTTCTGCTGCTGCTGTCCGCCTTCCCCGCAGGCGCCCTTCTGCCCCTGCGCAGCGGCGACGTGGTCAACCTGCAGTGGCAAGGTGAGGCATACCCTTAACACACACCAATCACCCGGGCAGCAGGACGCATTGCACCAGCGGCCAGCTCTGCAGCGCAATCAATGATGAAGCGCGGCAGCACCAGCAAAAGAACACTGCGGCGCTGTATGTTGTCTGCCCGCCGCGCCACCGAGCACGGACACCTCGGTGCGTGCCTAGCGATCCCGTGCTTCTGAGCTACCCTGCTGGCTTACCCTCTGCCCTCCGCACAACCCACAGCCGGCGGCTTGTTCTGCAACACCCAGGACGTGGACCTGTCCGAGCTGCAGACGGGTGGCAGCACCACCAGCACCAACACCAACGGCGTGGTGCGCAACGTGCTGATGTGCGCCGAGGCCAAGGCGGCGGGCCCACGGGAGGGGCTGTTGGTGTTTGGCAAGGACTTCATGAGCAACAAGATCAAGGAGGGTGGCGCCTTCTACCTCAAGGCCCAGCGCGTTGCAAAGTTCTGTGCCCCCCGGGCGCTGGGCGGCGGCGGACCTCTGATGGTCGTGTGCGATAAGGTGGGGGTACAAGGGGCGCACGGGGTGGGAGCATGGTCATGTTCTCCTAATGCTGGTCATGCCTACCTTGGGTCAAAACATTTGCTACACAGGTCCACTGATAGACAGTTGCCTTCTCAGCCCCGGTCTCCCGCGCGTCTGACTTCACAGATAACGTAGCCCAATAGGGAAGCCCTCTCGCGGGGTAGGCGCCGTCGGGAACTCCTGGTAGCACCTGTTGCATGTTGGGTGGGTCACCCAGCTACCTGACACACTCTTTGTTCCCCCAAACGCAGCTGCACTACGACCCCAGCTGCGAGTGGGTGGCGCACCTGCCCGAGGCGTCCGACGCCCAGCACGCGGGCAAGCAGGCAGCCGGTGACGACGCCCCCGCCGTCATCTACCTGAGCCCCGCCAATGCCAAGGGCGGCAGTGGGGGCAGGGAGCCGCGGCCGCTGGGCTGCGCGCCGCTGGGCCCCCACGGGGCGGTGCTGTGCGACGAGGGCATTCGCCTGCGGGACGATGACGCCGCCCTGCTGGTCGTGGCGTCGGGTGAGCGCGGGGGAGCATCGCGTGCGTTACGTGATCGCGCACGCACGGCGAAACACAGCCATGGGGCCTGTGGTGAATGGCGAGGAATTCCTTTTGGAAACACTGCGCGTTAGGTTAAGTTGCAGTTGCAGGTCTCGCGGGTGCGTGAACCAGGGGGCAAGGCGACCACACTTGTGCCACAGTGCAAGAATACGACGTGTTCTCTCTTGGCCTGCCCCTGTGTCCAGACGGCGGCGGCTACCAGGTCACCAGGGGCGGCAAGGGCAAGGGCAAGGGCGACGAGCCTGGTGAGGCGGGTGGGGCGGGGAACCAAAGTACTGGCATCGCGAGGAGGAGGTAGTAGCCGTGGCACGGTAAGTGGATATTACCAAGGCGGGTGAGGCGGGGGGAGCTTGGGGGACAGCAGGAAGCGGTGGACGGTACACTGCATTTTGCCTGTTGTCGCACGTGCCATGCCGCAGGGGACCGCTCAACGTGCTCTGGCAATCGCCACCCCGCTCCCTCGACCTGCATGCAATGACAGGCGCAACCGAACCTCTGAAGCGATCAATCCGCATCCCTCCTGTGCAGCATGACACTCCTCGCCCCTCTCCCCCGTTGCCCACACCCCAGCCAAGCTCCCCTTCCGCACCGGGTCCAACGTGGTCCTCACCTCCCCCTACCTCAAGCGCGCCTGCGACACCGTGGACAACCCGCCGTACCCGTACGTCCGTACCAGTACGGCAGACGACGAGCTGTACGAGGTGTACTCGTACGGCCCCGACAGCTACGGCCCCGACAGCTACGGTCCGGGCACCACAGGCGATGACGCCGACGATGGCGGTTACTATCCATACCCGTCCGGCAGCGGCGGGCGCGGCGGGCGGGATTCCCCTGAGCAGTACGCGGTGTACTGCAACGCCAGCATCCCTGATGACAAATCCAGCCCTTGGCCATACACTGCTGGGGCTGCTAGTGCCGGTATGGGTACTGCTTTGGACGAGCAGCAGGGTGCGGGGGCTGCGGCAGTGACCGCGGCCGTTGGGCGCAAGGGCCTGATCGGGGCGGACAGGGTTCAGTCGTACGGCAGCGCTGACGTGGCGGGCGGGGCGGCGGTCGAGGGCGAGGGCGAGGCCGAGCAGCTGGGGGGCAACTCGCAGTGGGACCTGGCAGGCTTTGTACTGCTGGGTACGGACTTCACCAGCCCGGACGTGTACGACGGGTCGGCCGTGTTCCTCAAGAACCAGAACGCGCGCAAGTGAGTAAAAATGCAGGTGCTGGGATTGCACTACGTAGATACTGGGTTCAACAATGGCAGCGGCACAGGCAGCTTCTAGAGGCCCAGCATGCGTGCAAGTAATTGCATGAGGTGTGTGATGGGAGGGTGGGACCGTGGGAGGGCAAAACGCATGGCCTTGCAGGGTCTCGCCTGCTACTTGCTGTTGTACGGCATCCTGAGCCCTCGCCTTCCTTCATCACCAATACGTTCAGCCATGGATGAAGCAACACCGAACAATGGCTGCACCCCACCGCCCACCTCCCATTTGCAAGCACGTCGCCTACTCCATACCCCACAGGATGTGCCGCGTCGTGACCAAGGACGAGGCCGATGAGCTGGCAGCAGCAGCAGCAGCAGCGGACGAGGAGGAGGAGGAGGAGGAGGCAGCAGCGGGCAGCGACGCAGAAGAGGCGGAGCTCGACGGGGCGGCCCAGGCGGAGGGCGGTTTGGGCCGCCGCCGGCGCCGCCGCCCCACACTGGTGGCGGGGCAGGTGGTGTGCGATCAGATGCGCAGCAGCAAGAAGACTGAGTTTGTGATTGAGCTGGTTGAGCCCCGCAAGGGAGGCCGCGGCAAGCGCAGCAGCAGCAGCAACGGTGGTGTGAATGCCGACGAGGAGGAGTTGGCGGAAGCTGCTAGCGGCGGCGGCGAGGATGCTGCTGCAGATGGCGGCAGCGGGAACTGGCCCAGCGGGGACGACCGTCACGACGGCGGCATGGACAGCGGCGACGACTGGCCGGGCAAGCGCGGCAAGGACGGCAAGGCGGTGCACGTGGAGGTGCGGCTGCGGGCGCCTGGCAACGGCATGAGGTGAGAGCGATGCACAGCGCGTAATCGGGAATGTATGACTGAATAGAGACGAGACTGACAAAATTGTTGTTGTGGAGTGCGCAAGAAAGCGCTCACAGGGTTGCTGGCTGGGATGTAGTTGCTTGTTGTTGCGGCTTTAAGTGGGTGTGGGCTACGAGAGGGCGCGGGGATCGTGGGCTCTGTAGAGGCACGGAACACGTGTGCGTGTCTCCATGGTGGCAGTGCACTTTGTGTTGCGGTCAAAGGCGCCAGGCAACGGCAATGAGGTGGGGGCGGGGTGCGTTGGGCATTGTCACCGCGATGCAACATGCCACGGGATAAGTGGGCGGCAAAGGGTCGCCGTTGCTCCGTCCTCCTCGCCCAACACCATCACGATCCTGCCTCCTGCCCCTTGTGCCCTGCCCAGTCCACCTCTCACAAAATACCTTCTTGAAAAGCTTTTGACCTCAAGAGCACATTCGGCCACATCCCCACACGGCCGCAACCCTGACAACGGCACACCAGCTCACCTTTTCGCCCTGCCCCGTGCCCCATGCCCTCCGATCACCCCAGGTACTGCGCCCCCGACCGCCGCCTGCGCGGCTCCCCCATGCTGTGCGACATCCGGCCCTCCGACCTGGACCACGACGAGCGGCTGGCAGCTGCCGCCACCTTCCGCCTGGTGGACGCCACGCCCTCGCACCCCTGGGGGCCGCCCGTGTGAGGGGGCAGGCGCCCCTCGGCAGAGCTTCGGTCCCTGATGAAGGGCCGGGGAAGTGATCCTTGCTAGGGAACACACTTGCAAGGTAACACACTTGCAAGGGGGGTGCTTTGGCTCGGGGGCGTGTACAGCATGGTGTTTGTGCAGCATGATGGTGAGTGATTTCGGCTGGTTTGCGCCGTTGGAAGAGTACTATGTGCGGCGAAGGCTGAGCCTGCATCAGTATGTGCGTGGTCGGAGGCACAGGGGCTTTGTGTGACCTCGTCGCACAGCTGGGGAGCGTACAGGGGCCAGCGTTGAACTTGACTTGACTTGACTTGCGCATGTGGTGTGCTGCTCAGTGCTGCTTGTGTACCGGGATACAGGATGAACGTTCGGAGCCTCTATTGGCGTTTAGGAGTTGCACGTTGGAAAGGACTTCGTTTCTTCCCACCCGTGGATTGGATTGAAGGAAGCAGGGGAGGAAGGAAGCTTTCGCGTCAGCACACTGGGACGGCGTTGAGACCAGTTGAGAATGACCGTGACTGGGGGCTCCTGCGGCCCCAACCCGCCATCGTGCGATCTGCTGGCTGTGATAATGTACCGTATCGTACTCCATCTGAAATGCGCGTCGTTCAAGCACTGTAATGTATGTGTGCTGTTGGTCGGCACCATCCCCCTGTCACTCCCAGATTCCAGCGCCCCAGCCCCTTGGAGACCACGGCAAGCACTCAGCGCACATCAATGTCTTCACTTAGTTGTTACACTTGCGGCATTACGTGTGTACATCCAGGCCTGTCCACACTGGTCCACGACCGTGCACGTGCCAGCATCAGGGGCACGTGCTGAGCATCGCCTGTCCACACCCATGCTCCCCTACAGTTGCACTTCGTCAACTTGTCGCCCAACAAACGGTGCATGATCTCACGCACACGGACCGCGCGCAACTTGGACAAACACCAGCACCGCACGTCCAAAGCGCCGCTGCTCACATGTTCCGTGGGTCAACGCACGGCACACATAAGAAACAAGAATATAGTACAGCCAGGAAGAGAGTTCCACAGTTAACGAATCACCATGCATGTACAGCCCAAAGTACCGTGCGGTACACCCGTATGCATAACCCACTCCCCCACTTGCATGCGTTGTCTGCACTCTGCCGCTCTCTCAAGCCAGATCATTCAGCCCGTCATCCTCAACGCGCAGTGTCTCACTGGGAAACGCTGTCTGGTTGCCGTTACGTACTGCGTGCCGCTGTCAGCGCGTTGGAGCTGGCTGCTGTGTCTTACGTACGGAAACGGAAGTCGGTGGCTCATCAGCCGACAGCCGTAGGCGCCGGCCACAGCTTGCTGGCGACCTCAGGAGTAGCGAGGAGCGAGGGCATGCGGCGGAAAGTGAGGCTCAGTGTACACATTGCGTACACATGGCGGCAAAGGTGGCCTTGCAGACGATTGGTGCGCAATGACAGACAGCCGTAGCCAAGCAGGGGTCTAGCACGATTGAGCATTCCTGGTGCAGGCAGGTAAAGCTACCTTGTTCCCTGGTGTTTGTCACTGGGTTCAACTGCCGAGTCCGGTAGCCCCACCCTGGAGCAGACCACTCACCCGGGTGCGGTGAGTGACAGGGGAGTCCTCCACGTTACGCCTGCGCGGCGGCCACGAGCCCCTCACGGAAGGCCTGCAGGCGCGTGGCAGCCGGGCCCACGTAGGCGGCGTCCTTGTTCAGCCCCTCCACGTAGTGCATGTCCGCCTGGCGCGTGGCGTCCAGGAAGGTGGTGCAGATGCGGTCGAACTCCCGGAACAGCGCCAGCGTGGGCTGGTGGATCTTGAGCTTGTCGTTTGCCGCGGGCGTGCGGGCGAGGCTGGCGATGACGTCGTTGGTCTTGGCCTCCAGGACGATGAGCTCCTTGTGCGTCTGCGTAGCAGGACGAACGAGTGCAGTGTCAGTAGAATGACACTTTTGCAAGGACATGAGAGCATCAAGCAGTTCCCAGAAGGTGTCTTTGTTGTTGGACCCGTGCGAAGCGTGCAATGCCCTTCCCCACCAACACAAACTCACAGCCTGCGCCAGTAGTCAGTAGGAGTCAATTCTAATGTAATATATCAGTATAATTAACCATTGGTACAGCGTGGGTCGCTCAGTTACGTTTGCAAGCGTAGCCGCACGAGCTCTGTCTGCCTGGCTGCTGGAGCCGTCGCGGGACATGTCAGCACCTCCGCCAAGACCAAGTTCCGCCCTAACAAGTCACGGCTTTGTGTTTAGAAGGGTTCAAAGTGTGGGTCACTGACAAAATAGCGGCTGGTGGCAGTCCGTTGCGGTGCCTACCTGCCCGGGCAGGGCTCGCCAGGGGAGCTCCCGTGGGGCACATCCTCTGACCATCTTGCTGACCACGACCGATTTGGCAGCGCGCTTGCGCCTTCGCCCCGGCAGCTTGTATCCAGCTGATTGCTTGGACAGGTGCACTGGGCCTGCCCAAGTCAGTTTACCAACCTGACACATCTGCCGCTTTACCTGGCCGCCGAGCCCTACCGGTACTAAACCGGGGTGCCGGCACCAATCCCAGGGTGCCCCACGCCCCTGCCTTCACCCCCGCCCGTCCCCTTGACGCAATTTCGGAGATATTGCAAGTGGCTGCAACCAAGCTGTCATACCAAAGACCCTGCGCCTACCGTTCTTTGCAGCTGGAACGGCTTGACGTACGGTCGTCCCTGATGTCCTGCGGCACGGTTCAGCCTAGCTATGCAGCGCAGGACCAGCGACGTGCACTGCTGCAGCTTACCGTAGCAAGCATAATGACCAATAAGCTGACCAAAGGGCTCCTATCACCTTCCCTTGCACGTCGGGGTATGGTAATCCGCCACGATCTGCTGGCTCATGTGGGCTCGTGGTCTGGCTGCAAACTAGGAGTTGATTGCACGGCAAGGTGGACGGGTGCATTGGGTGCGTGTGCAGCAGTCCAGGCATCAATGTGACACAACACTGGCTAGAGCACTCTAGTAGCAGCGCTGGTGGAAGGCGGCGAGGCTCCCACATCCGTTCAGGGGCCAAGAGCAAGTCCATTGCACTTTACAGCAGTTGCAAAGCCACGAACTGCTGGCACAAACGCCCAAGCCACTAAACCGCTGCACGCAGAACATGTGTTGACATTAGTCCTTGTACAGATGCAAACTCTTGCCCTGCTGCCCATGCATTTGCCGTGTGGTGCATGCCCCGTCCCTCCCCTCTTGCACATTGGCTCCCCAGCACCCACATCCTGCTCAGCCCACACGCCTGCGCCCACTACAAGGCTCGGACCGCCCGCCGCTGCTGCTCCGCGTGCTGCATCGTCTCCACCAGCCACGGGTGCTCCAGCACCTCCCGGGCCGTGGGGCGCTCGGCGGGGTCCTCAGCTGCCATGGCCGCAATGACCTCCTTGAGCCCAGCCGGCACACAGCCCGGCAGGTCCTTCTCCCACCGCAGGTACTCGTCCCACGACATCTGGTCGTCATGCCAGCAGCAGCACAGCGCAAGGGTGCGGGCTACGGAGAAAATGTCGGTCTTCAGAGTCACGCGATAGCGGCAGGGCAGGTCCTTGAGCTTCGCCCACATTTCGGGCGAGCAGAAATCCTGTGTGCCGGCGGCAGATGACAGCAGCCCTGACCCATCGGCCGCGCATGCAATGCCAGGGTCCGCCAGGCGGACGCCACCGTCCGCCATGAGGAAGATGTTGTCGGTCTTGATGTCGCAGTGCGCCATGCCGTTGCTGTGCATGTGGTCCACCGCGGACAGCACCGCGTGCGCCACCTCCGCAACACGTGTCGCGGGAAGCAGCATGTCCCAGCGCTTGCGGCCCTTGGTGCGGGGGTTGGCGAGGACGGCGGCGTCCTGCATGAGGCGGGGCGCGATGGGGACGAACATGCTCAGTTCGCTGTTGAGGGCACGCAGTAAAGTTGAGGGCAAACAAAGGCTGAACGCAGGCAAAGCCTTTAGCCCTTTGAGTTTGGATACTCGTCTGGAAGAAGGCTGTATCTCCCCCCCTTCCTGTTTAGCAGATAGCTCTTCGTGTTTATTGCCGTGCAGCGGGCGCAGCTGTGCAGCAGCGTTGGCAGCACCTGGGCAGGTGCACGTTGGTTGACCCTTGGCCATGTTCGCTAACCGCCAACCGCAGCAACCCCACGCCCACTCACCAATTCGTTCCTGAGCGTGCCCCCGTCAGCCAGCTCCATGAAGAGCTGGTACGCGCCGCACGACTCCGCAAGGCCTGCACCAGGTGCGGCCCCAAACGTACTGCCGTACAGCTGCAACGCGTGGGGGCATCCCTGCATTGCGCGCATGCCGTCCAACTCCCGTTGTGCCAATCGCTGCATGACCTCCGGCCCGAACTGTGGCAGCATGGTCTTCACAGCCATCCGCAGCGTGCTGCCGTCCGCCAGCTGCACGCTGGCCTGCTCTACGTCGCCGAAGCCCCCGCAACCGAGTCTGCGTTCCCTTGTGCACTGGCGCAGGTCGCTGCCTCCGTACCAGTAGGGCTGTGGGGCCTGCGGCGGCACGTGCACCAGGGCGGGCGGTAGGCAGACGTTCCAAGGGCCCTTTGCGCCCCATGCACAGCAGAGGCAAAGAGCAAAGGTGCGCTCCCACCTAATGGCAAACACGGGCAAGCGCAGAGCAGATGGGCAAGACGCGCCTGCGTACGGCATGCCACTTGGGGACCACCGGCAGCTGCCGCCCATTGTCTGAGGGTGCATGCAGCCTGCAAAAGAGCAGCTCACCTCAGCTTCGGATGCAACAACGGGCTCCTGCGTGAGGCAGGGACTGGCCAGCTGTTCCGACGGCGAAGGAGGTTCTTGAGGTGCTTCAGGCGATGGCCACGCTGGAACACGCCCGTTGGTACCAGCAGGCGGTGTACCGAAAGCCACGCATCTGCTGCTACAGCCGCTGCTGCTGCTGCCGACGCTGCTACGGTTGCTGCAAGCGCTGCAGCTGTTGTGGGCCTCAACGCAAGTCCGTGGAGGTGGCTCCGGTGAGCCTGCCCGGTAGTCCTTTGAGCCAACCGCAGCTTCCTGTAACCAGGCCACGAGCGAGAGTCCAAACGAGTTTAACATAGTTATCAAAGACAACGGGCAGACTCTTAGCAGGCTGTGCACAATGACGAGGACATGCCCTCACCTTGCGCTCGCGGGCATCCGCCAAGCGCTTGAACAAAGCCCCGACCTCGAGAGGTGACAGACCCGCGTAAGGACATGAGATCTGCAGCGGCGCTTGGTAGCCCTCCTGCTTCACAGGCTCGGAATCGCGCCGTGTCCAGCCGAAGAAGCCAAGAGCCCAAGCTGCAAGGAGTGCCATCTGTCCGAGGTAATGTGCTATGGTTAGATAGTCACTTGGCTACGCAGTTACGTGTCTGGTGGTGCCTGCCGCCAGGAGAGTTACTCTGTACACGGTAACCGCGAATGCACCACTATGATAACCAGCGCTGAGCAGAGGCAATTCGGGATGTTGACTGTGACTTGTGTGTGAGTACCGGTTGTGTTGGCAGTCAGGAGATGAGCGCAGCGGCTCCATACCATGTGGCCCGCCTGGCGAAATCGCGACCTGGCTAACCAACCCCAACGGCGCGAACCGCTTTCGTCAGCCCAAGACGCCGCACGCCGGGGTGCACGGCCTTTCAAAGTATAAAGGAGTTTGTGGTTTACTTGGTTTACTGATGAGCTACCCGGTGGGCGTACCTTCTTCCCTAAAATGCCGCGCTCTCGCAAACTCAGAAGCAGATCCCAGGGGAACAGCCCGCCATGGAACTTTACAAAAGCTGCGTTGCAACTGGACTTGAGACGGACTCCAGCAACGGCGGCCGCCCGGTGCGGCCTCATGGTGCATGGTGCGTCCGTGGGCCACAGCCTCATTCCGCCACCGCAGCACGGACGAAAGGGCCCGCGGCAGGTACAGGCTCCCCAGAGCAGCACGGGCTGGTGTGTGTGTTGGGCGGGGGGTTGAATGACTGCGCGCCAGCAGATGGCGGGGCGCAGGGAGGGCCATGCGTGGCTTGCCCAGGCGGCGCAGGGGGCTGCAGGCCTCTGCGGCGGGGTCCACTCGGTGCACGGAGCAGCGTCCAGGCCGACGGGCTGGGCACCATAGGTCCTGGCCGTGCCACTGATATGGGGTGGCGTAGGCTGCAGGTGCAAGTGCAGCAGGATAGGCTGGTAGGGTCACATGGGGGCGTCGCAGCCGGATGTTGGTTGTGGTGCTTCCTGGATCCAGGGGCTGCATGAGGGCGCAGAGCGGGCTGGGCACCAGGGGTGCCAGGGACATGCGGGCCTACGAGGCGGCAGCTGTTCCGCACCGCAGCCTCTGCGCGATACAGCCGGCTGGCGCAGCTGTGCGGAGGCCAGGCGCTCCGCAGGCAGCGACCAGCACCGCTGAGGCTGCGTAGGCTCCCAGGTGCAGCTCGTGGGCCCACTCCTGCATTCAACTATACAAAAGCAGTGTCGAGCCCAGGTGAACAACAAGCATAAGGCAGGCGGCTAAAGGTGCATGCCGTACCTGTACCGGCACTGCCACGTGCATGTGTTCTGCTTCGCCTCCCTCGCCACCTGTCTTTGTGCATCGCCTTTTGGCTGGCCTCCTGAGCCCCACGCGCTCCAACCCTGGCCCTGGCCACCTGTCCTGCGCACACGCTTTCCGCTCTCCCACACGCACAGCATAGCAACCCGGTGCCACTTGTCTCTCCAAAAGCTGCTTGGTGATGGCAGCGCGGCTGGAGACAGGGCAGCGGCCGGTCCGGTCCGCTACTCGAGCGGCTTGCCGTTGATATGCTGGCGTAGAATGCCAAATTCCTGATGGAGCGTTAACGGATGGTGTTTCAGGGTCAAGTCGTCGTCTCGCCAGATGGTAGCATGGGTGCTGCCGTTCGGCGTACGGCGCACGGCAGGTGCGCGCAGAATGGGTTTGGTAACATTGCAGGGTTTAGGTGGGTTGGCTCGGGAAGGAGGGCTGGAACCTCTTGCGAAGTCGATGAGGGCAAAGCTTCACCGCGAGATAGGCATCTTCAGCTGCGGGGAATGGAGAGGAAGAATGGAGGTAATGCAGTACAGGAACGCGAGAGAACACTGGCCCACCCACACTTCTGCTGCTGCTGTCTGCCTTCCCCGCAGGCGCCCTTCTGCCCCTGCGCAGCGGCGACGTGGTCAACCTGCAGTGGCAAGGTGAGGCATACCCTTAACACACACCAATCACCCGGGCAGCAGGACGCATTGCACCAGCGGCCAGCTCTGCAGCGCAATCAATGATGAAGCGCGGCAGCACCAGCAAAAGAACACTGCGGCGCTGTATGTTGTCTGCCCGCCGCGCCACCGAGCACTGACACCACGGTGCGTGCCTAGCGATCCCGTGCTTCTGAGCTACCCTGCTGGCTTACCCTCTGCCCTCCGCACAACCCACAGCCGGCGGCTTGTTCTGCAACACCCAGGACGTGGACCTGTCCGAGCTGCAGACGGGTGGCAGCACCACCAGCACCAACACCAACGGCGTGGTGCGCAACGTGCTGATGTGCGCCGAGGCCAAGGCGGCGGGCCCACGGGAGGGGCTGTTGGTGTTTGGCAAGGACTTTATGAGCAACAAGATCAAGGAGGGTGGCGCCTTCTACCTCAAGGCCCAGCGCGTTGCGGGCCCTGGGCGGCGGTGGTCCACTGGTGGTCGTGTGCGATAAGGTGGGGGTACAAGGGGCGCACGGGGTGGGAGCATGGTTATGTTCTCCTACTGCTGGTCATGCCTACCTTGGGTCAAAACACTTGCTACACAGGTCCACTGATAGACAGTTGCCTTCTCAGCCCCGGTCTCCCGCGCGTCTTACTTCACAGATAACGTAGCCCAATAGGGAAGCCCTCTCGCGGGGTAGGCGCCGTCGGGAACTCCTGGTAGCACCTGTTTGCATGTGTAGTGGGTCACCCAGCTACCTGACACACTCTTTGTTCCCCCAAACGCAGCTGCACTACGACCCCAGCTGCGAGTGGGTGGCGCACCTGCCCGAGGCGTCCGACGCCCAGCACGCGGGCAAGCAGGCGGACGGTGCCGTCATCTACCTGAGCCCCGCCAAGGCCAAGGGCGGCAGTGGGGGCAGGGAGCCGCGGCCGCTGGGCTGCGCGCCGCTGGGCCCGCACGGGGCGGTGCTGTGCGACGAGGGCATTCGCCTGCGGGACGACGCCGCCCTGCTGGTCGTGGCGCCGGGTGAGCGCGGGGGAGCATTGTGTTACCTTGCGTGATGGCGCATGCACGGCGATACACAGCCATGGGGCTTGTGGTGAATGGCGAGGACTATCGTTTGGGACACACTGCGCGTAAGGTTCACTTGCAGTTGCAGGTCTCGCGGGTGCGTGAACCAGGGGGCAAGGCGACCACACTTGTGCCACAGTGCAAGAATACGTGTTCTCTCTTGGCCTGCCCCTGTGTCCAGACGGCGGCGGCTACCAGGTCACCAGGGGCGGCAAGGGCAAGGGCAAGGGCGACGAGCCTGGTGAGGCGGGTGGGGCGGGGAACCAAAGTACTGGCATCGCGAGGAGGAGGTAGTAGCCGTGGCACGGTAAGTGGATATTACCAAGGCGGGTGAGGCGCGTGAGGCGGGGGGAGCTTGGGGGACAGCAGCATGATGGTGAGTGATTTCGGCTGGTTTGCGCCGTCGGAAGAGTACTATGTGCGGCGAAGGCTGAGCCTGCATCGGTATGCGCGTGGTCGGAGGCACAGGGGCTTTGCGTGACCTCGTCGCACAGCTGGGGAGCGTACAGGGGCCAGCGTTGAGCAGGGACTTGCGCATGTGGTGTGCTGCTCAGTGCTGCTTGTGTACCGGGATACAAGATGAACGTTCGGAGCCTCTATTGGCGTTTAGGAGTTGCACGTGGGAAAGGACTTCGTTTCTTCCCACCCGTGGGTTGCATTGAAGGAAGCAGGGGAGGAAGGAAGCTTTCGCGTCAGCACACTGGGACGGCGTTGAGACCAGTTGAGAATGACCGTGACTGGGGGCTCCTGCGGCCCCAACCCGCCATCGTGCGATCTGCTGGCTGTGATAATGTACCGTATCGTACTCCATCTGAAATGCGCGTCGTTCAAGCACTGTAATGTATGTGTGCTGTTGGTCGGCACCATCCCCCTGTCACTCCCATACATACATACTCCCAGATTCCAGCGCTCCAACCCCTTGGAGACCACGGCAAGCACTCAGCACACATCAATGTCTTCACTTCGTTGTTACACTTGCGGCATTACGTGTGTACATCCAGGCCTGTCCACACTGGTCCACGACCGTGCACGTGCCAGCATCAGGGGCACGTGCTGAGCATCGCCTGTCCACACCCATGCTCCCCTACAGTTGCACTTCGTCAACTTGTCGCCCAACAAACGGTGCATGATCTCATGCACACGGACCGCGCGCAACTTGGACAAACACCAGCACCGCGCGTCCAAAGCGCCCCTGCCCTCACGTACCGTCGGTCAACGCACGGCATAAAACAAAACAAGAGTATAGTACAGCCAGGAAGAGAGCTCCACAGTCAACGAATCACCATGCATGTATAACCCCACGTGCCGTGCAGTACATCCGTATGCATAACCCACTCCCCCACTTGCATGCGTTGTCTGCGCTCTGCTGCTCTCTCACGCCGCGTCATTCAGCCCATCATCTCAAGCGCGCAGTGTCTCACTGGGGAACGCTCTCTGGTTGACGCTACGCACGCGTGCCTCTGCCAGCGCGTTGACGCTGGCTGCTGTGTCTTACGCACGGCAACGGACGAGGGTGGCTCATCAGCCGTAGGCGCCGGCCACAGCTTGCTGCCGACCTGAGGAGCAGCGAGGAGGGCATGCGGCGGGAGTGAGGGCCAGTGCACATTGTACGGCGGCAACGGTGGCCTTGCAGACACGTGGTGCGCAGCGCCAGCCGTAGCCAAGCAGGGGTCCAGCACGAATGAACAGTCCCCGGTGCAGGCAGGTAAAGGGTCCTTGTTTCCCACGCACTGGCACCCGCTGGGTCAACTGCCGAGTCCCGGTAGGCCCAGACCTCTCACCTTGTTGCGGTCAGAAGCTGGAGAATTCTCCACGTTACGCCTGCGCGGCCTCCTGGAAGGCCTGCAGGCGTGCGGCGGCCGGGCCCACGTAGGCGGCGTCCTTGTTCAGCCCCTCCACGTAGCAGATGTTCGCCTGGCGCGTGGCGTCCAGGAAGGTGGTGCCGATGTCCTCGAACTTCTGGAAAAGCGCGAGCGTTGGCACGTGGTCCGCGCCCTTGCCGTTTGCCGCGGGCGCCTTGGCCAGCTGGATCTTGACCTTGTCGATGTCGGCGGTCAGCTGGTTGAGCTGCTTGCACGCCTGTGTCGCAGCACGGACAAATGCAGTGTCAGTACCCTTATTTATTAATAATAACATAGGAGCAACAAACTGTTTCAGAGAAAATTATTGTGCATGTCAGCATACGCGATGCATGGAATGGCCTTTCCCGCCGATACAAACGATTGCTTACACCCTTCGCCAGCCGCAGGTAGCCGTTGAACGGGTCAGCATCGTTGCGCTCCACGATGCCCTCGCACTTCACCTTGTCTTCCTGAAAGCAGTGGTGCATAGGGGTCGAGTTGTGGGTCGACGCAGACTGATGAGCAGGCCGCATGTCATGCCAACCGAGGGGGCAACCTGTAGCCCGGGGGATGTTGCGCACACAGCGGCTGACAAACTATTGTATACCCACCTTGAGATCCTCTGGTAGATCATCCGGGTTCATGCCGCGTAAGGAGGTGCTGATATGCAACGCCTGGTTCAGCGTGAATCGCTGCACGTCGCGAGCGGACTGGCAGCACGGCGCGGCGTGCTCTAGCCCCGACAGTATGCTGTTAGCTGCAACCTTCAGCTTGGTGCAGCCCTCCGCTGGCGTGACCTTGCCGGTCCTTACTTGGCCCAGGACAACGCGCATCTTACGGCCCTGCTCCTCGATAGGGAGGTTAGATGACGTGAACTTAGTCTCAAACTCATTGAGTTGCTCTGCGGCAATCATGGCTGCGTTGTGCGTCGCTAACGTGCAGGACTCGCGCGAGTTCAAGTGGGTAAAGGCAGTAAGGCACGGAGCGACCGCTATTGCTGGGCTTACTTAGCTGTACCTTTTGAGATTGTTGAGCTTATGTATATACACGCGTTAGCTGGTGCTTATGTCTGCTTCTGCGATGTCACAAACGGCGGGCTCAGGGCTTCGTCGTCGCTCCTGTACGGGACGTTGCACGCAAAGCTGGAGCAAAGCCCATTCTATTATATATTTTTTTCTACTACCAATACAGTGTGGGTCACTGACGATGCAGCGGCCGGGGTGCAGTCGGTCGCGGCACCTACCTCCCCAGCAGCAGGGGACGTCGGGGGAGCTCCCCTGGCGGACGTCTGCGGCAGCCCTCTGACCATGACCCGACAGGACCGCGCTTGCGCCTCCACCCCGGCAGCTTGTCTCCAAATGCTTGCGTCGACAGCAGATGCAAGTCAAGTGCATGTTGTCTGCCAGGTTATAACCACATGCGGCTGCGTTCAAGGGGTCTGGCTCCCCTGGCTATCCACGCTAGGGGCGTCTGAGCCAGGTCCGCTGGGAAGCTTTCCAGGCAAGGAGACGGGGAGAGACAAGCCAGCCCGGACCGAAGCCCAACCAGCACAGGCGCGCACCAGCAGTCCAGCACCACCTGACGCCCAGCCGTGCAAGGGAGAGCGGGAGACACGGGGCAACAAAAGGCCTCCCCTGCTTAGGAACAACTTGTTTAATGTACCACTGGTAATTTGTGTGTCTTCCACCGGCTTCCAGTCTCCCATGGTAGGGTGCCCGGGACCGTGCCGCTTATCGGGCAGGGGGCATCCCATGCATCGGGCGCATGGCAAGCATGAGAGTGCACATGGACCCGGCAGGCCTGGGCAGGCCACGGGGCCGTCTGTCACTACTGTATACCCAACCTGTGTTACCCAAAAGGCCTTGCGCCTACCTGTCATTGCAGCACGGACGGCCGGCACCTTCAGAAGCTGCCGACAAGATGAAAATATGGTCCGCTACTCCACTGTGCCGTTAACAGAAGTCATGCTGGCTGTATGCCCCGATGTAAGGGTCCCAAACTTCAGCCCAGGACCTGCAAGGCACGCTCCTGCAGCTGCTCCAGGGCCAGCACGCAAAGGAGCTGCTGCAGGTTGTCTCATGCAGTGAAGCATTGACTAATGGGCTGACCCAAGACGTCCTATCACCTTCCCTGGCATGTCGAGATGCGCTACTCTGTCCCCTCCGCTGGCAATGTGTGGCTGCAACATGAGGAGCTTGTTGCACGGAAAGGGGTGCGCTATAGCCGTGTGCAGCAGTCACGTTTGGTGGGTTAAGGTACCAGACAGCGTACGGTACCAGACAGTGACGTGAACCCAGGACCGGCTAGAGCGCTTAACTATCGGTACAGATGCGCGCACAGCCGAAGGTCCAGAGTATTATGACAAGGCATGGAGCTTCGCTCCACGCCCCCATGCAGTGCACGCAGGGTCTGCTCAAGCCCAACCCCAGCATCCACCAATTTGCGTGACAGGCTTGTGCGCTTAAAATCCAGCACTGGTGGCAAGTTTGAATTTTACCCCCATGCCTTCAGATCCGAAAGCGAGTGCAGTCCCTTGCACTACGGTGCAGTCGCAAAGCCAAGTACAGGTACAAACGCCCAAGCCACTGCACCGATGTACTCACAACTTGTGATGAGCGCAAACGGTGTACAAATGCAAGCATCTCGCTTGCCCATGCATATGCAGTGTAATTTATGCTTGAATGAATGTCATGCCCACTATTGGTACCAACATGCACGGCAACCATGGTGTACGGTGCATGCCCCGCCCCTCCGCTCTTGCATGTTGGCCCCCCAGCACCCACATCCTGCTCAGCCCACACGCCTACTCCCGCTACAAGGCGCGGCCCGCCCGCCGCTGCTGCTCCGCCTGCTGCATCGCCTCCACCAGCCACGGGTGGTCCAGCACCTCCCGGGCCGTGGGGCGCTGGGCGGGGTCCTCAGCTGCCATGGCCGCAATGATCTCCTTGAGCCCAGCGGGCACACAGCCCGGCAGGTCCTTCTCCCACCGCAGGTACTCGTCCCACGACACCGGGTCGTCATGCCAGCTACAACACAGCGCAAGGGTGCGGGCTACAGAGAACACGTCCGCCTTGAGGCTGACGGGATAGCGGCAGGGCCGGTCCTTGAGCTTCGCCCACATCTCTGGCGAGCAGAACTTCTGCGAGCCGGCAGCAGATAGCAGCAGCCCTGACCCATCGGCCGCGCATGCGAGGCCAGGGTCCGCCAGGCGGACGCCACCGTCCGCCATAAGCAAGATGTTGTCGGGCTTAATGTCGCAGTGGGCCATGGCGTTGCCGTGCATGTGGTCCACCGCGGACAGCACCGCGTGCGCCACCTCCGCAACACGTATCGCGGGAAGCAGCATGTCCCAGCGCTTGTGACCCTTGGTGCGGGGGTTGGCGCGGACGGCGGCGTCCTGCATGGGGCGGGGCGCGAGCGGGACGGACAGGTTCGGTCCGCAGTAGAGGGCAGTGAAGTGGAGAACAAGCAAAGGCTGAAAGCAGGCAAAGCCTTTAGCCCTTTGAGCTTGGCTTTTTTTGCCCCTCTCCTGTTTGGCAGACAGATGATCAAGTTCAGGGCCGTGCAGCGGAGCACAGCTGTGCAGCAGCGGTAGCACACGGGCAACTGCACGTGGGTTGCGCCGTTGGCCATGTTGCCTAACCGCCAACCGCAGCAGCCTCAAGCCCACCCACCAGTTCGTTCGTGAGCGTGCCGCCGTCAGCCAGCTCCATGAAGAGCTGGTACGCGCCGCACGACTCCGCAAGGCCTGCACCAGGTGCGGCCCCTAACGTGCTGCCGTACAGCTGCAACGCGTGGGGGCATCCCTGCATCGCACGCATGCCGTCCAACTCCCGTTGGGCCAATTGCTGCATGACCTCCGGGTCCTTTAATGGTAACATGGTCTTCACAGCCATCCGCAGCGTGCTGCCGTCCGCCAGCTGCACGCTGGCCTGGTCCACCCAGCCGTAGTTCCCGCAGCCGAGTCTGCGTTCCCTTGTGCACTGGCGCAGGTCGCTGCCTCCGTACCAGTAGGGTTGCGGGGCCTGGGGCGGTACCTGCACCGGGCAGGGAGGTATACAGGGGTTCCAAGGGCCCTTTGCACCCCGTGCACAGCAGAGGGAGACAGCGAGAGCGCTCCCACCTAATGGCAAACACGGGCAAGCGCAGAGCAGATGGGCAAGACGCGCCTGCGTACGGCATGCCACTTGGGGACCACCGGCAGCTGCCGCCCATTGTCTGAGGGTGCATGCAGCCTGCAAAAGAGCAGCTCACCTCAGCTTCGGATGCAACAGCGGGCTCCTGCGTGAGGCAGGGACTGGCCAGCTGTTCCGACGGCGAAGGAGGTTCTTGAGGTGCTTCCGGCAATGGCCACGCTGGAACACGCCCGTTGGTACCAGCAGACGGTGTACCGAAAGCCACGCATCTGCTGCTACAGCCGCTGCTGCTGCTGCCGACGCTGCTACGGTTGCTGCAAGCGCTGCAGCTGTTGTGGGCATCAACGCAAGTCCGCGGAGGCGGCTCCGGTGAGCCTGCCCGGTAGTCCTTTGAGCCAACCGCAACTTCCTGTAACCAGGCCACGAGCGAGAGTCCAAACGAGTTTAACATAGTTATCAAAGACAACGGGCAGACTCTTAGCAGGCTGTGCACAATGACCCTCACCTTGCGCTCGCGGGCATCCGCCAAGCGCTTGAACAGAGCCCCGACCTCGAGAGGTGACAGACCCGCGTAAGGACATGAGATCTGCAGCGGCGCTGGGTAGCCCTCCTGCTTCACAGGCTCGGAATCGCGCCGTGTCCAGCCGAAGAAGCCAAGAGCCCAAGCTGCAAGGAGTGCCATCTGTCCGAGGTAATGTGCTATGGTTAGATAGTCACTTGGCTACGCAGTTACGCGTCTGGTGGTGCCTGCCGCCAGGAGAGTTACTCTGTACACGGTAACCGCGAATGCACCACTATGATAACCAGCGCTGAGCAGAGGCAATTCGGGATGTTGACTGTGACTTGTGTGTGAGTACCGGTTGTGTTGGCAGTCAGGATATGAGCACAGCGGCTCCATACCATGTGGCCCGCCTGGCGAAATCGCGACCTGGCTAACCAACCCAACGGCGCGAACCGCTTTCGTCAGCCCAAGACGCCGCACGCCGGGGTGCACGGCCTTTCAAAGTATAAAGGAGTTTGTGGTTTACTTGGTTTACTGATGAGCTACCCGGTGGGCGTACCTTCTTCCCAAAAATAGGCGCGCTCTCGTAAACTCAGAAGCAGGTCCCAGGGGTACAGCCCGCCATGGAACTTTACAATAGCTGCGTTGCAACTGGACTTGAGACGGACTCCAGCAACGGCGGCCGCCCGGTGCGGCCTCATGGTGCATGGTGCGTCCGTGGGCCACAGCACGGACGAAAGGGCCCACGGCAGGTACAGGCTCCCAGAGCAGCACGGGCTGGTGTGTGTGTGGGGGGGGGTGGTGGATGACTGCGCGCCAGCAGATGGCAGGGCGCAGGGAGGGCCATGCGTGGCGTGCCCAGACGGCGCAGGCCTCTGCGGCGGGGTCCACTCGGTGCACGGAGCAGCGTCCAGGCCGACGGGCTGGGCACCATAGGTCCTGGCCGTGCCACTGATATGGGGTGGCGTAGGCTGCAGGTGCAAGTGCAGCAGGATAGGCTGGTAGGGTCACATGGGGGCGTCGCAGCCGGATGTTGGTTGTGGTGCTTCCTGGATCCAGGGGCTGCATGAGGGCGCAGAGCGGGCTGGGCACCAGGGGTGCCAGGGACATGCGGGCCTACGAGGCGGCAGCTGTTCCGCACCGCAGCCTCTGCGCGATACAGCCGGCTGGCGCAGCTGTGCGGAGGCCAGGCGCTCCGCAGGCAGCGACCAGCACCGCTGAGGCTGCGTAGGCTCCCAGGTGCAGCTCGTGGGCCCACTCCTGCATTCAACTATACAAAAGCAGTGTCGAGCCCAGGTGAACAACAAGCATAAGGCAGGCGGCCAAAGGTGCATGCCGTACCTGTACCGGCATTGCCACGTGCATGTGTTCTGCTTCACCTCCCTCGCCACCTGTCTTTGTGCGTCGCCTTTTGGCTGGCCTCCTGAGCCCCACGCGCTCCAACCCTGGCCCTGGCCACCTGACCTGCGCACGCGCTTTCCGCTCTCCCACACGCACAGCATAGCAACCCAGTGCCACTTGTCTCTCCAAAAGCTGCTTGGTGATGGCGGCGCGGCTGGAGACAGGGCAGCAGCCGGTCCGGTCCGCTGCTCGAGCTGCTTGCCGTTGACATGCTGGCGTAGAATGCAAATCCCTGATGGAGCGTTAACGGATGGTGGTTCAGGGTCAGGTCGTCGTCTCGCCAGATGGTAGCATGGGTGCTGCCGTTCGGCGTACGGCGCACGGCAGGTGCGCGCAGAATGGGTTTGGTAACATTGCAGGGTTTAGGTGGGTTGGCTCGGGAAGGAGGGCTGGAACCTCTTGCGAAGTCGATGAGGGCGAAGCTTCACCGCGAGATAGGCATCTTCAGCTGCGGGGAATGGAGAGGAAGAATGGAGGTTTTGCTCAGGGCTGGGGAATGTAATACAAGAACGCAAGAGTGTGTACCGGGAGAAGGCTTGGGGGCATCCCTGCAGTTGCCTGCAGCTGAGTTGTTCCACTGGATCTGTACGACGTAAACGACCCAGTTCTGGCAAGCAGCCATGCTACAACACAATGCGTGTCTTGTGAACCCCCTGGCTGCTGTCTGCTCCTAGGACCAGGCCGCTGCAGTGCGGCGCCAACCCGCTGCACGCCCACCGCACGCGAGTGACGCCTGCCGCCTTTCCACGCTGCTCCTCAGGCCCCGATAAGCCGCAAACACGCCTCCGACACCACGGCCGTCCACGTGCTGGGCAGCAGAACCGAAGCGGCCGCAACGTGGGCCGTGCGGAGGTGGTGCAGGTGGGGAGCGGTGCCTGATGCCGCGTGGGAGGTTGTCTGGCTGTCGGTGTAGGGTTGCAGGAGGAGGGATGTGTGCGGATACATGGAATGCTGGTGGCGCACTTCCCCGCTGTCTACGCCGTCGGGGCCCCTGGCGGCATAGCGCCAGGGTGACCGTACGGAACGGCGCCGCGTCGTGTTGCCGCCAATACCCCGTCGCGGCTGCCCCCCAACGCCTTAGGTCACGGACAGTCCGGTGGACCAACATGTTGCGCCACACCACGTGCTCCTTGCGCAGGACACCGGCGAGTGCGGAATCGGGGAAGGAGTGAGAAACAGAAGCAGCCGCAGCAGGAGCAGCAGGGACGAAGGGTTTTGACGGGCTTCACCACGGGTGTGGTGACGACACACAGGAGCAGTAGCACCAGCTGCGCTGGCAGCAACCAACCGCAGCGGGCCCTGGTCTCTGCCGCAAGGCCGCCGCATCCGTGGCCATATTGATAAACATGGAGCCTTGGAAACGCTGCGGGCTTTGAACCTGAGCATGGTGAGGACTGGGGGGCGGGGCGTTGTGGAACGTGCAGACTTGTGGGTAGGGGGTTACGTGCCGTACAGTGCTCTGGCGGGATGGGTTGTGCTGCGTGGTTGGTTGCGGAGCTCTATAAAAGCGCCGGCCCGGCGGGGTGTGGCTTCGTCACGTCCTGGTTGGGTATCCTCGGTCCACTTTGGGGGCGGGCAAGGATGCGCGCGCCCTGCTGCGGGCCCGAGGCCAGCATCCGCCGGGATCCCACACACGTGCACCTTCAAGGCGTTGTCTAATCGTCGAATTTCTCCCCATGCTGCTGCGCATGCACTCGCGCGCATGCTGTGCCTCACTGAACCATCCGCGCCTCTTCCACGAGCGGCAGGGCAACGGGGCGGCTTAGGTTCGGTGAGGGTAGGGCCAGGCTGGTGGCTGGTCCCCGGGCAGGAGACGAAGGGCAGACGCTGGGAGGGGCGCGCAGGAATCTGGTGCTGAAGGGCAACAGGGCCTTTCAGGCGACAGATGTGTGCACCGCGGGCGGTCCCTACGTCGCAGGAAGGGGTCGTCGCAAGCACCAGTGGTCGAGACCCGCAAGGAGGCGTGGGGTTCAGATAGATGCGGAGGGATGTGCGCCGAGCTATCGAAGAACGGGAGTCGGGGCTGGTCAGCTGCCGTAATGGCATCTGGCACTCCGTGCCCCACTCACTGACGCCCTCGGCGCCTCTCCCCAACCGTCTCAACCGCCCGCAACCGTTCATACCGCCTGAGCCCCGAGCCCCAACCGGTAACCGTGTATGACCGCAGGGGTCATACCGGAAGGCGCTGCCGGGCCGCAAGCCGCACGCGGGCGCCTGGGACGGCGGCCCCGCCTGCCACGCGCACCTGGTGGGGTGTACGTGAAGCACACGTGGGGGCTGCGGAAGCTGCGCTGCTGCCGGGAGCGGCGGACGTGGTGAAGGGAAAGGTGAGCGGCTTCATGCGGTACGGAAGATATGGATGTGTGTGGCATGCACGCTTCGTGTACGGCACGGGCACAAGGGGGCGTGGGGCACGGTGGTGCCGGTAAGTGATTGGTGTTGACACGGCAATCAGGTTGTCGTGAGGATTACGGCTTGTGAGTGCGAATGAAGGAAGGGTCGCTGTACGCCACGCCCGATTTGCCCGCCTCGCATGTCCTGTCTGACACGCGTTGGCGATGTGCCCGTGTGCGCCTCCTTCGGTGGGAGCCCAGAAACGGCATTGTTGCTGCGGACTTCGCGCTCCTGGCTCTCGCGTCCTCGCCGCCCTCAACCGCTAACAACCTGTCCTCACGTGTGTGTTGTACCCGTCCCCGTGTCCGTGTCCGTGCACCGCGAGCCCACCAACGGCGCTTGCGCTACTGGTGGTCTGCGCCTCGCCCAGTCTGCCTGCTGTGCACCGCGTGCCGCCGGCGTTGATGTGCCCGTGCCCGTGCACATGTCAACTCACAGAGGGAGCCCAGAACGGCATCGGTGCTGCGGATCGGGCAGCCCTGTCCCGCGAGTCCTTCCCACGGTCCGCCGCCAACCCTACGGACACCTGCGGCTGAAGTTCCCCAGATGCAGTCAAGTCACTGCCACGGTAAGCGTTGACCGGCGTTTGACTGGCATTTGACCGGGAGGCTTTGAGGCCATAGGCCGCCTTGCAGGTATCGATCGCATCATGACGTTGGCATGCCGATTGTGTCCACCCTGGTCGTCCTGCTCGGCCTGCAGAGCCCTGGTGCAGCCTGGGGCTGTCGCGTGTTTGACCCGGCCTCATTCTGTCCTTTCCGAACATGCCTGACTTGACCCACGTGTACCGGGCCAACCACCAACGCACCTCTCCCTTGCTCCCTCTTTTGAGGCGGTCTGGTGATGGGTTGGGCTCGCGTCGGATTTTTGATTTGCCCTTTCTACCGCCAAACTCCCTCACGCCCGCAGGGAGAAGGTGGAGGCGGTCGAGCAGGGCGCAGGGGCAATTGTGGACGCGGGGGAGCAACTGGCGTTGCTGCAGGTGGGGCAATGTGCGGTGTGGGCTACGGGGTGTGGGTTAAGCGGGGCCATGGCGGACGTGGAGGAGCAGCTGGCGCAGCTGTAGGTGGGGCCTGAGCTTCGTGTGGGCTGCGGGGTGTGGGTGAAGCGGGGCCACTGCGGACGTGGAGGAGCAGCTGGCGCAGCTGTAGGTGGGGCCTGCGCGTCGTGTGGGCTAGGGGCTGTGGGTGAAGCGGGGCGTACGTGGAGGAGCAGCTGGCGCAGCTGTAGGTGGGGCCTGAGCTTCGTGTGGGCTAGCAGGTGTGGGTTAAGCGGGGCCATGGCGTACGTAGAGGAGCAGCTGTAGGTGGGGCCTGAGCTTCGTGTGGGCTAGGGATGTGGGTGAAGCGGGGCCATGGCGGACGTGGAGGAGCAGCTGTAGGTGGGGCCTGAGCTTCGTGTGGGCTGCGGGGTGTGGGTCAGCGGCGCCATGGCGTACGTGGAGGAGCAGCTGGCGCAGCTGTAGGTGGGGCCTGAGCTTCGTGTGGGCTGCGGGGTGTGGGTGAAGCGGGGCCATGGCGGACGTGGAGGAGCAGCTGGCGCAGCTGTAGGTGGGGCCTGAGCTTCGTGTGGGCTGCGGGATGTGGGTGAAGCGGGGCCATGGCGGACGTGGAGGAGCAGCTGGCGCAGCTGTAGGTGGGGCCTGCGCGTCGTGTGGGCTAGGGGGTGTGGGTGAAGCGGGCCATGGCGGACGTGCAGGAACAGCTGGCGCAGATGCCGTTGGGTCAATGCGCTGTGTGGGTTAACGGGGTGTAAATTAAGCGCGGCCATGGCGGACGGGGAGAAGTACTGAGACGGTTGCAGGTGGGGCCACGGTGCGGTGTGGGCTATTAGGCGGGGAAAGTGCCCGCGGTCGCTGTGGTGGCGACAAGGCGTCGTTGCGCAGGTCCACAACTGCCGAGGGCAGCGGGGGCAAGCCTGCCCAGCCGCTACCTCCAGAGGCACTAGTCGTATGGTCTAGAGCCTACAACACGTTTGCCTGCCTCCTCTCCACTTCTCCCCCTCCCCCAGTCACGTTCGAAGGCGGCGGCATGGTGGTGATGCAGCAGGTGGCCGGTGCCGTGCTGGACGACAAGAACCGCATGCGCGCCGCCGCTGCCGCGCTGGCCAGCCTGCCCGTGGACAGACTGCTGGCGGCGAGGCAGAGCGTGCTGGCGGCCACGGTGAGGGGCACGCACTGAGGCCAGCCCGCACGTGTGCTGGCCTGCTGCTCGCCCAGTTTCTTTACATTCGAGCTTTGTGAGTAACAGTGGAACGGCACCACTGGTCGGGCAGCTACTAACGGCGTGTTGGTCGCGGTGCGGTGCAGATGGGCGGCGAGCCGGCGACATTGTTGCCGCCGTGGGCCCGCGCCCGAGCCGGCCACCAAGGCCGCTGCGGGGGCGGCCGCCTTCAGTCCGCAGCTGGACGTGTGGTCGTGCGACTGGCTGGGCCTACGTGGAGCGCTTTTTGCCCCGAGACCATGCTGCAGGTGGGGACCCGGGGAGCCAAAAAAGGAACCGGGGTTGTGGTTGTGGGGCGAGAGGGCTGCGTTGCGTTTGTCATGCACCCGGCACAACCGAGCAAAGTAACATGCCGCGTACTGGAGGGGCGTGGCGCTGCGTGCCCTAGCGCACTCTTTATATATCATGCCATGTGGATGGTGCAGATTGAGACCGCACATCATGCATGGCGTCCGCTCCATTTGCCTTCCGTTGGGTCATGCGTCTAGCCCGTTCTTGCCCATCGGCAATTCTAACCCACATCATCTCTTCCCTTGCCGCCCTGCACCCTCAGGAGGTGAAGCGCGCCTGCGCCTCGCTGCCCCGCTACGTGAGCGCCGTCCTGCTCAACCGCGCCGACGTGGCACTGCGCACTGCCGTACACGAGCTGCACGGCTGGCTGACGGCGGTGAGCTGTACGGCACGCTGACGGCGGCACCCGGCGGGGGACGGTGCGCGACATTGGCGTTATGCAGTGCGTTCGGCATCCCCGATTACACGCTGCAGGACCCAGTGCAAAGGTCTGGCGCAATAACTGATCTGGGTCAACAGGGCAGAGGCGGATCTTGGTCAAAAGCGGTTGGGTTGAGAAGGTGAGGTCCGTGGATAGGTCAGCAGTTCAGAGAGCCCTGGATCTGATGTACGGCACTAGCAGGGCAGAAGTTGGGAGTGCAGGGCGGCGTGGTGTGGATGCGAGACATGGAGGGCAGTCCGTCAGGATTCCGGGGATGGGGTCAGCATGTGTGGCTGGACGCCTCCTAGTGGAGCACGCTCACCATCGGCGGACCTATGTCAACCCTGTATGTATGTATGGACTCGATAGGCCTGCCGGCGGGCATCGTGGAGACAACATGCAGCTCTCCGCGAGCCTTCCGGGCATGCGGGCCACCTAGTGATCCATAGAATGACCAATGTAAGAGCCGTGGGCAGGCCGCGGAGCCCCCAAACGCCCCGACCATCAATATCAACGTGCCAGGACCAAGGCATAATTACCCTTGCCAGGACTGCATGCACAGCAAAGACTTGCGCCACAGCACAGCCTTGCAGTGATGCAGCCCAGTAAGGTGCACTATACACCACTTAGGCCTTCAGCGACCTGTCGCGCGGCGTAATTGTACTCCTATTGGCCAGGAGGGAAGACCACAACTGACCACTCGCCTTTCGCGACCACGGTAGTTAAGAAATCTTAAGGCCGTGCAACTTTACTCGTAAGAAATAACTGGGGCGCGAGTGGTGGGGTGGCAGGTCATATTTTGGTCCCATGCAGCCGTTTACGGTTGGCCAACCGCCGAGTTGCATAACCCTCCCCTACACCCTGGCCCTCCTATGTAATTCTGCATTCTCCCCTGGACCTCAGCACCTCACGCATGCTATGCGCCCCACCCCTCACCTCTCCTGCGCCCCCAGCAGGGCACCCCCTGGCCGTTCCCTGAGCCGCACCGTGCTTGACGACTATCCGGACCACTCCCTTCGCCCTGCTGCTCCACCCACCCTGGGCCTACTGCTCCTGGGTCCCCCTGGCCCCCTGCACACGGACTTGCGACACCGCCCAGCACAGCGTTTACCCCCGGTTTAGGCAAACTGCACACAAGTTGCAAGTGAAACTGGTGGGACACGTAATGTGAAGCAGCTGACAAGCTTGTCAATCAGGGAAGGGGACGCCGTCTGCTGCTGGCGGTGCCCACATGGTTGCCCCTGTAGCTGACCCGGCATGAGCTTCTGCTCTCTTGCATTGTGCCTCGGGTGGGACAAAATTGCAGTCCTGGCCACACTGTGGCGGACACGCTGTAGACAGGCCCAGGGGATGAAAGTGCGACGGACTGCAAGCAGGGAAGGTTTCAAGACATTTAACGGGATGGCGCCGCCCGCAGGCCAGGAGGTGAAAGTCAACCCAATCCAACCGGTTCCATTAGGCCATTGGGGCCTCATGGACGGAGCCGGTTGGCCCATGCCCCACGGCTGCTTAGCTGCCTCAGATCCCGTCAATGCGGTACGGTATCGTACCCACAGGCACTGCTCGCAGGCGCATTGGGCGGGTCAGTCGGGTGCCATACATTTGGCGTGCGGTCGCTCAGCTCGCTCTCGTAGACCCATAGGCACCCATTGCCGTACACCTTCAGGAAGAGAGGGAGAAGGTAATTATCTCATAAGGCAAACTCGCCGCTTGCACAACGACTTGCACAAGACTGCTCCTGCATTTACGTCTGCTCACGCAGTCACATACCGGTACAGTGATGGACACGCCGTAGACCAATGGAGAAAGTGACAGTACGAACCAGGCCTTCTGTTGCGAACGATTGCAGCTTCAGCGCACAGGGGCCAGCGGGATGGGGTTGACCAGTTGTGGTGTGTGGGTGGGACCACGGGTGGGACAGTTGTGGCATGTTGTGGGGCCTGTATGGGAGATGACGCGCTGTGGCGCTGCCCGTGCTATAACCCCTCTAGGGCAAAGTAGTCACAATTGCGGTGACACACCGGTGGTTGGTCAGGTGCAAGCCACCGTGCTGGACGATGGCCGTTCAGCGTGCAATTTGGGCGGGAACTCGAGTTCCCGTCCTCGATCACTCGTGTACACACTGTGCGTGCCGTGCTCTGCATTCGTTGCACTGTTTTGACGGTCTATGCATGTAGTGGACTGCGGTCCTGTTGCTCGCACGCGCGGAAGGGAAAGCAAGGCTGCGTCCCTGGTAGACCGAGTCCGGTGATCAGTGCGAGTGCAGACGACAGCAAGGACACATCAATTGCATTAGCACAAAACCAGTGTTCAGTACTGGGCCAGATATGTTGTTACCTGAGGGGGTCTTCCATTTCCATGGCGGCCCAATTCACGGAAACAGAGGACGATCGCAGTCGACTAGACAGCGCATGCCACACCTTGCAGTCAAGCGTCTCAGTAGTATTGACTACTTGAGACGGCCTTCCCTTACACGGCCGAGCCAAGCGGAAGATAGCGCTCTAACCCTGACGTTTTCAGACAGCTCGCCTTCCCCACAATTCAGACGGTAGCCACGCAGTAGATAATCATGGACCCTGCAGCCGCAGTCGCTGCCCTGGCAGCCAACCCGGCCCAGTTTGAAGGACTGGTGGCGCAGCTGCAGGATGCTAACAACGAGCGGCGGAAGGCTGCGGAGGACGTTTTCAATGCCCTAAAGGAGAACCCGGACCTTTGCATGAGCTGCCTTGTGCAGACACTCCGGACCTGCGCAAACCTGGAGGCGCGCCTCTTCTGCAGTGTCATGATACGCAAGGTATCGGGGGGCACGCCTGGACATACCCTCCCACAGCTTATGCAATTGGGAGAGTATCACTAAATTTGCATGAATTTACTCACAGGTGATCTACCACCGCTCGGACTCGGACCTGAAGTCACCTGTCCTGTGGGACAAGTGCAACGCCAATGTCCAGGTGCGAACGCTTAGCAGCATGCATTTGCTTTAACGAATAAAATTCGTATTGGCTCAATACCGAGAGGGGTCACAAGACCTAGCGGTTGGCGGCGGCGCTCGCGCATGTCGCGCACTAGACTTACTACACCGATACATGGAAACAGCGCTGAACCACGCGTGAGCAATCGTTCTGGAGCTGCGGAGTGGTTGGCGACGAGGAGGAGCAGCTGGGCTGGGGGAGGTGGGGGTGTTGCACAGGGAGGGTTCGCCGTGCCGAGGGTGCCTGCATGCGTCTCCTTTTCCCCAGCTCCCACCCGGCTTGCTGCGGAAGCAACTAGGTCACATCCCTTCTGGAAAGGCGCCTGGTCACAAGCACAGCTCATGGCATGGCTCACGGCTAATCTTACAACTCACTTGAGGCACACTGCAGGTGTAGCCCCCAATCACTCCCCAACACCCTTTCTTGACGCTGTGGACGTGATATTGCACGAACCTCGCTCTCGTTATCCAGCACCGTGCCTCCTGCCCCGCTTGACGTCCCTGATTCTCTGTCTCCGATCCTGGGGGTTTTCCTTACCATACCATTCTCGTCCTCCTCCGCGTCGTCCTTCCCCAGGCGGGCACCAAGAATGCGCTGCTGGAGGCGCTGGTGCAGGAGCCCGACCGCAACGTGGCCTCCAAGGTGGGATTGGGAGGAAGGGGGTATGATGAGCCCGCCACGAGGGCATCAGGACCAGCAGTACACAGTTGGAGGATATGCTGTACATATGCAAGGGCAAGCGCACCAGCACCGGAAACATCCGCTGTGCGACTCCAATTTCACAAGGACTGCCACGTGAGCTTGAACTGCCACGTGGACTCCATGGCGAGCAAGGCGGAGGCACCAGCAGCAAAGGCGTCAGTGGTTGTGCACCTGCTCACCGTGATGGGGCAAAGGCCGCCCATGGGGTTAGCCCGTCCCGGATCTAGTTAACCACAGCTGGGCGTTGCAGCAGGCAACTAGGGACTTTGCTAGCCGGGGCACGTCCAGGCCGTCGGGTGCATCCCTGGCGGATCACGCACATAGCCAGGGTGCCACACCAACAGGCAGAGTGGACCGGTACATAACGGGCAGAGCACAAAGGTGCATAACAGGCAGAGCAGACTGGCCTGCACCCGGGTGTATTCTTGCCGGAAGGGGGCATCCAGTGTGGGCTGGGGCATCCATGGCCCTTTGCCACGACTGTCCTCCTTGCCCAAGAAATGGACGATGAGCCACGGCCGTCCGGCCCTGCCTGACCGTAGTCTCGCCGCTGCCCGCTGTGCGTTATGCGCCCGCCAGGTGTGCACGGCGGTGTCGGACCTGGCCAACCTCATCTACGACAAGTCGGGGTGGCCGGAGCTGATGCCCGCGCTGCTGAGCATGCTGCGCAGCAACCAGCACCTGCAGGTGGGGCCCGCAGCGACTGAGCAGAGGCTTCGTCCAGTGTTGCGCTCTTGGCAACAGGGACTAATCACTCCGGACCGGAGGACAGCGATGGCCTGTCTGTGCTGGTACGGTGCATGTTCTGTCACCTCACAGCTGTTGTGCAGCTCCTGGAGGGCACTGCTACAGCTTGCCCTGACGGCGCCCTCCGGCCGGTGCTGCTGCTGCTGTTTGCGCAGGTCGCCAGCGCGCTGAGTGTGCTGGCTGACGTGGCTGGGTACCTGGCGGAGCACCTCAGGAGCCAGCTGCAGGTGGGCGGGGTGTGGGTGAGGGCCGTGTGGGTACGGGGCGTGGGTGCGGTTACGGGTGAGTTGGATTGTGAGGGGAATGTGGGGCGGGAGAGGGTGGGAGGGTGGAACTCCACGGGAGCGGTCCAAGCCGGCTCGGGGGACGGCGTTATGGGGTCAGAAGGAGTCAGGGGGGTGGAGCTGGGTCGGCGGGGGCCCGGCACGAAGTGTGGGGTCAAAAGAAGGCGATTAGAATTGCAGGCAGCGCGCCGCAGCGTCTCGAAGGATGCGGGTTGCTGCAGGGCACAAGGGTATGTGCCTGCCGCCGTGGCGGGGCTGACATAAGGCTGACGCGGTGCTGGCTGGGCTGGTTGGGCGGGAGGGCCGCCAACGCTGGCGAGGTGGAGCAAGGTATAGCACCCCGTGTAGAGGGCGTTTCAGGACTGTGGCTGAATGTACCACGCACCATCTTCTACGGTGATGCCCCGCAGGACATTGTCAACATGCTGCTGACCTTCCTGGCCAGCGGCAACAAGGACGTGACGGTGGCTGCCGCCAACGCGGCCACCTCGTTCATCGAAGTGGGTGCGCTGCGGCCAGTGATGATTTTACGGCGAGGGGCCGAAAGCGCCATTCAGTAGGGGAGGGCAGCGTTAGAGCACGGCGAGGTCCTTGGGAGCTTTGGTCGTTGCTAGGGTCCTGAAAGGCGGCGGGCTGCAAGGGAGAAGTGGGGCTGTACGAGGGGCCTGCGGGAGGTTCCGCTGTGGCCATGCATGCCCTGCGGGGGCGTCGACTGCACAGGGCCAAACGACCCAGGGGCTTCCCGTGCCGCTGGGCTTTAACCATGGCGCCCTATGCAGCTGTTTTGTTCAGAAGCGTCCCTTGTGCTCACTCGCTCGTACCTGCGCTGGGAGGGGCTGGCCTGAGCTTTCAAACTTTCAATTGTTGCAACACGGTGCGTCCCGCTTGGCCTGTCTTTTGCCCTCCCCAACCCAGGCGTATGACGACGCCACCAGCCGCGGCCTGCTGTCCCCGCTGGTGCAGCCCATGCTGGCGGTGCTGGGCCAGCTGCTCAGCTCGGGGGACGAGACGGAGGCGCACACCGTGCTGGAGCTGTTCATCGTGGTGGGTGTGCGGGAGGCGTGTGGTAGGGGCGGAGGGTGGCAGGGTTGTGTGCTGGAGGGCTAGGGTTGATCAAGGTCGTGGCCTGGAGCTTGGGTGCTTGGGTGCGTGGGTGCATTAGCAGAACGTGGGGGCTATGAGCGTGAGCGGCAGGGAAGGGGCACGGACACGCGTTGGGCGCTGGCCAGGGGCAGGGAAATTATAGCGCGGCGCAGAGCACATTCGGGTGGATGGGAGATTGGACAGTGATGCACGCCTGGCGGGTGTGACGGGGAGTACGGAACCATGCGCATGCAGGACAGACGCCGGCCAAAGCTGCAACCCCAAACACCCTCTCTCCACACCGTGGCGCACGCCAACAGGCACCCCTCCCTCGTACCGGCCCCACCTCCGAACCCTCCTCCCACAGCTGGCCGAGTCGTCTGCCCGCTTCCTGCGGCCGCACCTCATCCCGCTGGTGGACGCCATGATGCGCGTGGCGGGCGCCGGGGACTCCCTGGAGCCGGAGACACGCCGCAGCGCCGTGGAGTTCCTGGTGTCGCTGTGCGAGGCGCGCGAGCACACGCCAGGTCAGGGGGCACGTGTGACAACAGAACAGGTTGTTGTTGCCCCTGCAACTAGGAAAGGTCGGATGTGCGGAACATGCGGCCTTCCCCGCTCAGTCGTGCGTGGCACTGTCAAGCGGCTCCTCCTCTGTTGCCTTACTCTATGGGTGGCGTTGCGTACATCACCACGCAGGCATGATGCGCAAACAGAACAGGTTGTTGTTGCCCCTGCAACTAGGAAAGGTCGGATGTGCGGAACATGCGGCCTTCCCCGCTCAGTCGTGCGTGGCACTGTCAAGCGGCTCCTCCTCTGTTGCCTTACTCTATGGGTGGCGTTGCGTACATCACCACGCAGGCATGATGCGCAAGGTGCCCAACCTGGCCCGCAGCCTGTACGAGCTGGTCATGGGCTTCCTGCTGGACATCGAGGTGCGGGCGTGTGTATTACGCAGGCAGCTGTGTAAAAGCTGCACTGGGGCAGCAGCGCCACCGGTACAGGCTCCGTACTCGACGGTGATGCGTGCGGCGGCATGCAGAACGCAACAGGCGAGCTCATGCGCACATGTTGGTTGGTTCAAGGGGTAAGCACTGCGCCACTTGACTGCAGGATGACACCCGGTGGCACTCCGCCAACGACGACTCCAACGAGGACGCGGGCGCTGGCGAACTGTACGACGCAGGCCAGGTGGGTGAGAGCTGCCAGCAGGGAAATGGTCAAGGGCGAGTCAGGGGAGGGGTTGTGAGGTTCACAGGGAGGGACTGGGATGGCTGCGGCAAGCCAGGTGGGTGCTGCCAGCAGGTGGTTGACGCATGATGAGCAGGGGAAGTCAGGGTCGCGCGAGTAACGTGGTGAGTATGAGGGCCGGGGCGGGCTGTAAAACGCAAGCATGGGGGCTTGACTGCTAGCACGTGGGCTGGGGCTGTGTGGACAGGCGATGGGGTAGCTCGCAACGGGCAGGACACGTGGGTGGAGGTGGAGCTGTGGTACGCAACGGCGCACGGCAGCATGCCAACCGCAAGGGGGTGGCAATGCACGACCTCCCCGTGCAGACTCCTCAACTTACTTGGCCTGGCCTTGCCGCGTTTCTGTTTGGCCCGCGCATCAGGACCTGGACCCCTTGGCGCTGTCGGTCTTACACTAGATCTCACCCTGTGCCTAACTATGCTCCCGGCTTTACAAACCCTGAACATACACGTGCCCACCTCTCGTTACACAACTGCGCAGGAGTACCTGGACCGCCTGGCTCTGTCTCTTGGCGGCAAGGCGGTGTCGGACGCCGCCGCCCCGCTGCTGGGCAGCTGGCTGCAGGACGCGCAGTGGCAGAAGCGCGCAGCCGTGTTCATCTGCCTGGCGCAGATTGCGGAGGGCTGCCAGAAGGTTGGTAGGGAAGAGAAGACAATACTCACCAGATCACACTCAAAGGGTGCTGGTTTGAGGGTTGTGCGTTGGGTGTGTGGTTCACCTGGCTGAGACACACTGCAGAGGGCTGCTGAAAGGCCAAGCGGTCGGTTGAGGTGGCAGGCATGAGGGGGAGCGGTTGCGGAGAGGTGCAGGGAGCGGGCAGGGGAGGTCATCAAGACCAGGGTGCCCGGAGGCTCCTGGTGCCGGCTACCGGTTGCGGCCCCGGTGAGGAGCACTTGGGCGGCCTGCGATGAGCGGGCCCGTATGGCAGCAGCAACCTGGCGGGGTCTCCATGGAGATGGTAGGGCTACGGTATCCGTCTGCGCCGCACCTGAACCAGCAATGGCGGGAGCCGTGGCAGGGGAGGGAGCAGAGCGACACATCCAGCGAGTGCGGCAGCAGCAGCAGCAGAACGGGCGGTAACGGAGGCCGCAGGGGCGGGGCAGCGTGAGCAGGCAGGAAGGGCGGCGGGACAACGCCACGGGGCCACCAGGGCCCTGCGGAGGATTTGGTGTGGAGGGATGGCCGGCGGCGTTGTTACAAGGCGGGCCCGGCGACGAAGGCACAGCCGCAATGGGGTGGCAACAGCGAATTCTGGCCGCCTCACCTGGGGTTCAAGTAGTCCGCACACGGGGTGGGGGAAGGGAGGGCGGCTTACCCTCCTGGACTAAAGGAGGCGGGGAGCCCTGGACATGCACACAGAAAGGAGCTTTACCGCCTGGAAGTCACGGGGCGGCGGTGCACAATTGAAACATGTTGACGGCTAGCGTACACGGCCAGCGTTTCCTACTGCACGTTGCCCCGGTACAAGCAACGTCTCCCCTTTCACCCGCCAGGTCATGTCCACGCCCGCCTACCTTGAGCAGCTGGCCCGCATGTGCGTCATGGGTCTGGGGGATGCCGAGCCACATGTGCGGTGGGCGGCGTGCCAGGCGCTGGGCCAGATGTGCACCGACCTGGGGCCGGAGCTGCAGGTGAGCTGGGGCATATGTATTGAGAACACGTGTGTATTAAGGGGTGGTCATAGTGCGTGCGGTGGGAAACGTGCCATGGTCGTCCGCGGCGGCGTGCATACCTGGATACGAGTCACGCGGTTCAGGGGCGTGCGGATGGAACCACCAGGGGAAAAGGAGCTAGTGGGGCGGGGCATGCGATGGGATACAGTCAAGGGGTAGCCGTAGTCGCGGTTCGGACTGCCGTACATGATCTCCAACCCTCACACGGCATTGAAGTGCGCCTTCTTGTTTGTTATCCCTCTCTCCCCAGGCCAAGCACCACGCCACAGTGCTGCCCGCCCTGATGCGCGTCATGGACGACTTCAACAGCCCCCGCGTGCAGGTACCGTACATATGGGGCATTGCAAATCTGTACTCGGGTTGCGAAGTGCGTTGGACATGGCTAGCAGTCTGCGGCAGGTGGCCAATGTGTTTTGGTACGATGGACACCATCCGACTGGCCTCCGCCCCGACCCCGCCGCCCAATTCCCCTAGGCCCACGCCTGTGCCGCCATCGTGAACTTCTCTGAGGGCGTGGAGGCGGAGGTGCTGCCGCCCTACCTGGACCCGCTCATCGTCAAGCTGCTCAACCTGCTGCAGCACGGGGCGCGCCTGGTGCAGGAGGGCGCGCTGACGGCCCTGGCCAGCGTGGCGGACAGCAGCCAGGTGCGTGGCAGCCGAGCGCATGTGTATTAGCAGGCGGGTGTCTAAGGAGATGGGGCAAGATAGGGTACAGAAGGGTGCGCTGGCGGCCCGGGCCAGCGTGGCGGACAGCAGCCACGTGGACTGCTTGCAGGAGCTGTGTATTAGCAGACGCGTGCCGGTGGGGGGAGGGGAGGAGTGGGGCAGGGCGGGGCGCACACCGTGCCTGCATAGTGGACAGAGACAAAGTGCGTGGCAGCCAGGTGGTCGTGCATCAGCCAATAGGTATGGGTCTTGAGGGTGGGGCAGGGCGCGCACAGGGCGCTGGTAAGCGTAACCATGGAGCGTGTAGGCGGCGGTGGCGGCCGAGTGAGATTCTCTTCTGTTCCCATCCACAGGAGATGTTCGTCAAGTACTACGATACCGTGATGCCGCTGCTGCGGCACATCCTCACCAGCGCGCAGGCCAAGGAGCACAGGCAAGGCAGCGTGCTCTCCTCCGTCCTGCACTCTACTTGCTTGCCTCGTGCTAGGCACATCAGGCTTACGGACGTCCTTGGCAAGAGCAATGCACCTGTACCATTTGCTCGGCCGCCCTGGCTAATTATCGATGTCTACAATACGCGTTGACTCTAACGTTGATGCCTTGTGTGTGCAGGCTGATGCGCGCCAAGGCGCTGGAGTGCATCAGCTTGGTGGGCATGGCGGTGGGGCGGGACACCTTCCGGAGCGACGCCGTGTCGGTGCTGGCCTACATGCAGCAGGTGGGGAAAGATGGTGGGGGGCAGGAGGCTCTCGTAGCCCTCAGGGGGATGCTGGAGGTATCCGTCATGTGTGCAACGGATTTCGCGTGTGCGCGATGGACAAGAAAACCGCCGAGAGAAGTGACAGGGTAGTGACGAGCAGAGCGCAGGGTGGGAGAAGGTGACAAGAAGTCTTGTTACTGGGATTCCTGTCACACCGGCGCACTCGTCGCATCGCAGGCCCATGAACCTTCACCCACAAACCAGCACGTCCCAACACCCCGTCCCGGCCTCTGCGTCCCGCGGATTCGCCCCACAGGTCCAGGCCGCCGGCATTGAGTCGGACGACCCGCTGTCGTCCTACATGCTGCAGGTGCGTAAGCTGGGGAGCCCTCATGTCGCACGTCAGAGACGCGTGCACATTGCTAAACATGGCGATTACTTGTTAGTGGTGGCATTCATGTCTCGCACGCAAGGGTACCGTGCCGTACGCCTGGCTTTTGATGAGGATCCCTCGTCGCCTACACGCTTGCCTCGCCCACCGCTCCCTTGACTCGTTGACCGTGCGCAGGCCGGCGCCCGGCTGTGCAAGTGCATGGGCGAGGAGTTCATCCCCTACCTGCCGCTGGTCATGCCCAGCCTCATCACCAGCGCGTCGGCGGACCCAGACGTGCAGGTGGGCGCGGGAGGGATGTGGTGGGGGTGGGACTGACAAGGATGTGGTGGGGGTGACGCGGATGGGGATGACGGGACTGGGAGAGGGCTGGCGGGGCTGGGCTTGGAGCTACGGGGATGGCATTGTGTTTGGAAGTCGTGGGTGCGGGTTGCTTACGCTGCTGCGGGCGCTGGTGCGCGAGGTGCTGGCCTGAGCTGCCTCACGCGGCGCGACGCCATCAGTGCTACCAAACCCATCTGCAGTGCGTGCTGACGCAAACTTGTTCTCCTTGTACGCAAGGTTGTGGACGAGGACGACATCAACGCGGACGACATCCCCGACGACATGGAGGCCATCGCCATGGGGGACAAGTGCCTCATGTACAGGAGCAGCATCCTGGAGGTGCGGCCAGAGGAAGAGGCAGCTGTGTTTCTCCGGCGCACCTGTCACCGCTGCGCACGGGGGGGGGGTCTCCCTTGGTCCCAGCCTTGGGTACAGCACCTGGCCGCGCACTGCGTATGGGGATGCTTGTACGCGTCCAAGCAGACACAAGTGGCTCTGCCGTGCCGCATTGCGCTATGTAGCAGGCAACAGCCTCGCCGGCGTATGAGGATAGCGTACGACGCAAACAACCGTAGGGTACGTCAAACCCAGCTACCGCACAGTTGCTGATTCGCCATATGCGACTCCTGCGCCTGTATATGATCCCACAGGAGAAGGCCACCGCCGTCAACATGCTGTCGTGCTACGCGGAGGAGCTCAAGGACGGCTTCTGGGAGTACGTGCCCGCCGTGCTCAAGCTGGTCATCAACGGGGCGGAGGGGCAGAGCCCGCTCATCAAGTTCTACCTCAACGAGGAGGTGGGGGCAGGGGTCGGAACGGGGCGGAAGCAGCTGCGCAGAGTACGACCTCATCGCAGTACGATGGCGCACGGAGTTTCACTGGTGTGTTGCAAGGTATCGCTGTCTGTCTCAGTGTGGAGGTAAGGGCGGAGGTCACAGTGGCTTGCGGGGGTGTAACACACACCTGACAATATTGCGGCGGCGAGCGCAAACGACTGCTTACTGTGGCTTTGCCCACCACAGTGTGTGTCCAACTGGCCAATATCCCTGACCTCCTCATTGCCCACCGCGGACAGATCCGCCGCTCCGCCGCGGACATCCTGCCCTCGCTGCTGCGCTGCTGCGTGACTGCTGCGGAGAAGGGCAAGCCCGGCGCCTCGGCGGCCAGCGTGGCAGAGTTCTTGGCCATGGCGTGGCAGCCGCTGCTGGAGGCGCTGAGGAAGGTGGGTGTGGGTTGGTAGCGTGTGGTTGAGCAGCGCTTGGGTTACACACGCGTCAGTTGGCCACAACGACAGCCTTTCTGTTGCACGAAAGCGTATCACAGGGCCACGGCTGAAATCTGCTGCGTTCCTGGGAACTTGAGCTGTGCTTCCTTGGGAGGGACACCACGCTGACCGTCACCCGCCCGAGGGCAAGAGAATGCCTTACTGCAACGTGTTACAAAAACATCAACACAGGGACCAGTCATCATGCTGGACCGGGGCTGGGGATTCATGCACCGCGCCTGCGTTTGGCGGTCGGCTGTTGACCCTCACGCCCGCACGTGTACACCTGCCGTACATGCACCGTGTTGTTCCCCCGCAGGAGCCCGAGGGCGACATCCAGTCTGTGCAGCTTGAGGCCATCGGCCAGATCGTGGAGGCGGTGAGCAGGGGCAGGGTGTTGGCGACTGTGTGTGCGGTGGGCGTCACTGCGGCACAGCGTATTTAGCAGGTTCCTGGCGGCGATGGGCGCGCGACGCGCAGCTAGCACACCTCTGTGGCCGCTTTGGCCATCGGGAGACGGGGTTACTACAGCCTCCCTGGCTGAACCCCGCCATCAACCGCCTGCAACAGCCCACTGCACACCCGCGCCACCCAGGTCGCAATCCTGGTTCTCGATTTCATTGTTACCACCGTACGACCACTTTCAGGTGGACAAGTCGTTGCTCAGTGGCGAAGTGATTGCAGCTGCCTTCAAGGTCTTCGACAACGTGCTTGAAAAGGTGCGGAGGTGGCTGGTGATTGGACATGGGGCTGGTTCACGTGCACCTACAGCCTACAGCCTACAGCCCAGCCCCAGTATGTGAGCCAAGCGATGGGAAGCGGGGGCCTTGTGGACGACCCCCGCCTTGCGTACTCCACTCATGCCTTCCTTAGGCCGTGTGTAGGCCGTGTGCCAGACCCTCTGTACGCACACCGCGCTTTGTCCCCAACCCACCCTAACCATCTGTCCTTCGTTCTACCCCAGGCCGACAAGCGGCGAGCGGAGCGCGTTGCCCGGCGCGCCACGGAGGACTTTGACGCCGAGGAGGCGGAGCAGATCGAGGTGGAGAACGAGGCGGAGGAGGAGCTGTTTGACCAGGTGGGTTAGCACACGCGTGCGGGTGCGCCAGGGTGAGTGTGGCATGTGGGCTAGGGTGCGTTGTGGGCCGGAGCTACCGTATGTATTGGGTCCCGTTGTGCCAGGACTAAGGGAGCCTGTCGCAACTTTCTATACGGTAATACAGCGAACTCATGCATCTCTCCCCTCCACCTCCCCAGGTTGCTTCCTGCGTGGGCTCCTTCCTGAAGAAGTTCGGTGACGACGTGCTGCCGCTGGTGGAGACCCTGCTCATGAGCAAATATGGGGCCATGCTCACGGTGAGAAAAAGCGTGCATGCCGCACCCAACTGGTGACGCTGCTGCTCAGACCCGCTGCTTTTCCCACGGCCTGTCACGGACACATGGTACTACGCGCTGTGGCTGACGGCTTGAATCTGCAATGGCTGCTGCCGTAAAGACCAAGTGCCGCAACCGCGTGCCCGCCTGTCGCATAGTGTACACTACCCTGGACCGATTTTTGTCTGTTGTCCCTTTTTGCTCCCGCTGCAGGACAAGTCCCGCAACCACGAGGAGCGGCGCATCGCCGTGTGCCTGGTGGACGACCTGATCGAGAACTCGCCCGCAGGCATGGCCAAGCACTTCGCCAACGTGAGCGGGTGAAGAAGGGTGGGGACGTCAGGGGCAGCAGTTGTGTGTTTCAAGGGTAAAGGTGTGTCGAGGAGGGCAACACACCGTCATCCCAGCTTGTCCTACCTGTCCAGCATACCCACTGTCCGCCTCGGTACGCAGGTGCTACCCTGGAGCAACAAATACTTGCAGCTTCCTCAGCACTATGGAAGCAATCCACGCCCCATCACGCATGCCAACCCACCTTGCAGGTGCTGCCCATCATGCTGGAGTGCGCGCGCTCGGACCACGCCGACCTGCGGCAGTGCGCCGTGTACGGCCTGGGCGTCATGGCGGCACGTGCGCCCGCCGACGCGTTCCGCCCGCACGCCGCGCAGATCGCCGAGCTGCTCGCAGCCATCATCCAGCACCCCGAGGCAAAGTGAGCGCAGGCGGTTGTGGGGCAGGGCCCAGTGTGCAGTGGGGAACGACAGAGACTGGGAAGGGCGCAATGGCAAAGCAGGACACGCGCAAGTGGTTGGCGGGGTAAGGGGTTGTTTGGCCTCTGTGCGGCGGTGGCCCATATCGTGGTCGGTTGCTGCTTGCACAACAAAACCACGATCACGAGAAGTTCGCACAGGAGCAACGTACGTTCAGCCGTGGCGACCGAGGGGCCGCGAGGAACCCTCGGCCGTCACTCACACCGTTCACACACACCGTCCCCCTCCAGGAAGCACGACAACGACATGGCCACCGACAACTATATGCTCACCTGCATCCGCGCACCCACATGCTTCACGCCAACTCAACCTAATACACGCTCTCCATCAGGAACGACGACAACGACATGGCCACCGACAACGCGGTGAGCGCCCTGGGGCGGCTACTGCTGCACCACGGCCCTGCCCTGGGGCCCGACGGCGGCGCGGCGGCGGCGGGGCTGTGGATGAACAACCTGCCGCTCAAGGCGGACACCGTGGAGGCAACGGTGGGTTAACGGCTAACACAGAGAGGGCGGTGGAGGACGGGTGTGGGGCAATAGTCCTGCCGCCCAGGGCGGAAGACAGGCGCGGCAGGTTGCGGTGGGACGCAACAGACGGGACACCTAAGTCGGGGACAGACGCTGCTCCTTCTGCTTTGTATCCTGACCCTGTCCTCCCCGTGAATCCCCTCATCAGCCCCCAGACCATGCACAAGCAGCTGGTAACGAGCTCCCAGTATCATCACCTTATATGACTGGTTGATTGGTAGATCCTTTCTGCTCACGTCCTCCTCCTCCCTGGCATCCCCCCAGGCCATGCACGAGCAGCTGGTCAGCCTGTGCGAGGCGCAGGATCCCCGCGTGGTGCCGCACGCCGCCAAGGTGGCCGCCGTGCTGGCGGAGGTGCTGGGGCACGGCAAGCAGCTGGTGGCGGGGCCGGTGGGGCTGCGGGCGGCGCAGCTGCTGCACCGGTTGCAGGGCGCGGTGCCGGGTGAGTGTGGACGGGGTCGAGGGGCACGTGGAAGGCGGGTTGTGGGGAGTGAGGCGAGAGGCAGAGGAGTAGGGCTGCAGCAGCGGCTGTCGCAGGGCGCAGTGCCGGGTGACGGCCGGGCGGCAAGAGGGAGGGTGTCGGGAGAGACTGCGGGAACGGAAGGCGGCACGAGAAGGGAGGTGAAGCTGCCGCGCGTCGATGCCGGTTGGGGCCCTGGCCCGGGCGGCACGCCGTGGGCTAGCGGCCAGTTGACACTATGACTCCTGATTCCCATGGTTCACCAAAGAGTGCACTTCGCACACCGTTGCTGACCCCGAACTCACCCCTGGCTCTCACCCTACGTGCACTCCGCAGCCGAGGCCATCACCGCCGCCACCGCCGCCTTCACGCCCAAGCAGCAGGCGTCCTACCAGTCGTACATGGCTGGGAAGGTCCCCGAGTGAAGGGCGCAGCGTGTGTGTTAGTAATCAAGTGTCTCTGTGATAAGTACCTGTTTAGTGCTGGCCTGCACGGCTGGGTTGTGCTTCAGGAGCAGGGGTTGAGGAGGAGTAGGCGGTGGCTTGTGTTGCTGGAGGGCGATGGTCAGGGGTAGAGCTCGCTATGTGGGCAGCAGCGCACAAGGTGGGCAGAACGTGGATGCAGCTACGGGGAGTTAGACTGCGCCACTGCGTGCCTGGACGCGAAGCTATCCCTCCAGCAGTAGTGGCGCCAGGGGAAGGGATGCCGGTGGCAGCGACCCTCGGCCCTGCGGGGTGGTTGATTTGGGCCGATGTTGGGGCCATGGGCTTCAAGCACTCCGTGCGGGTGTTGTCCCG
>BQMZ01000375.1:0-225000 GCA_036984285.1 Chlamydomonas sp. KOR1
TCCATCCTCAAGAACCCATGACCCCTTCCAGTACGGTACGATACGGTATGGTCAGCCTGCCAGGGTCGCACCACCAGTGCTCAGCCGTACCACGCGGCGGTGCTGCCGTGCTGTGCTGCAAGGCCACGAGTCAAGGGCTGCTACCCCGCCGGCCAGCTGCTCCCCTGACCCGCCAGGCCCCAGCCGTCACACCTCCACTGCATGGGCGCTGGAGCCTGGAGGTGCTGTTTGAATGGCCATGTGCGGGTCAGGGGTCTGGTTGGGTCGGTGCGTCGAGTTTGGACAGCTCGACCTGGGCTCTAGGCTGCAATGCACGTTGCGTACGGTGCCGTACGGCAGCCAAGGCCGTGGTGACGGCGCCGCTCGAGGCACCGCACATATCAGCACGCGCATGGCCCCGTGCTCGTGCCGGGGCATACCGGTACGTGCTCGTGACGCGCAGGTCGCCATCCCGGCGTTGCACTCCTCGTTTGCGCCGGGTTACCCTTGGATGAGCCTGGATGAGCTACCGCTCGCCAGCTGTGTTGCACATCAAGGCCATACTTCGGGACTAGCCAAGGAGGCCCCTGGTCTGGCCCAGAAGGTTCTCCTGGTCTGGCCCAGGAGGCCTTCTGGTATGTCCCGGCGTTCCGCTTCCCTGCGGTTCGAGGCCCCGCACCCCAGCCCTACTACACACATGTGTGCATAGCGCTACAACCAAAGCCAGTGGCGCACGGACACGTTCCCACGGAGCCTCTTGTCAATCCAGCCATGCTGGCTGCAGTTTGTCAACCTGCGACTGCGTCCTGTGCGGTCCTATGTGTCTGTCGGGCCATGGTCGGGCGAAACACAGAGCCTTGCCTTTGCGCTTGCTGTGTAGGTTGAGGGTGGCAGCTGTAATCAAATCCGGTACAGGGGCAGCATTTCTGCTGAGACGTGCTCGGCTGCCCCAGATACCTCTGTCCACGCTGAGCTGACGTGCACTGGCGTGATCCTGCGGTGGTGATCTGCCCTGGTGCGTAACGCGGAAAGGTCTTCCGTGCTGCGTGCCATGCAGTACGGAGGTCCCCGCTGCTTGATGCGTACCAACGCCTTACAAATGATTCGCAGTTCACAGCAAGGCTACGCCCTAGTACCACCTTTGCGACGATGCACGGTTTTGCCGACGATGCACGGTTCGTCGGTTGGCTTTGACTTGAAGAAAGTACTCTGACCGCACCGAAGCGTCACAGTAGGCCACGCTTGCTCTTGATTTACAAGCATGACGAACGCGGCAGCCCTCGCCGCCGTCTGCTTCGCCAGACCCTGTGGAAATCGACGATGCGCCTTTGAGCCCTGGAGAAAGGCAGCGACGAATTACAGAAATTAACCGTGACCCCAACCTAACACAGCAAGAGAAGATCAAGCAAATACACGCGCTCTTCGCAAGAAAGCTCCAGGCGCCAGCCTCAAAGCCGGAGGGTGAGCGCGGGAACAGGTCAACTGTTTGCACCTTAGGCAGACCTGAAGACGTGATACAGGTGTAACGTCTTAAGAGCAACTGTTGAGATCCATGTGAACCAACGATCGATGGGTGCAACCTGCATGCCTTGCAGAACATTTCGCGGGACTGTCAGTGGCTGAGGCTGCGCGGCGCAAGGCGGACCTGGACGAGGTCACATGTCCTATATGTATGGACATTGCGAGGCGGCCGGTGACGGTAAGAAGCCACTGCAGGCATGGACGCGCCTTTTCGGCGGGTCGGGTGTGCAACCTGGTGACGGAGGCCGAGCTAAGGACAGCGCCCTCCGCGGTCCCCTGCATCACAACCTGTGCCACTTCTGTGATACACGTTCACCTGCCTCATGATGCAACCCTCTGATTTTCGCCTGCCGCAAGCGCGAAATTGCAGTGACCCTCGTACGGTACAGATGCCACCAACTGCATCCTTACACACCATTCTGTACTGCGCGCCTCCTTCTCCCCCCCTGCCCCAACGCCCCCCCAGCTGCCCGCCTGCCAGCACAACATGTGCCTGGATTGCCTCAAGGGCGTGCGCAAGAACGACCCCCGCTGCGGGCTGTGCCGCAAGCCCATCGAGTCCAGCTTCTTCGACCACGCGCGGTAGGGGGCTGCCGGGCAGCAGCGGCAGGGTCTGGGGGCTGTGCGGCTGTGGGCTTGGCGGCATGCAGCCTGGAGGAGCGGGCAGCAGGCTGCCGGGGCCCTGAGTCGGGGCAGGGGGAGGTGCAAGCGCGGCAGGGCGCAGCAGGGCCGCCTAGCCTAGCCTAGCGTACCCTAGCCCTTTCCATGGCCTTCCCCAGACCAGCCGATAGTGCTTCCTGGCCGGCACCAACGCAAGTCCCCCCACCCCGACCCCGCCATTTTCGCAGCATCAACACCACGCTGGTGGCCTCCATCCGCCGCCTCATGGAGAGCATGGAGGGCAACAAGCGCACCGCCACACAGCGGGCCAAGGTGCGGCACGCGGGACGTGCAGGTACCCACCCATCCATTTGCGCCTCCTCTTCCAGTTGCTAGGCTCCCGCAACGTGCCCACTCGGTCTGTGCTGGCCTGTGCATGTGTCCTTCCCTGGTTTCCGATCTCCCAGCCTCGCTCTCCACGGCCAGCAGTGTGCTTACGGGGACTGTGTCAACAAGCCGTTTGCCATGGCAGGCCAAAGTGGCTTCAGTGCAGCTACCCTTTGCAAAGTGGCTTGAGAAGCACTACCCGACTTTCCCTGGTAACACCGCGCTCACAGCCTGCTGTATCCGCCCATGCTAAGCACCCTGACCAGGGTCTTAGTTCCGGGTTCCCTCCCACACCTATCAAACCTCACCCCTGTACCCGCCCCGCCACCCAGGTGCACGTGCTGGTGGAGGAGGAGGAGGCGCGGCCCGACGAGGCCTTCACCACGGAGCGGGCGCAGAGGTGGGTGGGCCGGGAGCGCGTGGGCGGGTGGGCACCCACCGCGGGCGTGTGTGCAGGGGCCGAACGACGCCTTGGCAGCTCGAGCCACTGGCGTCGGGTTACGCCGTACGGCGCTGCAGACATCCCTGCGTATAAGGCGCAAATTGCATGTGCGCCAGCCCGGCCCTTCCCGCGTTCGCGCGCTGGCCTCCAAGGCCCTCCCACTAGCCTGCCCTAGCCCTTCCCCTGCCTGCCCCTGCCGCCAGGTCTAGGCCTGGCCAACGCTGGGCACGCTCAGCGTTTTCTTGACGCCTTGACGCCTCCCACCGTCACACGGTTTCCTCGCGTCAAAACGCTTAACCCCCTCTCGCTAGTTCCAACTCGGTTCCTCCGTTCTGTTGCCGCCACCAACCTCGCTCTCCGCAGGCTGACTGTTTCCGCTCACCACTTTGCCGCTCTGCGGCCCCCCTTCCCCTTCCCCCTCCTGCCCCTCCCCAGGTCTGGCCTGGCCAACGCCTGCAGCGGCGCGCTGCGCATGACGTGCCACCACGAGCACTTTGGGCCCATCGGCCCGGAGTTCGACCCGCGGGAGGGCCGGGTGCGCAAGGGGGACGCGGCTGGGGCGACGGGGAGGGGGCCGGGAGAAGGGGCGGGAAGGGGCCGGGAAGGGGAGAGGGCCTTGACCGGCAGGGCCGTGTGCAGGCAGCACGGCGGCGCACAAGGAAAGACGGTGTTTCAGGTGTGGGTGGTATTAGTGGCTGCGTGCCCTTCTGCCTCCGAGGCAGTGAGCTGGGCAGCAGGTTCCCGGGCATGTGTTCGCACGTGTGGCACAGCGCTGGGCGCTCCCTTGTGTTGTGTGGTGTGTCCCTAACCCACTCAACGCCGATGCATTGCCTCGCAGCCGGTGCTCCCTGACTGGACTTACAGCGCGTCATGGCTGCCCTCACTCCCACGGCTGTGTTGCCCTTGCCCCCCCCATGCAGGGTGTGGTGGTGGGTGACATGTGGAACAGCCGCATGCACTGCCGGTGAGGAGGGGGAGGCGGGTGGGGGATGGGTTGGGGGGTGGGGCGGCGCGGCGGAGAGGTACGACAGTGTTCGCTGGCGGGCAGGTCGGGTGTCTGCCCTGCTGCTACATGATGGCTTGTTTAACCCGGGAAGATGTCTGGATGCTCCGTGGGCAGATTTGCGAGGACTTTATTCCGCCGACAGCTAGCCCTCCATAACAGCTCCTGCCTCGACACCCAACCAATTGTCCTGCTTTGCGACACCCTGACGTCCGGTTCATCCTTAATGCTCCACCCCCACACTCGATTCAATCCATCCCCTTACTCCCCCGCGCAGCATGTGGAACTGCCACCTGCCGCACGTGGCGGGCATCGCGGGGAGGGCGGACGTAGGTGCGTGACGAGCGGAGATGGTGCAAGTAGATTGTGTTACAAAACCCGTTGGTGCATATTCAAGTTCCAGTCGACCACCAACGCCACATCCTACCCTCATCCCCTCAGGCGCCCCGTCGGCGGCGGCTATGTGGACGACCCGTGTGCATGTCTGCAACACACACACCCCGCTCACCCCCCACGGCCTCGCTCCCCGCAGGCCGACTGTTTCCGATTTCCCCTTGCCGCTTTGCGGTCACCCTCCACGCCCCCACTCAACGCACCCGGGCCCCCCTCCACCCCCCAGGCGCCCAGTCGGTGGTGCTGTCCGGCGGCTACGTTGACGACGTGGACGAGGGGGACTACTTCCTGTACACCGGCAGCGGGGGCAAGGACCTGTCGGGCAACAAGCGCACGGAGAAGAAGCACAGCAAGGACCAGGTGGGGTGGGCCGGGGGCTGGGCGGGCGTGGTGATGGAACAGGGGGTTGCAGTAGTTGCTGACACAGCTCACAAGCGGAGCGGCACGTGCGCGGTGTCTACTGCCAAGTGCTGCGCTTTGCTTGCTGTCCAGGTGCCAGGAAGAGTTACACACTGCTCGGGCCTGCAGGCACGCAAAGTGGTTGTACGGTTGTACGGCACTCTTATGGAAGTCTGGGCCCGTGTTGTTACCTGCCTTACGCCCCCGTGTCCGCCACGTCAAACGTTTCCCACCCTCTCTGTCTCTCCCGGCCCCAGGAGTTCACCAAGAACAACGCGGCCCTGCTGCGCTCCTGCCTGGAGGGCCTGCCGGTGCGCGTGGTGCGGTCGTGCAAGGTGGGTGGTGCGGCAGGGGGCGAGCGGTGGTTGGAGGGGCAGGGGCGCGGGCAGCTGGGTGGGCAGGCGACTGGCTGGGTTGGTGCGCACGCAGGGGAAGGGGTGACCACGGGGGCAGGGGCAGGGGCAGGCAGGGGTGGCCACGGGGGCAGGCAGGGGTGACCACGGGGGCAGGAAGGGGTGACCACGGGGCAGGCAGGGGTGACCACGGGGCAGGAAGGGGTGACCACGGGGGCAGGCAGGGGTGACCACGGGGGCAGGAAGGGGTAACCACGGGGGCAGGCAGGGGTGACCACGGGGGCAGGCAGGGGTAACCACGGGGGCAGGCAGGGGTAACCACGGGGCAGGCAGGGGTAACCACGGGGGCAGGCAGGGGTGACCACGGGGGCAGGCAGGGGTAACCACGGGGGCAGGCAGGGTAACCACGGGGCAGGCAGGGGCAGGGGTAACCACGGGGGCAGGCAGGGGTGACCACGGGGCAGGCAGGGGTAACCACGGGGGCAGGCAGGGGTAACCACGGGGGCAGGCAGGGGCAGGGGTAACCACGGGGGCAGGCAGGGGCAGGGGTAACCACGGGGCAGGCAGGGGCAGGGGTAACCACGGGGGCAGGCAGGGGTAACCACGGGGGCAGGGGCAGGGCAGGCAGGGCTCGCCGGCGGCGTCGCAACGTTGGGGCAGGGGTGTGTGTCCTGTCATGCGAATGCGCAGAATGTAAACCGCATCCTAGGGGTGCACAGCTTACGGCGGCGATTGTGCCACTACAAAGCACAATGACACCGACTATTACGCCAGGAGGTGGTCACGGTACCGCCCTGGCCCCTTGCCTCCGCACCGCGTGCCGCTCGGGGAGGCGCAGCACAGGCAGCTTAGCCGTCACCAGGCAGCACGTGTCCAGCACACGATGAGGGTTCCGTGTCCTGTTCCAACCTCCGCCCCTATCCACGCTCGCTGCCCAACAGGAGAAGCGCAGCGCCTACGCGCCAAGAAGCCGGAGAAGGTCAAAGTGGACAAGGCGGGGCAGAAGGAGGACGAGGAGGACAAGGAGGAAGAAGAGGAGGACGACAAGGGGGAGGACCCGGAGGACAGCGACGGGGACAGCGACGCGGAGGACGAGGAGGAGGGGTCGCCCAAGGTCAAGGCCGGCAAGGGGAAGGGGAATGCGAAGGAGGGCAAGGAGGCGGCAGGGAAGGGGAAGGGAAAGGGCAAGAAGGGCGAGGAGGAGGGCGGCGGCAGCGGCGGCGGTTCGTCCCAGCCGCGTCGCGAGCAGGTGACGGCCAAGGAGTTCAACCCCGTGCGCTACGACGGGCTGTACCGCATCCTGGCGGCGTGGAGGAAGCCGGGCCAGGACGGCCACCTGGTGTGCAGGTGGGGCGAGGTGGGGGTGGGGTGGCCGGGGGGAAATGTTTCGCGCACTGTGTACGGCACAGCCGGTTGCGGGGGGTGCTTTTCGGTGGTGAGGCTGGGACCGAGGCTCCGGTGGCGCCAGGCAGGAGCCAGGCATCACACCGTGCGTGGCACCTGCCTGCCATGTGCATGCTAAGCCACAGCACTGAGTCGTTTGTGAGAACTGTTCGCCTCCCGCGAAACGTTTCAGGTCCTGCCTCCCTACCTACGCATTGATTTCAGGTACCTGTTCGTGCGGTGCGACAACGTGCCTGCGCCCTGGTCGGCGGATGACAAGGCGGACGAGGAGAACCTGGAGGTGCGTGTGTGTAGCAGGGTGTGGTGGTGTGGGGTGCACACAGCAGGGAACAAGGGGCGCAGTTGGCAAGGACGTGAGAGCAAGGACGGTTACTAGCGACAGAGGCTTGACTTGGAGGTGCGTGCGCGTGTGTGTTGGGGGTGGGGGTGGGGGACATCAGGGAGTGTCGTACGGCGGACATGTCCTGTGGGTGCCTGCCAGTCGTGCGGCCACATGCTGGGCAGTTGCCGGGCTCCCGGGCTGGGACACTCACCTGCTGGTGTACTTTCGTCGGCCTGGCCGGTCCTTTCCAAGGACGCACAGTGTCCTAATCCTGTGCTCTGTCCTCCCTCAACTTCCCTCAGTACCCCGCCATCGCCAAGAAGGAGATGGAGGAGGCGCGCAAGGCCAAGGAGAAGGTGCACGCCATGGGCAGCGACCCATACTGGTGGGTGGGTGGGCGGGCGGGCGGGCGGGCGGGTGGGTGGGAGTGGGGCCGCATTGGTAGGGACCCCTGACGGACACGCGGGCCTACCGCCGGCTGGCCAACAGTGGCGTGGCTGGCGTTAGGGATTGACGGTGCAACGCGCTGGCAGTGTTTTAGCCCTGCAGAGCGGTCGTGGGGCCACGGCGCAGAACTGGATCCCAGAGACATACCGTACCTGTCTCACATCGCAGTACATCCCCGGGATGTACCTGTCCAACGTGCGCGCGCGCAGTGCATGAGTACCGCCACCACCCTCGGCCCGCAGGCACTACGACAAGGCGAAGGGGCAGTGGGGCTGGTCGCGGGAGCCCCCCGCGCCCTCCAAGGGCAAGGGGCAGGGCGGGGCCAAGCGGAAGCCGGCGGACCCCATCAAGGTACGGTACAGTCGCGCAGAGGGGGGTGGGAGGCGGGGCAACGCTGGGAGGGGCAGGGTGAGGTGTACGGGTGGAGTAAGTTTGCACACATGGGAGGCCCTGCTGTTCGGTGGTTCAGACGGGCAGGTACATAGCAGGCACAAGAGGGTGTCAAAGGTTGATAGTATGTGTGGGCTTAAGAGTAGGGGCGGCGGCAAGGTTGTGTCGCAAGCACACCTGTACGCCTTCACCGCGTTGAACCCTGGCCCCAGCAGCCGACCCGTACCCCAACAGCTGCTTCCTGCTCCCCCCTCGTGTGCCTCCCGCAGAAGGAGCAGGCGGCGCTCAAGAAGCTGCGCAAGCTGCTGCTGGACGAGTACACGTGAGGAGCGGGGAGGGGTGCACGGGGAGGCGGGAGGCGCACCCGCATTTCAGTTCTCGTGAACGCATGCTTGTCGTGATCTTAGTCAACTCTGGCGGACAAGTTCGGGGGCATGGGCAAGACGCATGCCCAACAGCAACGGGGATCGCCGGATGGCGCCACGCCCGTCGTCTGTGTGTTGCCCTCCACGTGCAGCTGTTGTTCGTGTGCTCGTACATCAGCGCAGCACACACCAACTACCTCTTGGCCTCGCTGCACCCTCCCTTCGCCCCTGTCCCCAGCTGCCTGCTGTGCTGCCGCAAGAACCCTGGCGTGGTTCGATTGTCGCGTGCTCTCTGCGCCTTTGCGCAGGCCCCTTAAATATCCACTCTTCCCTCCCTTGTCCCCTGTCCCCAGCTGCCTGCTGTGCAAGCAGCCCATGACCAAGCCCGTGGTCACCCCTGCAACCACACCTTCTGCCGCGACTGCGTGGTGGCAAGCTGGCGCCAACGGCGGCGGTGGGGCCGGGCGGCGACGGCGACGGCAGCGGCGGCGGGCGGCGGCCGTCTCGCGACGCGGCGCGGCGCAAGCCCTGCCCGCGCGCAGCTGCACCCGGGACCTGTCGGCGTTCCTGACCAACATCGCCGTCAACACGTGGGTGGCGGGTTGGAGGGGTGGGGCCGTAAAAGGGAAGGGAGGGAGAGTCCTCGGGAGGTCGGCACCAGTCAGACTGGCAGCTGTGCACATCAGCACCCTGGCCGAGCACGCTGCCGCCATCGGTGCACTGCTAGACCAGTGACCAGTGAGCAATTGCGCTTTCCAACCACCACGGCTGCTTCCGGGCCTAAGCCCTAACAGGCACTACCGTTCATATGAAGAAAGGAGTGAAATTGACTTCAGCACGTGTGTAGCGTGGGTGGAGGAAAGCATGAGAGGGCGAAAGGGCGCACAACGCCGGCACGAAGGGCATACCTCTGCACGTGTCCGTCGTACGGCGTTGCTGCCCCACGCATACGTCATGCACCTCGCACACCGACCCTCCCACACTGCGCCCTCCCCACCCGCAGCGCCATGGCAAAGCTGATCGCCACCGCCCAGGAGGACATTGCGGCGGCGGAGCGCCGACTGAGGCTGCTGCAGGAGGGGCGGAGGGGCAGGAGGGAGCGGTGGGGAGCAGGAGGATGACGGGGCGGGGCCAAGGAGGACGCGGGCAAGGGGCAGGAGGCGTTGGCGGAGGGCGGGCAGCAGCAGGAGCAGGACGGTGGTGACGACGGCGACGGCGAGCAGCGCGCCACCATGGAGGGCGGAGGGGGAGCAGGAGCTGGTGGACCAGGAGCAGGTGGAGGAGGCGGGCAGCGGGGGCGGCGCGTCCGGCTTGGGGTCGGGGATTGCCGAGCCGGCCCCGCGGGCGCCCGCTGGGCGTCCGATGCCGCTGCGCTGCACGCGTCCTACCCTGAGTTCGAGCTGGGCCTGATCGAGGGGCTGCTGGAGGACCAGGGAGGTGCGGTGGCGGACGTCAGGGCGGCGCTAAACGTGAGCGGGGAGGGAGGAGGGGGAATGACGGGATGGCGGGGCAGGTGACTTTGCAATAGATTTTGAGGGGAGGGAGGGAGGGAGGGAGGCAAGGGAGGGAAAGGCATGCGGTGTTTTGGGGTGGGATGAGAACTTGGGCCGGGCATCGCCCACCCGAGGCGTTTCCGTGCGGTCCGCGCTTGGCCAAAGACGCGCTCTTGACTTGGGCCGTGCAGGGCCGCACGGATGCCACGCAGAGCCCCGAAAGGCACCCGACTCCCCGCACCCTGCACCACTCACATGTTGCCTGGCCCTCCGTCCGCCCTTCTGTGTCCGCAGGCCTGCGGCGCGCCAACAAGCCGCGCAAGGAGGGCGGTGAGGCGGCCAAGGCGGCGGCGCAGGAGGCGGCAAGGGCAAGGGCGGGGCAAGGGCCGCGGCAAGGGCGGGGCGCGAAGGCCGGGGGCCGCAAGTCGGCGGCCAAGGGGCGGCAGGAGGAGGAGGAGCAGCAGGCGAGCGAGGACCAGGAGGGTGGCGGGGAGGCGGATGGGAAGGGGTCGGGGAGGACGAGGCCATGGCGGAGGCCCGGGAGGTGGAGGTGGTGGAGGTGCTGGGCGACAGCGAGGGGAGCAGGAGGGGAGCGAGGAGGAGGAGGAGAGCGAGGGCGAGGGGCTGCCAGGGGTAAGGGCAAGGGCAAGCGCGGCAGGGCGGCAGCCGGCGCGCCGTCCAGCAAGCGTCGGCGGGCGTGAAGGGTGGAAGGAGGGCTGGGGTGGGGTAGGGCAGGAGGGGTGGGCGGTGCAGGGGGTGTCTTGACGAGGTTGGGGAGCTATACGCGTGAACACGGATGGTGGGGATAACGTAATGCCGCTTGTGCAGCCTGGGCCAATGATTGCATACTGGACATAGAAGGCTGTGCAGCAACGGCGGCCCCAGTGGGTTGGCTGAGGCATACGGTAGATTCCGGATGAAGGCAAGATGGCGGGGCCGCACAATGCGTGAGACCATCCGTGACGGTCACGGCGTGACCTCGGGAGTCACGAGCGACCAGGTGTTAGGGCTGGGTTGCGATCTTGCTGTGACGGGCTAAGCATCCACGGAACAATGGTTGCAACTGTGTCAGGTGCGTTGTATCGTATGCGTTTGGCTGTTTTGATTGGTTTTCAGGGTGCCAGGCGGGCTTCGTGCACTGTTGCTATTGCTTCGTGTGTAATGTATCCAAATCGGGTGTGGGTGACAGGAGCTGCAGGCTGGCGACCATATCTCATACTTAGATGCTGATATGCCTGCAGACCCGCCGTCGTAGACCACGTTTGGCCCAGATGGCTTTGTTATTCCCAAGTGGGGCCGCCATGGTACGGGCATTCCTGCTGTCATGCCGTGTTAGCTTGCGTCCATCAAGCTCGTGAACGGCGCTTGCAGGTCTCCATAAACGCGTGTGCTGGAATTTGAGTGCAGGGGATGGAGTTCCTGGCAATCCTTGACTTCCATGCGAATGTGGGGTTTGTTCCACGGCAGAGACTGTATTGACTAGCGCCTCGCATGAGTTGGCAGAGAACGATCCGTATCTTACGGTCTCTGCACCTATATGAACATGTTCAGGCTAGGTGAACAACGTGCTTTGCCTCGGTAGCAAAGCTGACCGGGTCGCCCGCAACCCACCACCCATAAGTGGACCACGTGCCGAGGCCCGCAGCGCCACCGCACCAACACCCTTGCGCGTGCAGCTGTGCAACAGCAGGCGCTGACTGCAACCCGCCGTAACTCTGCAAGCGTTCTGCCCGGCAGTGATCCGGCGACTCGCTCAGCTGTTGGCTTCTGGTCGCGCGGTCGGCCAGCGCGTGGCCCCTCCGTAGGTACATGCTGTCGGGAATGGGGCGTGACAAAGGGTGCCTGCCTTTGTGTCACACCTTATGCCATATGCCCTTTCTACACACTGCTTATTTCCATACTTCCTGCAATAGCCACGTATCACAATAGGTTGCGTGAGCACAAGTCGAGCATAAGACGAGACCGCGAGGCCCAAGCGACGGTTGAACTACAAACGCTATTTGCGGCATTTGACGAAGCCTAACAAAAGACATTCAAACCTATCGGCATTAGTGATCTACCATGGTCCTAGTTCTGTGCATCGGGGACCTGCACATTCGCACCGAGCACCCGACCTGCCCGCAAAGTTCAAGGAGCTGCTTAAGCCGGGGAAGATTCACAGCACAATATGTGTCGGCAACGTCTGCAGCAAGGTACGAGGCGGACAGGAGCGCTGGGCCCCGCGATGTCTGGGCTCTCGGAGGAACCCTACACGGGCGCTTAGCGCGGGGAAGCGGTGGCCCCTCTAGTTGTGCTCCGGCAATGGAGCCACCCCTCCACCCAGCCGGGCATAGAGCTGCACATATGCAACCCCTTGCATCTACCGTTACGACATACTGACCAGCTGGGCGGTTGCATCACAAGGGCCCCACATCCTGGCCCAGGCAACGCACCACCAGCACGCTTCCACTCCCAGCACGCCAGCCGGGGCCTTGTTCCACCACCTTGTCCCACCACCTTGTACCACCACCTTGTCCCACCACCTTGTCCCACCACCTTGTCCCACCACCTTGTCCCACCACCTTGTCCCACCACACCACCATCCGCACTGCCATGGCCAGGCGGCTCCGCGTTGCGCGCTTGCGCCACCCCTGCCCCTCAGCCCTCCCCAAGAAATCCACCTCAGTGCCGTCGGCGGTAACCCACCCAACAGAGGAACGCTCTTCCCTTCCTCTGCTGCTGCCCCCAGGCGTTCCGCGACTACCTCCAGACTATCAGCGGCGAGCTGCATGTGGTGGCGGGGACTTTGACGAGTTCCCGGCGCCGGAGCAGCTGGTGGGGGAGGGCGTAACCGCACAGGGGGTTCAGGAGACCGTAAAATAGTATCGAGAGCTATAGATGGGTGTGGCTTAATGGGGAAGGTCTGGTGGAAGTGGCGGGGGCGTCAGCATGATGGCTGATGTCCGAGCTCATAGCTTGGCATGGTGGCCACATCCTCAGCGAGAGCGGTGGCTACCTGCAGCAAGGAGGTACATGGGGTTGCGGGTGGGTGATGGAGGCACACCTTAAGGGGTGCATAGGAACCGCACACGGAGCTGAAGCAAGCCGCGCCGCTGTGCAGCCCACGACTCAACGGCTGTGACCAGGACGTTGGGCACTCACAGGCGCATGGGGCACGGCCTGCGGGATGTGGTTGTGGGTGACGGGCGGTGCTACCCGTCGCACGACGTTTAGACGGCATCTGAGCCCCTTATTACGTTGGCTCCTGCCCCTGCAGGTCCTTGACATTGCCGGGTTCAAGGTCGGGGTGTGCCACGGCCACCAGGTGGGGTTGGGTGGGGGCGGGGCGTGGGTTAGGGGCAGGGCGGGGTGAGGCGGGCGGGTGGAGAGGTGGGGAGGGTAGCGGCGCAGATGCAGTATGCGGGATTTGAAGCACGTACCGATAACCCGGATGCAGACCAGGTTAGTGGTGCTAAGCAAGCAGGATGCAGAGGTAACTGGCTGGAATGGATGTTCTTAATTAGGAAACCGCATGCGACCCACGGCCATCATGTGAGGGGAGGTGGAGCGTGTGTTAGGGGCGGGCGGGGTGGCGGCCTGTGGAGGTGGGGTGGGCACCTGGTGGAGGCAGCCCTGCGGTGGGCCCGGCGCAGGGTTGCCAATGCGGCTTGCTGGGAAGAGTCGCGCTCAGGGCACAGGTTACCTGGACACACCTCAACGGCCCCGTTCTCACGCATAGCTGCAAAATGGTAGGAGGGAGGGAGGCACACTGGCAGGGTTAGCCGGGTTACCGAAGGGAAGGATTAGGTCCACTCGCCTTGCCTGAGCATCTGCCAGCCATCATAAGTCTCTCCCGGCTGCGTGCCCTGCATCCGCCCGCCGAGTCCTCACCGCGCCAACTGACAAGCCCCACCGCGCCTGCCCCCAGCGCCCACATAGCATGTGAACCCCTTTTCCTCTCCCCTTGTACTCCCCCTTAGCTTGTCCCGTGGGGCGACCCCGACGCCGTGAGCGCGCTGCAGCGGCAGCTGGCGGCCGACATCCTGGTGGTGGGCCACACGCACAGGTTCGAGGTGAGCAGGGCAGGAGGGGCAGGAGTGGTGGTGGAAAGGAGCAGACCACACAACACGCATGACTGGGCCCCCGCCTTGCCTGGCCCATGCAGGCGGCCCAGCACCTGTGCACCCTGCGCAAATCCCCAGCTGCAGCAAGGCTGGGTTCAGGAGTGGGCTTGGGCGCGCTAAAAGTTGACAACGCCACATTTGATACAGTGCCGGGCAAGGTGCAAGTGTCGCAACCCCCATCCCGCTCCACCCTGCCCCAACCCTCCTCCAGGCCCGCAAGGCTGGTGCCTCCCTGGTGCTTAACACCTGAGGGTCCTGCGCTCATTTCACAAACCCAATACCCTGTAACTGCTAACCCTGGCAAATACGGATCGGGTCCGGGATGTCATCGTTGGACCCCTCGTATCCGTAAGGACGCTCCACTCGTCGCATATGCACCACCACCGCCCTGACGGTTGTGCCCTGACGCCTGCCCCTCTAGGCCCGCAAGACCAGCACCTCGCTGGTGCTCAACCCCGGGTCCGCCACCGGGGCCTACACCGCGCTGGGGAGCGGGCCGGGGGCGCAGCCGCCCGCGCCGCCGTCCTTCGTGCTCATGGACCTGGACGGGGGCAAGGTGGGGCAAGGCAGCATGTGTGTCTTAAGGGTGTGTCTTAGGGGCAAGGCAAAGGCAACCGTCCTTCGCGCTGATGGACATGGACGGGGGCAAGATGGGAAGGAGGGAGGGTGGGGCAAGATAGCGTGTGTTTGTAGTAGGCGTTCCTGGTTCGGTAGCCGGTAAATAGTTAGCTAGTGGTTTCATCGCCTAGTTGGAGAATGCTCGGGGCTTTTGAGTCAGAGGCGAATGACCGGGAAACAAAGAGCACATATTCCTTGTTTGGATGGGGTCCAGTATTGTTAAGAGACTTTTGGGAAAGTTCGGCAGGGCATTAGGGCTAGCAGGAGAACACGATGGGCATGGCGCAAGAGCGGCCCCGTAGTTGCAGGGAGGGAGCTACGCTACAAGCGCATGGCCGTGCTGCCTATAGCTTACCCCGGTGCATCCATCTCCACACCACCCCTGCCACCCCCTGCCGCCCCCTGCCACCCCCTGCCATCCCCAGGTCACTGTGTACGTGTACCAGCTGGTGGATGGGGACGTCAAGGTGGAGAAGATCGACTACACCAAGGCGCCGTGAGCGCATATGCCATCGCGGTCTAGGGCGCCGAGAGGGAGGGAGCGGAAGTGAGCAGGAGGCAGATCGCAGCAGGCGGCAGCAGGGACAGGCGCTGCCGGCGCTGGCGTGGCAGTGCAGTCAGTTCGCCTTGATGATGGGTGCAGATTGCTGTACTGCGTTCCTACGCTTATGGGGACGAGCCTACGGTTCAGGGGCGTGTCGGCCTGGGGAGCGAATGGCTACCATACTCGGGCGCTGGGTTGGGGCGCCAGCAGCACATCAGTACGTTGAGGAGGCGGTTGCATGTATGGCATGGTTCGATGGTTCGCATAGTTTCAGGTTTGCACCGTTGTGCCATGAACGCGTTTGCGGGGCCCAAGGGGGTTGTGGCCTGTAGTGGTACTGGACTAGGGCGCGTGCGCCCGCGAGGGGCGAGGGCTGTTGCATGGCCGAACCGAGTACGGAACACCGATCACAGAGAACACTGATTACAGCGATGTATATCCGTTCAGGCAAATGTTCACTTTCAATAGACTGTTCTGCATTGTAAAGGCTACTTGCGATCCCCTAAGCGGGCAGGTCGGAAAACGCCAATCGGTCGCTTTGCTGCTCTTTCTCGTCCGTCGCTTCCGCGCTGCGAGCCTGTACCTCTATTCGGGCATGGGCAAAAAGTACCCTCAAATGGAGAAGTGTATTGGCCCGCGGCAACAGCGACACTGCAAGCGCAGCGATCGCCGGGAACCCCGCCAAAAACGAACATTCCACTAGATCCCGCTCTCAGCGCCGCACGGCCCAAATCCAGTCACGAAAACATCAAGATTGGTATAGAGCCTGCCGCGCTATGCGGGCGCAGTCGCTTTCGGTCCGCGCAGCTGCTGCTGGACCTCCCGGACGACCTGCTGCAGCGCGTGACCGAGCAGCTGCCGCCCAACGAGGTCCCCTGCAGCCTGCGCCTCGTGTGCCGCGAGCTGGCCTCCCGCCTGCACAGCCCCCACCACACCACCATACGGGTGGGCGCGGCAGGCACAGCCCAGCAGCAGTACTGGTACGGCTACGTCATGTACAGCAGGGCACTGGTCCCTGCCCCCCTGCTGCTGGAGCGCTGGGGCGCACCGGGCGCCGGCCGCTGCCTCACGCTGAAGCAGCAGCAGCAGCTGCTGTGCTGTGCGGTCAGGTGTGGTAGCGTGGAGGTGGTGCAGCAGCTGGAGGGTGTCCTGGGGTGCGAGTTGCCCAGGGAAGCTGCCTGGGCTGCGGCGGCGGAGGGGCACGGTCACGTGTGCGACTGGATGCTGAGCAGGGTGTGCCCCGCTGAGGTGACGCACCCACGTGGCGATAGTGATAGTGATAGTGATAGTGACTCGAATGACGACTTGCGCGCAGCGTGCGCAAAGTGGGGTGCGTGTGCGGTGGAGGGCGGCATTCTCTATGGGGGGGAAGGGGTTACGCAGCGCACTGGGTCTACGGCCAGTTGGCCATGCTTTGGCTACTCCCCTTGCTACGCCATGCCATGATGCCAGGGTACACGTGCCCAGAGTGCAACAGGAATGCAGGATGCGGTGCGGAGTGATAGAATGCATGAATGAAGCAAGGCAGCCCTAATAGCTTCAGTTGGACTGGTGCACTTAGTTGACGCCCAGGGTACCGGTACCTGCGGTACCAATGCCAAGCCGGTTGCCTTTGCCGGATGCCGGTTGCCAGCGGTTGCCAGGCAGTCAGCTTCAACCCTTCGTAATGCAGCAGCGAATTGCAAGTTGGGTGCGTGCACATGGCAACTCCTTACAGGCGAGCTGCAGGGCAGGCATGGTTGGCCCCGCCAAGGAAAACTGCTGCAGCTGGCTGCAGACTCCTCCGCACGTCAGTCCCGCACAAGTACACGATCCTACGTGCCTGTAAGACACATTGAGCGGGGCTGCTGCCCCGGGTCCTCATGCACGCGTGGGGCCGGCTTGGAATGTAGAGCTCTAAGTGCCCAAGGACTAAATCAACTGTCCAGACACAAGGCGCCTCAGGTACTGCATACATGCGTCGGATGGCCATTTTGGCAACGTGTAATGTATGAAAGAAAAAAATGATTGGGGGCAAGCAAGGTCAGAGGGTCAGCACAACGCGGTTAGGCCCACCCTTGCACAGTGCGCACATTGTGCCTGCCAATACGCCGTACCAGTACATGTGTGCGCACATGTCAGGGCAGCACAGAAGCGGTATGCACCAAGCGTAGAACAGCTGGCGAACTTTGTCAAGCCTACCGGTATCCCGTAAGCGTCCAAGTCTGTCTGCCGGGCCCAGCTGCGCACACTTGCATTCGCCATGTGTGTACCGTAGCCGTCTTGGGTTGGCAAGCAGAGCCAAGAACTGCTGCGCATCGGGTTTAAATAGGTTGGTTAGGACGTCATTGCATACTGGTCACCAGTACGGTACCGGAATGCCGTACAGCGTTGCGTCGAGCGTCAAGCTGTGGAAGGACAGTGGATGTCGGAGGTAGAGCTGTGTGCGAGGTTGCAAGGGTTGTACGCAGCGACCAGGGGTTACGCAGCGACAAGGGGTTACGCAGCGACGAGAGGTTACGCAGCGACGAGAGGTTACGCAGCGCCATCCGGGTTCAACAGGGGCGGGGTTACGCAGCGTCAGCCAACGATCTCCTGGAGCTCCTGGGGTGACTGACTGGGTGTCACCAGACCGACCTGATACATTCAGTCCATTCACATACGTACGGTTGTGTCAGCCAGGAAGCTCTAAATATCAAGCGAGTCAGGGGTATACCTCCACAATTTTATTGCAAACAGGTACACGCGTGCGTCGCCAATCATGCTGCGTTCGAATGCCCCACGTTCGTGTCTCGGCCTTCGCGCTGCCCCACGCGACAACACGAGATCACGAGTCCCAGTCTTGCCCCGACACGATGGCGCAAGGAGAACTTTCAGGCCAGTAGGTGTCAGGGCTGCCAAAACGGAGCTCGGTCGCGCAGAGCTGGACCGGCTGTGGCAAGACCACATTGCGACTGAGTTCATCGAGAAGTCAGCTGACAACGCTATAGCAACCATGGTTCCGCATGCATATGTAAATGGTGTTCCTGTGCTCACTGGCGGCACCGGAACCGTCGCGCTGAGGCAGTTCTACGCAGAGCACTTCATCCCGCACATCCCCAAGCGTGGTGATTACCCCGTGAGCCGCTCTGTGGGCACCAACAACCAAGGTACGCGTGACATTGTGAACACCCCGATTTGAGAATTTACATTCTTTACCCGCACACCCTTCAGAGCTTGGCCTCCGCCCTGCGACCGTACGCACTTCACTCCTGTGCACCACTTATGCACCACCTCTCGCCCTTCCTGCTTAGCCCCTGCCCAACTACCGGTACTTTTGTCGCCACCACCACCGAGACCCGTTCATGCACCACATATCCTTTCCCTCAGGAGCTGGCTCGCTTACGGACGAGTTCATCATGGAGTTCGACCACACGGAGCCCATGGAGTGGATGCTGCCTGGCGTGGCGCCCACCGGCAGACACGTGCGCGTGCCCTTCGTGGTGGTGGTGGAGTTCGAGGGGACAAGCTGTCGGCGGAACGCCTCTACTGGGACCAGGTGTGTACGGGTAGTAAGATGCAGTAGTGCAAGATCGGATGACAGGAAGCAAAAGCACGTCCCAGCGCTGTGGCCACGAGACTTTCAGGACTCCCTGACTGCTGCCCTGACTGGCACGGGAGACTCCTGACTGGCTGCTGCGTCTGTCTTGCCGGCAGTGTCGCATCCGCTGCACCAATAGTGGATGTTGTGATTTGTTGGCGTTGCATACTGACCCTGGCGTTACATACTGACCCTGCCGCTCTGATCCACATGCACTTACGCAGGCCACGGTACTGCAGCAGCTGGGTCTGTTGCCCCCGTGGGGCCCCACACCACCTGCGTGTCCGGCGCGGAGCAGGCGGCCAAGGCATTGGACCAGGGCGCGGTGCCGTCCAACCTGCTAATTCGCAAGGCCCAGTAAGGACAGGGAGCTTCACAGTGAGTAGTACGAATGTATGCGACGGCTAAATGCCCATGTGTAGGAGGGTTGGAGCATACGCAGGCGTAAACAGCGGCATGGCTTTGATTCAGACGGGTCCACAGGGCAGGCGTTGCCTGCCTACTGACGTAGGTCACGCAACGGAGATGTGCGTCACTAGTGATGCTGTGCAAGGATAACAAAGGCATACATCAAGGAGATGAGCCAGTATAGTGTGTGCGGTTGAGTGGACGCAAGCACCTTATGTAATGCATGGTCAGTAGGAACGTACAAGCTGCAGTTGCTGTTTATATGACGCGGTGCTGATGCGCTGTGGGACTCGCTATGGCAACTATTCACCTAGGTTTCTGACAGTGGCGATGTACTATACCGGGTGCCAGCGGTGCTGTGGCACACCGTCAGACTGCAGGGGAGATCACCTGCACAAGGGAACCGTACGGTGTGCGGGCCGGTACGCTCTCAAGTCAGGCATGCTCAGGCTAGCACGAGTGCGTATGGCTGTGTGGCGGATGCGGTGCTGGGCGTAGGCAAAATAGCCAGACAATGGTAGGCAAAAGTAGAGACAGCAGGCAGGGTGTGACAAGGCCGAGCGGTGAACGAACGGTCGGTGGCTGTGATCGCTGCAACTGATTCTTTGTTGCTGTGGCGTAGCTGGCACACTGCTGAGCTGAGATGACAAAGCCGGCAGTGTCGGTTGCCCCAGGCACACATTGTTTATATTCTTCACATGCAGGATCAGACGGTGCGTGCTCACGCTTGCAGGATGCGTTTCACCTGCGGGGTGCGTGAGGACGGGGCCGCAGCCCACCGGTACACATGCCTGCGTGGCGAGATGCAGTGCCGGCATACCAGAACTTACATGCGCACGGCTGTGTGGATGATCCCAAATGGCATGCCCTGTCCGGCAGAATCGCAGTGTGCGTGGATGGGGGCGTGGTGTAGCATGCCATGCGTCCCATCTGGGTATTTCGTGAGGGCTGGTTCGCTTTGTTCAGGTTATTATTTTGGCACTGCGATTTGCCGTATACGATAGGCCGGCATGTTCTTTCCCGAGTTGCCAGCTTCAGTGCCGTAGTCATCATTGGGGAAGCAGCTGCCCCTACAGCAGCTGGTGGCCATGCATGGTGGCTGGTGGCGCAACTGGATGCGGTGCTGCTCACTATTGCTGAGTGGGCCGGATCGCTGGGCACGAACCCAATCGGCCATGTACGAGTATGCGGTGTAAGTGTACATACAGGGTGTGTGTAAAATACCGTAGTAGGCCCCGTGTACGGTACCGGGACAGTATTCTTTTGGCAGTCCTGGTCGCCAGGCAATCAAGTGCTGTTGCAAGAGTGGTGTGAGCTCAAGCGTGGGCATGTAATTAAGGAGGCATGTAACACAGGACACGGAAGGCCTGCGGTCACCGAAGGTGCAGGCCTTCCCGAGCACGGTGCAGGTTCTACTTCCTCGGTACAATGCGGGTCCTCGCCACGGAACAATGCGGGTTTCTGCTTCACGCAACGCAAACCCTAGATTCGCACAATTCGGTATTCCGGCAATGCCGTGCCCAGCCCTATTGGCACAATGCGGCGGCCTTTGACGGGCAGCCCTGCGAGGTACGGTGGGGGTTACTGTTGACGGCGGGGTCGTGGCTTGTGGGGCGGCAGCGGGGACAGCGGGCAGCACAGCACCGTGCCGCTGCTGGGGCAGGGTCAGTCAGTCAGTCAGTGTTACACGGTGAGGTTCTCCCCTCCACCAGCCTCCACAAATGCAACGACCCCGTGCGGCGCTGCGGCTGGATTGCGAAGAACACAGCTCGACAGCTGGCTATCCACCAATGGCCACCCGCCGCGACTTTGCACTGATTGACAAAGCTGTTGATGCCCTCATAAGCTCTAGGTCTAGCACAGGATGCAAAGGGTGCTGTCCGCGACCTTGAAAAGGCCCTCTACACCGCGTACCACTGTTTCCAAAAGAACGAGGTCCCAACCAACAGTTATAAGCTTGTGACGTTGTGTGTCTGCGTAAGCTACAGCTCGGAGCGGCTGTGCGCCACTCGGACCTGGGGCCCCTGGTCGCCACGCTGGTCGGCCGTGGCGGAGCGGGCTGGTGCGGCGCCTGCGGGCCAGGGGCTTCGACAGGGCGTGGGCCTGCTGGGCCAGGCGGCTGGAGTACCCCATGGGTGCGGTGGGGGCCGGCCACCAACGGGTGTGCGAGCTGCTGCTGCGGCACGCGCAGGTGCGCTACCGCCGTTGGGAGAGCGCTGGTGTGGAGCAGAGCCACCCGAGCAACAGCGACAGCAGCGGCAAGGGCGGCGCCAGCCTGCATGACGCCGCCTATGGCTGCCTGTGGGCGGTGGTCACGGAGGACCATGACATGGTGGACTGGCTGCTGGAGTGTGTAGAGACAGCACAGCAGGCCGAGCAGGCCGCCCAAGGGCCGCACGGTGTCCCACTGCGGGACGGAGCAGCGGCGGCAGCAGTGCCGCCGCCGCCGCCTCCGCCGAGGAGGAGGAAGGAGCTCTGGGCCCCGCCCATCCACGTGTGCTCGCTGCTGGGCTACGCGGCCTACGGCTGCGACCTGCCCACCCTGCGGCGGGTGCACCAGCTGTGCGAAGCCACCTACCTGGCCGAGCGCAGGTACACGTGTCGTGACACGCACGGCGGTGTGGCCCTGGACTGGCTGGGCCACCCGCCATGGCCAGCCCCACACCCGACTGGCGGGCCACGGTGGGGCGGCTGGTGGGGGAGGTGGGCTACCAGAGGGGGCTGGGGGAGCTGGTGGCTCGGTGCACGGGGGACGCGTTGCCAGCGGCGGTGGAGAGAATACACGTGGTAGCAGCGGTGGTGGAGAGCGAGGAAAACGAGGAAGAGGTCTGGAGGAAGGCCAAGGGGCAGGCGTGGAAGACAGCGGATTGGCGAGTCCGGAACCGGAGGAGGAAGAGGAACAGGAAGAGGAAGAGGGAAAAGAGGAAAAAAGCTTGTCCGGGTATGCCAGCAGCAGCAACGTCAGCGCTCAGCGGCGGCGGCAGCCGCAGCAGCGGGGCTGAGGATGAAGTTGAGGACAGGGACGGGGAGGGGGGCGGCGGACAGCTTGGGCACGCGGCGGCGTGGCTGCGGGGGGTCATGCAGGCGGCCGGCCAATGTCTGGCGGCGCTGCCTGACGCTGTTGAGTTTTACAGGTGGCTGGCGGGTCAGGGCTTCGTGCTGCTGGGGGGGCAGGGGCTGCTGGAGGCGGCGGTGAGGTGCGGGAATGAGGGACTGGTGGAGGAGCTGCTAAGATTGGGGGAGCGGGAAAGGGAGGGGAGGAGGAGCGGCGCGGCGCAAGTGAGGGGGACGGGGAGGCAACTGGGGAGGGGGGCAGCGGAGGCAGCGTGGGCGGAGGGATGGAAGCGGGAGAGCGCATTGCAGCGCCCAGGGCTGAGGCGGTGTCGGAGGAGGCGGTGGAGCAGGCGGCGCGGCGGGGGCACGTGGGCGTGCTGCGGGCGCTGCATATGCACGTGGCAGGCGGCTAGGCGGCGGCGCGGTGCTGGCGACGGCGGCGGGGGGCACGTGGAGGCGGTGGAGTGGCTGCTGGGGGTGGTGTCGTACGGGTCCTGCCACGAGGAGGAGAAGGGGAAGACCAAGGGGAGTAACAGTAAGAGATCGGCGGCAGTAGGGGAGGACGAGGGCAGATTGCTGGCTACGACACAGGGGCAGGGGCAGGGATGGGGCGGCGGGCAGGCCGGGGTAGGGGTCCTGGGAGAGGGCGTGCCCAAAGATAGGCTGCTCACGGCGCACCTGCTAACTACCGCCGCGGGGTCGGGCAGTCGGCGGCTTGTGGTGTGGCGGTGTGGCTGCGGGGCCTGGGCTGCCCTGGGGGCGAGGGCGCGCTGGCGGCGGCGGCGGGGTCAGGCAGCGAGGAGCTGGTGGAGTGGATGGTGCGGAGCGGGGGCTGCCCACTGGGGGTACACGTAAAGCGCGAGGAACCCGTGTTAGGCGTCAGGGAAACATGGGAACGCTGGTGCCTGCGCGAGAAGAGAAAGTAGGTTGACGAACGACAGCACAAACCAGCCATACTTACTCATATTCCCAGTAAAGCTGTGCTGGCTGACTGGGGGTGAGTGGGGAGGGTGCGACGTGTCCGCATCGGCCGGGGGTAGAGTTGGGTCTGCACCCTGGGGTTGAGGGCGTGGCGCGTGGGGCACGTCGACGGTCGAGGACAGGTGCGCACCGGTCCTTGGGTGCATGCGAGCATTGTTGCCATGCGGGCAGCCTGCTGCCACACTGTGAACGCCCATACACATTGTTACCAGTCGGCAATGTGATTCCGCACACGTCCTGCGACCGCGGGATGCACACGTGCCGTCACATGCCGTCCCTAGACTTGCTACTTGCTTTGAGCTTGTGACTGTTACCGGTACCTGCCTGGTACTATGCTACTATGTCCCCGCATCTGCATCGCTCTACACATCCCGCCTGCCTAGCCGTCCATGCCATCGCTCGCTGGTCTGTCCAGGCCTGCCTGTACCCACCCTTCATTGCCCCCGCACGCCATCCTACCACACCGGGTGTCTTTGCAGCATCACTGCATCACTGCAGGACAGTGGCGAGCCCTACATCGGGCCCGTGGCGGTGGTGGGTGCAGGCAGCGGAGGGCGGTTGGGGGTTCCCGTGTGCGTGTGCACAAACATGGGGGTGGCGACACGGGATGTAGAAGCAGTGTGTGGAGCCCTGACAAAACGTGCCGGGGGTCGGGCGTTGTCTGAGCAGAGGCTTCTCGCCGTGCGTGCATTTCTTATGTCGTGATGCACCTGTTGCGCAGTGATCTAACCTGGCGACCGGCAAGTCCACTGTCGAGCGAGCAGACGCATTTTGTGCTGTCCTGCATGCTTTCATGGGGTGCAGTACCTGTAACAGCATAAGCACATGGCGGACGCCCTGCGTGCCTGGCTGATGCAAGCCTCACGTACAGCGCTCCTGCGCGCGCTGACAGCTCCTCTGCCGGCCACCGGCTCCTGCCCAGGTCCCATGCCCGAGCCCCGCCGCCCAGGGCCACGTGGCCATGGTGCGCTGCCTGCACGCCCTGGGCTGCCCCTGGGGATGCAGGCCGGGGAGGGGGGGCCGCTGGGCGTGGGGGTGGCCGTGAGGCGGGGCCGCCCCGGCGGTGGTGGACTACATGCGCAACAACGGGTGCCCGTGGATTGGGAGCGCGCGAGGGAGCGGGCGCTGAGAAACGTCGGTGCGGTGCACCCCGGGTGAAGGAGGTGGTGCAGCGGGAGGCGGAGGTGGTGGCGGCGGCGCGGGGCAGCAGGTGGTGGGTGGAGCTGCACCGGGAGAGGGAGTACCAGCGGTTGTGGGCGCTGGGCGGCGGGAAGGAGCGGCGGGAGTTTGAGCGGCTGTTTGCGTGGCGGTATCGGAAGGGTCAGCGGGCTGAGCTGGCGAGGAGGAGCGCAGGGCGTGGGGGTGCTACTGGCGGGACGTGATGGCGGACCTGTGACGCGCAGCGGGGCAACTACCGTACAGACACTGCGTAATGAAAGCCTTGTGGCGCATAGCGGAGCCGTGATGGTGTGCCGGGTGGTGGAGGAGGGGTGTGTTGGAGTGGAGTAGCGTTGTGCACGCTGCGGGATGGGGGCTGGAGGGGACGGTACGGTGTGCCGGTAGCGCCGTATCCTGTGCAGCGGGCAACGCCGGACACTGTGCTGGGCACGCTTGAGTTGGGGCGTGCCGGAGCGGTCAGGAGCACTTGCACTCGCCCCGGGCGCCGCGCACCTGGCTGGGCACATGCGCACATCGGCCCGTTGTTGGTCCGTTGGTGCCTTGCGTCGGTGCCTTCACACAGGGGACTGGCGGTGGCACACGCCAGTCATAGTAGCTCACGTTACGAGATGAAGTCGTTACTGGGGAATTGGAAATTTCAGTTTGGGAGAGCTAAGGATCGGGATGCACGTCGTGGCTTCGGGTGTGGCTCGACTGCAGCACGCTCACGCAGTCAAGACCCTCACGGCAATTCTGCTCCCCGTCTGCTCGCCCAGCTCAGCGGAGACACAGTAAACTGCAGGGGAGCTCCCGTGGTAAAGTGGAATGCAACTTGCAAGGGGCGCTAGAGGTAAGGGAAGCACCGCATCCCAGGGCACCGGACGTGCCACCGAAGCGCTGAGCCGCTGACGGTGCATCCGGGAAGCTGAAGAGCCAGGTCACATAAGTCATGCTTAGACCTCCGTTTTTGCTTGCATGCTGACAAAACTGTCCATGTTTTGGTACGAAGGCCTGTTACGTATTGTGGAAGTGCACGTCGTGCTTCGAAAGTAAACTGATACACAGCCCTGCCAGTCGCGAGGTTCCACGCATCACAACCATATACTAATTACCAAGTAACACGCTAGCTAGCGGCTGATAGCAGAATATACAGCTGTGCCGAGAGCTTAATAAAACAGCTCCGACACTCGAGCGACAGCCTAAGATGCGCGGTAGCGCTACGCAGCTTTGTCCCGAGTAGGGGTCCAACTGAGCTCATGCAACTTGAGTCTCCGTAAACATGCAGTAGATCTAGGCGTCAACGCAGGCTCCTCCTTGACATCCGAGGTCGTAACATCGGCAGCGGCCCTTCCCCGGGCGTTACCCGCTCTCCATTCGCGGCAACACTCCAGCGCATCCGCAACTAGCTCGGGCAGATGCTTCTACGGAAGCGCAAGCAAGAGCTCGTCGCGCAGCGATGCTAGCGCACCCTCCGGGCCCTCGAGCTGGGAGCAGCTGCTTCGCGACGGCCACCGCGTCAACCCTGCAACTCCCCGCTGCACCCCGCGGCCGCGGACGGCCTGGTGGCACCGGAGGGCGGTGAGCTGTCTGTGCAGGAGGCGTACACGCCCGACAGCCAGTGCTTCGGATGCGGTGAGTGGGACGGAAGGGGCCTGGGGTTGCGACGGACACTCCTCCAACGCACTGCCGTGCCGTCAGCATGCACACGCGACCGCCCCGCATAGCAGGCAACCCCTGCTGACATAGCAAGGGTTAGGGCCAATGCACCCCGGCACGCCGCCACAGTGTGCTCTCCGTCCCTCCTATCGTCCCCGTCCCTGTCCCGTCCCTGTCCTCGCCCGTCCGCCTGTGCCCCATGCCCCATGCTGCCCCCTTCCCTGCCTCCCTCCCTCCCCAGGCCCCGCGCACCCCTCCGGCCTGCACCTGCAGTCGCGCCGCACCCCCACCCCGGCGGCGGCCTGCGCGCCGAGGTGCGCATCCCTGCCGCCTACTGCGCCTTCCCTGGCATAGTCAACGGCGGCATCGTGTCCACGCTCATGGACTGCCATGGTGGGGAGGGCGCGGGGGCGGGAGGCGCGGGTGTCGCCTGGCCAGTCAGGGATGTCGCCTGGCCATGGCCATGGCCATGCGCAGGAGTGCAGTGGTGGTCCAACACGGGTCGAGCGGGGTGGGCATCGCAAGGCAGCGGTTGAACGCCCCACGACGCGATACGCAACGGTGCTGAGGGTTGCAGAACAGGACTAGGACGCGAAGTAGCGGGAGGGTAGGGGAAGGGGGTGGCGGAGCAAAGCCGGCAGAGGAACCCGATGGTGCGGGAGAGAGCGGTTTTGCACTTGCAATGATCTGGAAGGGCATGGCCAGGTGGCAGAGCAAGGGGCGGTGCCGAAGGCGGGATGTGGGTTATGTCACTGTCGGGCAGGCGGGGTTGGAGCGTGCTGACCTGGGCAGGGGTTGGGACGTTGCGAAGGGGGCAGGGCACACTGTCCATTCTGGCTTCAAGAAAGAAGGGAAGGGTAGTAGGTGTAACTGGTGGGCCGCACAAGGACAAGTCTTGCCCCTTGTGTACGGCGCCAACTGGGCGCGATAGGGGCCCGCGCGCTTCTCACTGGTCCACTCGGCTAAGCCGTCTAGCCGCTCGTGTGCAGGCCAGGGAGCTCCCTTGGTGCAGGCTGGCTTGGCAATGCACGCACGCACAGTCCCCTGCCCTCACACGCCGTTCCCCGTTCCCCGTCCCCCGTCCTTCCTCCAACCCCCGAAGGCAACTGGCAGGCCGCCATCACGCTGATGGACAAGGGCTGCCTGCCTAGCCCCCGCTCACGCTAACGGCAAGCATGGCGGTGGGTTGGGGTGGGGGTGCGACCAGGAGGGGGTAGGGGATCCAGGAGGGGGTAGGGGATCCAGGGCATGCCGGGGATAGTGCCGGGGCGGAGGTGCAGTTGAATGGTGCCTTGGGGGCGGACCCTTGTTACAAATGCACTGATGGCTGGGGAAGGAAAGGCTGGGTGCTAGGGCACGCGGTGCGTACCAGTGCCCTGTGCAGCGTGGGCAGAAAGCCTGCTCGGGCGCAGGTGCCAGCGTCGAGCCCAGGAACCCCACGGAACCAAGCAAGGGACAATGTGGTGTCTGTCGCCCCATCTACTTTCTCTGCCTCGAGCTCAGCTAAGACACGTGCCTCACTTCTCAGCCGCACTCACCTTGTCCTGGAAACCTATGAGCGCCACCGCCCTCACAAAGCCATCCCTCCCACTTCCCCATCCCCCTACTAGGTCACCTACAAGGAGCCCACTCCCCCCGACACTCCGCTGCTGCTGGTGTCCCGCGTGCTGGAGGTGCGGGAGCACCAGGTGCACGGCGCGCATAAGGCGGCGGTGGAGGTGGAGGTGCAGCTGCTGCTGCCGCAGGGGGAGGGGGACGCAGGGGTGGACACGGGGCTGGGGCAGGGGGACGCGGGGTCGGCGGGCGGTGGCGGCAAGCTGCTGGCAGTTGGGCGGGGCGTGTTCAAGCGGCTGGGGGCGCTGAGGGCGCTGTGAGGGGTGCCGTGGGTACGCATGAGGGGTGGGCGGGGGTACCCGTGGAAAGATAAGCTGGGTAGGGAGGAACAAATAGCCACAGAGGAGCGGAGGGAAGGAAAGCACAGGCGGTGCTTACCTGGTGGGGCTTGGGGCTTGGGGCGAGGGGAGGTGTGATGAGCGGTAGCGGGGATCAACGGACGGTGGCACTCGTTGGCAGTAGTGTGTGTGGCGGGCTGGGCAGCAGGTGTTGGGGCAAGGTGACCATGTGCTGGTGTGGCGGCTCACACGTCACAGCCGCACCTGTTACGGGGGCGTGACGGGGTTGTCAGGCGGTGCCGTACGGCTGTGCCGCATGTTGCATGCAGCACGTGGAGGGTCCGTGGCGGGAGAGAGGGCACGTGGCGAGAGGGTTGGACACGTGTCACGGCATGACGCCTTAAGGTGTGATATGGCACTACCGGTATGCAGGAGGCGGCTTACGGCGGGCAGGAAGGTGTATGGGGGCGGAACGTGGAGGTTGGCCGCTGGCGCTCATGGTGGTTACTGTGCACTATCACAAAACGGTGGATTGCCCTGCCTGACCAGCACACTGGCCCAGCCGCACCAGCAAATGCTGGCCTCTACAGTGGTGGTGCCGTTTTTGGTGGTCGCGGCGCAGTCGGTGGGTGCAGCCTTCCTGCCTCCGGTCGTGGGGGTGGGTAGCTGCGTGGAGGTGCCTCACCTGTCCCCAAGCTGTCGAGCTAGGCGGTGCGCAGCCTATGCCGGCTGTGCGCCAAGTTGCTGCGCTGCAGCTTGCCCTGCCCATTGGCTGGGGTTACACGCGAGGTGTACGCAACCAGACCTAACCAGACCTACCGTAACATGAAGAGGGTCTTAGCCTGATGCCGGGCTGGGGCTGAACCCGCTGCAGCAGTTGAGGCAGCACGTGCTCAGTGCCAGACCTGCCAGTACGGCATTGTCGCCTAACCCTAACCACGTCAGGCGCGGTCACTTTCTGTCTTTCTTGCCAGTCGACCCTGCTGCGGTTCGCACAAGTGGTGATGGGCGCACGTGGTAATGCATACCAGCCACAAGCCACAATGCGGTTCAACCATCCCGGCTCAGCGGTGCTGTACCCAGTACCGGTACTCTTACAAAGTGCAGCCAGTTGGCGGCCAAGCATGCAAGGCCAAGCATACCGGTAGTTGACACAGAGACGCCTGGCGCTCAGCTGTCACAAGTGAGTCCTGGAGGAACCTCCCCTGCACCGTTCATCCAGAGCACACAGTCCACATGCGTCACCTTCAGCGCCAAGCCATATAGCTTGGTGCTCATGTAAAATCTATCCGCTTAACACTACGGAGAAACGGAAAAGGCCTTACGCCCAAGCAGCTAATTTGCATCAGCCGTGCAGCAGCGGCAGCCGATCCTTGCAAACCCTGGAGACCCGGAACTCTCAGCTGCCGCAGTGCCGTACAGGTCGAGCTGCACGACATGGGAACCCCATACCTGTGCATACATACAAGCCGCCCGCACCTATCGCATTCCACCTCGCCATGCATTACTTGGAATGTAACGTGATGGTCAAGCACGTCACAACAACCTTCCAAGGTCAATGCTACCCAGCCCAACGCGGCACCACCCTATACCTCACCGCCTCCCTCGCCCCCGCGGCTGCTCCTCCTCATACGCGTCCTCCTCGTCGTCGTACCCCCCGGCCCCCCGCCCCACCTCGTCATCATCCATCCTGTCCCCCAGCGCCATGTACCCGCGCCCCCCCGCGCCCTCGCCCTCAAACTCCTCCTCGTACACCTCGCCGCCAATCTCACCCTGCCCCTCCTCCCCGCCCAGCCCGTACTCCTCCTCCTCCTGCTCCGGCAGCCCCCGCATCTCCTCCAGCTGCCCCAGCATGTCATCTGCGTCGTCGTCCCCGCCCAGCACCCCGCCCTCGCTCTCCACGTCCTCATCGTCCTCTTCCTCGCCAACCAGCACCGTCCCGCCCGCCGTACCGCCGTACAGTCCCTCCTCGTCGCCCGCCAGCGCCGTGTCGTACGCGTCGTCGTACGTGGCGCTGTCCTGCATGCCGGACATCTGCGCCTCGAAGGTGGCGGCGAAGGCGTCGGGGAGGCGCGGGCCTGCAGCGCCAGGCTTAACAGCTCGCGGAGCAGGTCGGCGGGCAGCATGCCGGCAGCGGCGGCGTGCCTGCAAACCGGGGCGAGGGGAATGGGAGGTGCAGGGACGTGTGGGCGGCAGGGACGTGTATGCTTACCGAATACCCGCCACCGGCGTGCAGTGACAAGACGCCATTGAGCTCCACGCCTGCCAACGAGCGCACTGAGCCCCAAGGGAGCCTGCCTGCCCGAAAACGCCTTGACGCCCAAGCCTCCACGCCCCCGCTCCCCACCTGTACACCACGCTGTTTGGCCCCAGGTCCGGCAGCGGGTTGATGTCGTACACCACCACGTTGCCGTTGGCCGCGTCCACAAACGCCTCCACGCCCACCATGCCCCGCAGCGCCAGCCGGTCCACCACGTGCCGCACGCGCTCGCACGCCGCCGCCAGCACGCCGGCGCCAGCGCCTCCTCGGCGGCACAGGTGCCCCACCGGCGCGTGCGCCGCCAGCGCGTCAAGCGCAACCGGCACCTCAAGGCCCTCCAGCGCCGCCGGGTCGTCACCCGCCGCCTCAATGGCGGCCGCCGCCTCCTCGTCCGCTGCCGCCGCAGCCTCCAGCCCCGACGCCGTCACGAGCCCGACACGCTGAGGGCGGCAGGCAGCGATGCGCCCAGCGGCCCCAGCAACGTGAAGCTCACGTCCACCCACTTGGATTCGGAGTCCGAGTCAGCGGACAGGATGTGCAGCTCGGGCACGGCGGCGGCGGCGGCCTTGACTTGCCCTTCACCCCAGCGCCGCCGCCGACGGCGAGCAGCAGCTGCTCGGCGGCAGTGAAAGGCTCGAACACCAGCGCCGGCGGCGGCCGCGGCGGCAGCGGCACGCCGGGGTGCGGGTGCGACAGGGTGTTGGGCGGCAGCGCGGCGGCGCCGTAGCGCAGTGCCGTGGCGTATGCCAGCAGGTCGGAGCCGCGGTCCAGGCGCGCCACGCCGCAGGCCTGGCCTGCGGGGCGCACCAGCAGCGGCAGCAGCACGGCGTCGGGCCGCTCCATCTGCTCCGCCGTGTACAGCTCGGACCGCAGCCGCATCATGAACTGGGGAAGCGGGGAGGGGCAGCGCCGGAGCGGGATGGGATTGGGACATGCGGTGCCCGGGGCGCAGCGTGCGTTGTGGTTGAACGGTTGAGGAATGTGCCACTCGGCGTGCAGGGTAACAAGCGAGGGAGGCGCAGCCGGCCTTTGCAGCCTTGCACCGTGGTTCGCCTTTGCACGGGCGTTGACCGTCCGTCAACGCCCGTGCGCAGGCATGCGTGACGGCGGCATGTCGACTGCGTCACGTAGGGACCACCCATAGCACTTTCCGTTCATCCCTGCCCATTGCGTTGCCCATTCATCGCCCCTGTCTTGCCCTGTCGACAGCCCCTGCCCTGGGCAGCATTTCTGCTACCTTCCCTCCTCCCTCCCCCCCCTGCCGTCCTCCCTCCCCTGCCCTCCCCTGCCCTCCCCTGCCCCCCCCCTCACCATGGCCGCCTCCTGCTCCGTGAGCGTGGCCATGGCCTCGCAGTCCTCCCACTGCAGCGTGAAGCGGGGCGGCGTGTAGACGCCCTGGTCCGACAGAGTCTGCAGCGAGGCGGGTGGCAGTGGGCGGAGAGCGGGAGCAGGACGGGGCGGGTGTCGGTGCGGCAAGAAGAAAGGTGTGTCCCAGGTGCAATGTCAAAGCAAGGTCACGGCGCTACGGCGCTTGACAAAAAGGCCGGCGCGCACGTGCATGCAGCTGCGCACATGCACGCTGCCGTGCAGCCGCCGTACACAGCCGTTATGTCCCGCCGTACCTTGAGCAGGTCCGCGGTCTCCACACGGTCCCACAGCCACGACAGCTGCTCGCTGCCCGGACCTGCGCGGGGAGAGGTGGGCGGGAGGGGATGGGGGCAGGGGGCAGAGGTAGGTGGGCAGGTGGGCGGGAGGACAGGGGCAGGGTGCAGGTGGGCAGGTGAGAAGCAGGGATGCAAGTTGAACCGTGTTGGGACGGTACGGCGGGTTCTGGCCACGGCTTGTGGTGTGGTTGGAGGATGGCAAGCGAACAGGGCTTGCGGGGCCGCAGCAGTGGAGGAGTGCAGGGCGGACGGCACGTGCGCTGGCTTTGGCATTGCAGCAATCCGCTGGAGCCCTCATGCACAGGTGCGGTGATGCGGGTGTGGGAGCGTGGGTTGGGTGCGGCTGGACGGCTGTCAGCGTTGTAGGGCCGGAAGCATTGTGGCAGGTTAGGTGCCCGCATGTGCGAGGTGGAAGCTGGCCGGCTGTGAGGGGTGCAGTGGGGCCCGCTGCGACAGGGGCGCGGGGTGCCGCGTGGGTCGTGAGACGCGGGACCCCGAGCAGGCAGCGGGCGCGTGTAAGCACTGCACGTCCCAGGGGCGGCCCCGGAACGGGGCCTTGGGTTCGTTGTGGGTCGGAATCACTAATCAGCCGGGCACTGCGCAAGCCGCGGCCAACACTCTCGACCCGTTGCTGCTTGCCAGTGCATGGCACGCCGTACTCGTGGGGTGATGTTGTGCTTTAAAATGGCCAAGCAGCATGCACAGAGCTGGTGGAGCAGGGGCAGACCACCCACCCACGAACGGCACGCCGTTGAGCTCCAGCAGCGTCTGCAGCGTGCCGCCCTCCGCCATGTCCCCGCGACCCGCCACCAGCACCACGGCGCCGCCACGCCGCCGCCTCCGCGAACTCAGCCAGGTCGTACGGCGCGGCGGGCGGAGCCGGGCCACCACGTGGAGGCGTCGTCGGTGGAGTCGTCCAGCGGGCCCTGCCACAGGCTGCCCACGCCCTGCAGAGGTAGGGAGGGGCGGGAGGCGAGGAGCAGGCATCACAGCGGTTGGCTTCAGTACGGCAGGATTACAGCGTCTTCTGACGCTGGGGGTTGTTGTGAACATGCGATCTGGGTGTACGTGTGCCGACTGTGTTGTGCATAGGGTGGGTGGGGGTACGGTATACGAGGGCTGTGAGGGCGCGGCCGTGCCCCGCCGTGCCGTTGGGTGGGGTGGCACCGCTGACAGGGTGCCGCGGCAACTGGCGGGGGCGAGAGGGGGCTGCGGCCCGGGGGCGGCCCCGGAACGGGGCCTGGGGTTCGCTGTGGGTCGGAATTACTAATTGGCGGGGCACTGAACAGGCCGCGGCCAACACTCTCTCGACCCGCCCTGGGAAGGGCTGTGCGTGGATGTGGGTTGCTGGGCTGTGCAAGGGGTGCTGGCAAGGAGGGTAGCAAGCGTAGCATTCTAGGTGCACGTTGGCTTTCGCGCACGCCGTATGAGACGAGAAACCGCGAAAAGGGCTGCACAAAACGCAGAGGGCTGTGAGGGATGCAGTGGGGCCCGCTGCGACGGAGGCGCGGGGTGCCGCGTGGAATGTGAGACGCGGGACCCCGAGCAGGCAGCGGGCGCGTGAAAGCTCTGCACATCCCGAGGGCGGCCCCGGAACGGGGCCTAGGGTTCGCTGTGGGTCGGAATCACTAATCAGCCGGGCACTGCGCAAGCCGCGGCCAACACTCTCTCGACCCGTTCATGTGCTGCACCCCCTGCCACCGCCCGCACACACCGCTACCACCACTCCCGGCCCCCAGCCCGCACCTCTATCCCACTGCTGCAGCCAGCACCCTCTCGACCCGTCCGTGTGCTGCTTGCCGTGCTGCTCCCCATGTCGCCCCCCGCACATACCCCATTTACCCCCGCCCGTGGACCCCCCGCACGCACCTCTATCCCGCTGGCCGCCAGCTCCGCTGCCACGTCGCGCTGCACGTCGCGCTGCTGCCGCGCCAGCTCGCTCAGCCCGTGCGGCGCCACGCCCTCGCGGTGCATGGAGCGCTCAAGGGAGTCCAGCGCCTCAGCAGCAGTGGGGCGCAGGACTGGGGAGGGCGGGGTCAGGGGCGGGAAGGCGTCAGGGGCGCAGGGTTTAGGCACGAGTGGTATGCCGTCGAAGGGAGCAGCTGGAATTCGAGGAATGGGTCTCGCATCCAGTGGCACATGTGCCAGGGCCGCAAGCCCCACCCTGTGGGCAGGCCAGTCGACAAGGTGTATACAAAAAAGAATGCAGGGCAGGCAGCATGACAGCCTCCATCACACAACGCACTAAAGCCGCTGCAGGTCGCTCCCCTTCTTCCCTCGGGCGCCCAACCCGCACATGCAGAGCCCGCCCCACCTGTTGCCAGCGGCACAGCGTATATGAGGTGGCTCTCCGGCAGCCCCGTCTCCTGCGGCGGCGGCGCCACCAGCGCCTCGGGCTGCATGGCGGCCGACATCTGGTGGTCGGGCATGCCCAGGCCGGCGCTGTACTCGGTGCGGCGGCGCAGCAGCTCGGCGCGGCGCTGCTGCTGGTCGTAGCCCTCGCCCAGGGGGGCCAGCAGGAAGGGCTCAACCTGGAGGGCAGGGGGGTTAGGGCGGTATGGCGAGGATTTGGGTTACTACGAAGGGCGATCCCTGAGCGCAGCTGGGGGCGTAAGGGACAGCGTTCCTGCAAGCCCTGCCGATCAAGGTGTCGCTCGGAGCACAGTCGCGGACTCCATGAGCCCTCCTTCCCCTGCACCCCACCCCCCCGCGCCCTCGTGCAACCCCTGCACCCGCCCCATGGTCCCCTGCACCCACCACCAGGTCCTGGTACACGGCCAGCTTGGCCAGCACGTTGGCGCCCGCGTCCATGCCCGCCTCGCGCGCAGCGTGCTCCCCCGCGCCGCCGCCCACCACCACCCACACGCGCGTGGGCGCCATGGGTGGCACCGCAGCCGCCAGCAGCACGCCCTCCGCGTCGCCCGCCGCCGCCGCCTCCTCCATCGCCACCACCGACGCCGGCGTGATGCTCTCTACCGCGTCAGGGTCCGGCCCAAACGCCTGCTCCCTGCTCCAGCCCGGCACCGCCAGCTCCTCCAATCCCGACCGCCCGGCCGCCTCCTCCTCCTCCCAGTCGATCGTCTCGCCGTACCCCAGCCCCGGCCCTGCGCCGCGGACCCCGCGCCGCCCTCGCCGCCGCCTCCTCGCCTTCGTCCTCCTCGGCGGCGGCGCCGCCAGAGCCGTCGGCAGCCGCGATGGCGGCCAGGGGTTCGAATCCCGGCACGTGCATGAGGCTGCCCGGCCAGTCGCCGGCCACCACGTGCCGCGTCATGCCGTCGGGGCACGACCCCACCAGCGCCACGTCCGGCGTGCCGTCCTCGTGCGAGACAACCGCCTGGGTGGGGGGAGGAGGGGAGGGCTGCTGGGTAAGGCACAGGAGCGGCAGGGGAGTTGGGTGAGGGAAAGGAGCGGCGGGGAATGGGGCGGCGGGTTCAAGACAGAGATGGGGAGGCAGGAGGCGGCAGCATGTTAGGAGCAGCAGCAGCAGGAGGTGCGGCAGCAGGTGGTACTGGAGCAGGGCCGCAGGCACGGACGCGTGAGTGGGGGGCCCCTGGGTACCCCAGCAGCACCAGCCACCGCAAACAGGTAAGGTGGCCGACCCCACAGCATGCCTCCCACCCTCGTGCACAACACCGGGTGCACGTGTCATCACCGCCAACCGCCTCCCACGACGCACCTCCGGCCTGTACCCCAGGTCCAGCGCCACCATGACCTCCAGCTCCTCCAGCGGCAGCCGCCCGCCCTCCGCCGTGGCCGCCACGTCCGCCGCCACGTCCACCACCAGCCCACCGGCGGCGCCGCTTGCCAGGGCGCCCGCCAGCACGCGGGCCGAGTCGTGGGCGGGCAGCTCCACCGCATCGTCGGGGGGCACGTCGTACTGGGGGGAGCAGCAGGGGGGCAGCAGGGGGGCAGTGGCCGTGGGCAACACGCCAATGCGATACCCGCCAACACGCACAAGCACACACAAGCAGGCCACCACGTGCTGTGAATTTTCTAGTCGGCCCTGCAATAAATGCAGGAACGCGAGCGCAATGCTGAAGCAAGTTGGTGTGCAACGACCGGTTGAGCGCATGAGCGGCTGTTGCCATTCCTCTCCACACCCCCAGCCAGAGCAGTCGCCCCCATTGGCGATCCCAGCACCCCCGCCCCCGCCCCTCCCCTGGCCCCCGCTTGTCCCCGCACACCCCACTCCCCATCCCACCCCGCGCCCACCTTCCACACGTAGGGAGGCTCGTTGTCGTCATCCTCCTTGAAGGGCGTCACCATCCCCGCCTCCTCCTCCTCGGGCGTGAACACCACCAGCCCCTCTTCCCGCTGGTAGTCCTCCTCCTCCTCCTCCTGCTCCTCGCCCTGGTCGGGCAGCTCCTGATCCGCCTGGGCCGCACGCGCCACTGCCTGCTGCTTGGCGCCCTGGCGCGCGGCCCCGGCCCCAGCTTCCGCCAGCTCCGCCTCGCCCTCCTCCCCGTCCGACTGGATGTAGTCGTCGAAGGGCACGGCGGAGGAGCCGGCGGCCAGCAGCAGCGGGTGCGACTGCGGCGGCTTGCGGGCCTGGCGGGACTGCGGAAGCAAGGGACGAAACGGAGAGAGGGGTTTAGCGTGGGGATTGAGCGGCACTCGGCGTGAGGCCAGGGGCGTTGTGCAGGGATGCGGTTGCGGGGTCACAGTAGGGGAAAACAAGGCAAATCACTCGTTACAGGCTGGAAGCAGGTAGCACTGTGTGTGTGCGGCAGTGCAGCTGCCGGGTGCACGAAAGCTGCACGTGCGAGCGGGGCACCTGGCCGACCATGGCTTCCGTCCCTTGCCCTGCACACACCACCCCACACGCACCTTGAACCGGAGGTACAGCTGCACGGGCGTGAGCATGCCGGTGCGCAGCTGCATCACCTCGTCCTCGTTGTCGCACATGCTCTCCAGCAGCAGCTGCTCCTGCTCCGCCGCCTCCTCGTCCTCCTCCTCCACCACCCTCCTCCTGCTCCGCCTCCCCGCCCTCCGCCCCCATCTCCTCCGCATCCTCCGTGGGCACCAGCTCGAAGCCGTGCCTCCGCGCCAGCTCCTCGATGGCCGCCAGCTGCCACGACGCCGCCTCGCGCGGGTCCTCGCCCTCCGGCCCCGCGCCACCCTCCGGCAGCTCGTCGTCGGGGCCCGGCAGGTCCACGTCCGGGTCGCGCGCGATGGCTATGTCGATGGTGTCCGCCGTGCGCATCTCATCCAGCGACACGGCGCGCAGGGCCTTGACCAGCTGCTGCCCGAACGGCAGCTCCTGCGGGGATGACGCGGTGCAGTGCGAAGGGAAGCGTGTCAGGGGCATGGGGACGTAAGGAAAGCACGGAAACGCTGGGGCCTGAGAGCAACAGCAGCAGCAGCTTCGGCGGGGTGCGGGCGTGGGCAGGGGTGACATGGAGGAGAACATTCAGGGATAGAGCGGCGGAGAGGCGGAGGGCAAGGGTGACAGGAGCACGTCAGATGGCCGTCAGTGTGAGCGGGGCGCATGGTGTAGGTGTAGGTTCAGGCAAGGGCACCAGCCCACCAGCAAGGCACGCTTCCCATGCCCCACAACGCACTGTGCCGCACGTACACGTCGGCCATCCCTCCATCCCAACGTTGCAGGCAACCTCAAGCTGCTTCCCCACCGCCCCCACCCCTAACCCGGGGTGGCGTTTCACGCGTACCCGGCCCCGCGTCTCCCTCCCCACCCCCGCCCGCACCTGCAGCTTCTCCACCGCCGCGTCCAGGCGCATGTGGTAGGCCTCCAGCGCCTCGCCCGCCGCCTGGTCCTCCAGCTCAGGGAAGGGCCCTCCTGGGGGCAGGGGCAAGGGGATGGGCGGTAGGGAGACAGACGGAGTGTGTAAATTGAGGCAGGGGAGGTCGGACAGGACAGGACAGGGGTGGCCGTGGAAGCACTTGGCGTGAGAGGACCAGGTCAGGTCAGGCCAGGCTGGGGTAGCGGGCCAGGGACGCGGGACCGCCAAGCACCGCGCAAAAGCGCACAGGGATCAACACCATAACGAGCGCATGGGGCATGCTGCACTGCACTGCACTGCACTGCACGCCCGCCCCATGCATAGGCGTTGTGCATCCACGCGTGCGCGCAGGGCGTGCTGCCCACCCAGGTTCGGCCCTGCTCACCGAGCTCGGCAGGCCCGTCTCCCTCTCCCGCGCCTCCCGCCAGATCTCGTTCGCCATGGCAAGCTGCAGGTGGGGGTTGAGGCGGAGTGGGCAGGTGGTGGGGTGGCGGGGAGGAGGGCGTCAGCAGAAACACCAGGGGCGCGCGATGGGCCCTCAAGACTTGTGCCCTAGCTCATGGCTCAGGTATGCGGCAGGGTATGTGCACAGGCACGCACAGGAGGCGGCGGCGCGGCGGCCGAGGCAGATCGGGACAGCCAAGCAGCGCACCATGGTAACCCGAGGAAATCCCCGCTGCCAGGGCAAGGTGGTTGATGCGGCGCTCTCTGCGACCTGCACCCACACCTCCAGTCGCCTGCCGCCCTGGCAGCCTCTACGGCCCCAGCTTGCCCTCCCTCCTATCCAGTTCCCGCCCCTCCTTGCCCCCGCCCCTTCCCTTCCCCGCCCCGCCCCGCCCCTACACCCACCCGCTCCGGCGCCTCCGCTCCTCCCTCCGGCCCTCCCCTTCCCTCCTCTCCCACGACCCGCTCCCACCCCGCCCCTTCCCTCCAATCCACCCACCCGCTCCGGCCCCTCCCGGTCGTCGTGGCAGTCCACGTCCTCGCGCTCCACCCACCAGTTGAACGTGTCAGACTCCTGGGGGTGCAGGGTGAGGCGGGGAGGGGAAACGGTTCAGGCATGCACCTGCAGGCGCGCAACGGGCTCCACTCAGTCGCTGGGAACCCAACAGGTACACAACCGACGCAACCGAGCACGGGAGCCTGGCCACGGCATGCATGCAGGTTGAGGCAGTAGCCCTGCCCGGCCTTCACCAAGCCTTTGCGCCGGTTCCTTCCACCCCATCACGACACCTCCTTGCACTAGTTTACCCACCCACCCACCACCCACCATCCTCGACTGGCCCCCACCCCCAGCCCGCACCCACCCGCAGGTGCTGCATGACCGCCGTGTGGTACAGCGGCAGCTGCGGAGGCATGGCCAGCTGCAGCGCCTGCGGAGGGAGCTCCACGCCCGCCACCGCAGCACCGCCAACCACCTCGCCAACCAATACCTCCCCCTCCCCGCCCTCCGCGGCCTCAGCCGCCCGCGCCGCCGCTGCCGCAGCCTCAGCCGCCGCAGCCGCTTCCTCCGCCGGCCCGACGTATGGGTCCGCCGGCAGCAGCGCCCGCCGGTTGCCGGCCTCCGCGGCGCGGGCGAGCGCCACGTTGGCCAGGTTCCGGAGCAGGGTGGCGGGCGCAAGGCCCAGCTCTGCCGCCGCCACGACGGCGGGGTCTCCTGCCGCCCGCCGCGCCCGCCAGCGGCAGGTCTGGCCGTACGGCAGCGATGCGTACGGTGACGCCCTCGCCGTTGGCGGCGCCCACAAGGCGCACCGAGGGGTCGGCGGGACAGATCGGCATACCTGCGATGCGCATGCGGCGCATGCGGGCATGGGGCTGGAATGCGCGGATGTCCACAGCACGATGCAGTGCAATGCAGCGCACTGCATCAGGAAAGTGCTGGTGGAGGACTTGGCCATGCCAGACCTAGGACCAGCAGGAGCTCCGTTGGGCAGCGAATCACAGCCAAGCGACCGCCAGTCCGAGAAACGCGGGCTTCCGTTGACTTGCCCTCCACTGACGACCCCTACATCCATCCACACTCAACCCCTAACCCACCCAGCCACGGCCCACCAGCTGCTCCCTGAGTCAGGGTAGTCCCACAATACCCCCTCCCAGTCCACACGACCCCCACACACAGATTCCACCCCGTATTAAACCCAACCAAACCCACCAGCTGCTCCCCGCGTCGTAATAGTCCTCCAGTGGGGCAGGGTCCGCCGCCCTCCTCGCCTCCGCCAGCCGCTGCAGGCGCTCCAGGATGATGGGGTCGGGGTCGTACAGCGTGGGCACCGGCCCGCCCATCTGCTCCTCGCTCGGCTCCAGCGACGCGCAGTACCCCGCCGGCAGCTCCGCCCACCCCTCCGCGCCGCCGCCGCGCAGACCCAGCTGCCCGTACAGCGCGGCGGCGGCGTGCCGCACGGCGTGCGTGGTCTTGCGGCTGAGGCGCGGCGGTGTGTGCAGGCGCACGGTGGCGTGCGCGGGCAGCGCGGCGGCGGTGCCGGCGGCGGCGTCGCGGCGGCGGTGGCGCCCGTGCGCCAGGGCTCCAGCTCCACGGCCAGGCCCTGGCGGCGCAGCTCCGCCAGCTCCTGTGCGTGCAGCGTGTAGCGATGCAGTTGCGGGGACACAGTTGTATGTGGACAAGCAAACACGAGGTGTGGGAAAAGCAATTGGCATGTCCGGCGTGTGGAAGCTGCTCCGGCAGGTCCCGTAGGAGTAGGGCGGCGGACGAGGTGCATACCGGGTCGGAGGTGTGAAGAGCCGTTAAGAGGGTCTCGTCGAAGGTGTTTTGAGGCGGCGAACAAGGGGTACTGTGAGGGACGGTGGGTGGTGCAGGGTGTGGGCTAGTACCGCTGGTGCCTTTCTTCCGTCAAGGCACGCAGGGGTGCAGGGGATGCAGGGTGTGCGCGCACCTGCTCGTCCGCGCCGTCCCGCATGGCCTCCCACCTCCACGTCCGCCTGGTTCTCCAGCAGCAGCTGCTGCGTGTCGTAGATCTCCACCTCGGCGGGCAGCAGCGCCACCGGGCCGTCTGGGGAGGCAAGGAGCAGGGGACCAAGCGGGCGGGCACGTGTCATGTCGTGCTGACCATGATGGGTATTCATGCTTCTCACTAGAATTATTGAAGCCTGCACAAGACCATATCTCCTTTTCGTTGCACGCGCTCTCATTGTGCATGCGACGACCCAGTACACGCCCTCTCCACTTCCCGCCCCTCTCCGACCCGCCCCGACCGCCCACTCGCGCCCACCCCGACCCACCCGGTGAGTCGATGACAGGGCACACGAACCGCGCGTGCGTGCGGCCGGACGGCGCCGGCTCCACCACCAGACTGTTCACGCCGCCCCGGCCCTCCTCCTCCCCGTTGTCGTCGCCCGGCAGCCGCTGCCCCAGCAGCCCCCGCCAGGCGACGGGCGCCGCCGCCGCCACGCGCGCCGCCCCCAGCGCCGTCAGCGCGTCGGCCGACGTCCAGGCTCCGGCGGCGTGCCGCGGCCGCAGCAGGAACAGCGTGGTGGAGGGGTCCAGGCCCTGGGGGAGGAGAGGGTGCCGGTGCGGGGGTGAACGTGTGCATGATGGCGCAGAAGGCAGCTGGGCCTCCCAGTACAGCAGGTAGGTGATATAACGGCGGATGTAAGGGGCTCTTGGGCGCGTCAGGAGTCAGGCAGGCAGGGAATCGGGCGGCGGCTTGACACGCCTTGTCATTAAGCTCAGCGTGGTGCTGCTGGGCCCGCTGGAGGTACCGCTCCTAGTACCCCACGCACCTGCTCCGCACACCACGCCTCCAGCTTGGCCTGCAGCGCCGAAGGACCGCCGCCCTCCTCCTGCACCTGCCCCTGCCCCTCCTGCTGCTGCTCCTGCTGCTGCTGCAGCTGCACCATGTGCTGCTCCTGGCCCGCCACGTCCTCCGCCGTCAGCTCCATCAGGGGCACAACAGGGTACTGCAGCGAGCGCAGCTTGTCCAGCACGCTGCGAGCAGGAGGGAGTGAGCAGGAGTGTGAGAAGGGAGGTACGGCAGGGCGGACGGTAGTACGCGGACAGGCTGAAGCAGCAGTAGCAGCAGTAGCAATGCGGTGAGGAGGAATCCGACCCACTGAGCTGGTGGGGATGGGCACAGGAACTAGGCACAGCGGGGCGTGCGTTTATGCAACGACAGATGGCAGTGGTGTTGCGCAAGCAGCTATCGGCAACCAGGACGGGTATCGCGCAACGGTCAAGGAAACTGTGCCCGGTAAGAATGACCCCCGGCGTGTGGTAGGGTCACGCTGGGGTAAAGTGAGCCGGAAGAGTCCACTGTGGGGCGTTGTTTCATCCCACCAGCCACGCAACACACGCGAACGTGTGCGGCTGTGCGGGTCAAATGGACGCCCGGGACGAGGAGATTCTGCAGCAAGGCTTCTAGTGCGCATGAACAAGACGCATGTGCAACAAGTACCACCACACGACCGCGGCATGTGTGTGCATGCTGAAACGCCGTGCCCCACCACTGTGGGGTCTTGGATGGGGGCGCCCACGCTCACAGCTGACCGAGGGCCGCACCCGTGCCTGCCCGAGCCACTACCCCTCCCTCCCTACACCACCCACCCCACGCGGTCCGCCGCCAGCGCCGCCGCCTCCGCCGGGCTGCCCACGTGCGGCACGCCCGCCTCCTCCAGCGCCGCCACCACCGCGCCGTACAGCCGCCCGCCTGCCGGCAGCGCCGGGAACGCAACGTGGCACGACCGCGCCAGCTCCGCCGCCAGCGCCTCCAGCCCGCCCACCAGCGCCGCGCCGCCGCCCGCCTCCTCCGCCGCCGGCGGCACCGGTCCGTCCAGAGCCGGCACGTCCAGGCACAGCGGGCTGGGCGGCGGCACCGCCAGCAGCCCCGGGTGCACGGCCGGCATGCAGCCCGCCGCCAGCTCCGCCGCCGTGGCCGCGTGCAGCTGCGCGGGCGACAGGCGCGCGGCGGAGCCCGTGGCCCCGTCCAGCCACCACACGCTGACCACCACGCCGCTGGCAGGGCGCTCCACGCCGCCCGCCACCGCGGGGCCCGACACCGGCATCGCGCTGCCGCCCTCCGCGTCCTCCTCCCCCTGGTACTCCTCGTCCTCAGCGCCGGCCTCGCCGCCGGCCGCCGCCGCCAGCTCGGCGCGGTGCAGCGCCTCGGCCGCCTCCCGCCTGTCGCGCGCCTCCGCGGGGCTCTCCAGCACTGCCGTGTGCAGCGCGTCCAGCAGGCAGCGCGCGGCGTCCAGCGACTGCTGCGCCAGGTCCACGCGGCCTGGGAGCATGGGGCAGCGGGAACACGGGAAACCAGTCGGGCAGGTGGCTGGGCGCAGCACAGACACAACACTGAGCTCCACCCAGTTCCCTCCAGAGCACTATAAAGCCGCATTCTCCCCCCTCTCATCCCATGCACATGTTCCTGCCTGTCTCTTGACACCCGCCCCCGCCAGCCCACCGCAACCCACAAATGTGACCGGCTTCACCGGCGGAGCTGTGCAGCCCTCCAAACCACACACACGCACAGGGTTGGCGACACACACACCGCGCTGCTCACCCGGCGGGCAGCCCGCCACCACCGCCACGTCCACGGGCGCCTCGCCACCCAGCACGCGCAGCTTCGGGCTGCTGCTGCAGCATGCGCAGCACGCCCGCCGCGCGCTGGCCCTCGGGCAGCGCCGCCAGCTCCACCAGCTGCTCCGCGAAGTTGTTCTCGGCCGGCGGCGCCCCTCGCCAGCAGACGCAGCCTCCGCAGCAGTGGCTGCGGCAGCCGCAGTGCGCCGAGCGGTATCCGCCTCCTGCGTACGGCGAGCAGCAAGGCGCGCGTGCGTCGGTTGCTGAGCGGAAAACCGGACACCCCTGCTCGCGCCCCACATCCCCGCCTCCCCCGACACTCACAGGCCCAGTTACCTGTGGGGAACTTCCAACGGGCCGCAGTGTTGCACCACTGCACTGCACCGCACCTCCGACCACCCTCCACCCTCAACCCCAGCACCCGCCAGCAAGTGACCAACAGCGGCAGCGCATCCACACTCCATCATGCACCTGCCCCTGCACCAGCTCCCTCCCCGGCTCCCGCCACCCACACACACACACACCTGCCGCATGGCGTCCAGCAGCCTCTTCTGCATGTCGGTCCTGCTGCCGCCCGTGGGCAGTCCGCGGGTGTCCAGCTCCTGCCGCAGCGTGCGCACCGCCATGCCCAGCACCGTCTCCAGCACCGCGGTGTCGGGGCTGGTGGAGAAGGCGGAGGGGCGGCCGGGACGCTTGGGCGCGCCGCCACCGCCGCCGGGCCCGCCGCCCACGGACGCCGCCTTGAGCTCCTCCGTGTTGCGTGCCTCGATGGCGACGCAGCCGCTCCACCATCTGGTACTTGGTGCCGGAGCTGAGGGGGAGAGAAGCGGATGAGGACAGGGACAGGGACAGGGACAAAGAGGAGGGAATGGAGATTAAAACACAAACGCTTGTCAGCAAGCTGGTGCCTGGTGCCGGAGCTGGGGCGTTGGGCGGGTAGCGGGTCAGGAGCGCGCACAGGAGTATGCAGATGGGAGCGCGCGGGACGGCGAACCACGCCACCCACCTTACCCTTGCGGCGCAACACACCCACCTTGCAGCTGCACTTGCGGGCCGCCATCGGGGCGCGCGCAGCTGCTCATTCGCAGCCCATCCGCACAGCCTCGTTCCCTCACTCCCTCTCCCCATCCCTCCCCCTGCCCCACCTGTCCATGCCGAACGCCTCCAGCCCCGCCCGCAGGTCCTCCACCCGCAGCCGCCGGACCTCCCCGGGGGTCAGCTTGTGGTAGTCGATGGGGCCGGACTCGCCGGCACCGGCGGGTCCGAAGGCGGAGGGGGTGGCGGCGGCGGCGGGCTGCGCGGTCCCCCCGGTGCGCAGGCGGTGCAGGCGGGCGGACAGCTGGTCAGCGACGGCGGGGTCGGCCAGGGCGGCCTGGGGGGCGTGAGGCAGAGGGAAGGGGAGAGGGAGCTCAGGTGGTAGGGGAGCAGACGCGCTCCCAGTACCAAGGCAGAGGTAAAATGCATGTGGCGCTGGTCCAGCAGCACGCCAGGACACGTTCATGCACAGGAGGCCTCATGCACAGCACGTTCTTGTTGTCACGGCACACGCACCTTGATGGCGGCCTCCACGCGCTGCTCCGACACGTGGCGCACCAGCTGGTCCATCAGCACGCCCGCGCCCTGGTAGGCGGGCGTGGGGCTGGGGCGGGCGGCCTTGAGCTCCTGGGGGCGTAAGTGCGTAACGGGGTGTTGTTGGGGTGGTGAAGGAGAGTCTGTAGGGTCAAAGCATGCTCTGCTTACCCTGCTGGGTGCTGCCGACTAGCGGGTGTGTGCAACCGTCGTACAGCTGCGGCGCGCAACCAGAGCCAGAGCCAGCAGTCATCGACCAGCGCCGCCACCGGCAGCGCGCCACTGCCTTTCCACACCGTGCACCACCCTCACCCTCACCCTCACCCCAACGCTGCACCCCCATCCCGCCCCACCTGGTACAGCTGCTGCCGCGTCTTGCCCCCGTGCTCCGCCCGCAGCGCCTCCGCCTCCGCGGCCAGCAGCAGGCGCCGGTCGGCGGCGCTCAGCGCGGAGGGGTCCACAGGCGGGTAGCCCGCCCGCGCGCCGGGCCGGGAGGCGGCGGCGGCGGCGGCAGGTGCATCCTCCTCCTCCCTCCTCGTACTCGTATTCATCCTCCTCGTACTCGTCGTACTCCTCCTCGCCTCCCTCCTGCTTTGTGTCCCTGGGGTGCGCCAGTGAAGGAGGGCCCACCCCGGTCGACCAACAGCCTGGCGTAAGGCAAGCATCCAGCGGCGCCCGCCACCCATAAATGACTCCTCGCGCCACTACCCCACCCCCTCAGCCATTCCTACCGCCCTTCCAATCCCTCCCATCCCATCCCTAACCCTCCGCCTGCAGCTCCTTCTGTCACCCATCACCTGGCCTCCTGCTGCCGCACCTCGATCCCTCCCCTTCCCGAAACACATCCCCACTGCCCCCATGCCCCCTCCCTGCCCCAGTCTCCCTCTCCTCCCTCTCCCCTCTCACCTGGCCACCTGCTGCCGCACCTCGGCGTCCATCAGCGCCGCCAGCCTCATCGCCAGCTGCTGCCGCGACCCGCGGGTTGGCGCGCCCGCCCGCCAGCTCCGCAGCCAGCTCCTCACTGGGCAGCGCCAGCAGCTCCGACACCAGGTCGGGGAGGGGCCGGAGCTGGGGGGGGTAGGCAGGGGAGGATGGGAAGGGGTGAGGGGACAGAGGCGAGAGGGTCAGCAGCCCTGGGTGCAAGGCCTCCGTGGGGTATGGGAGGGGCGTGCGGTGCACGAGAGGTGCGGAGGTAGGGATGGCGTGCGGCTCAAACTATGCGGTTGCTGCCCACTGTTCGGCCAGGCTGCCGCGCTGCCCGGGTCGGGGGCCTTGGGCCGCCAGGAGCGGGGGCGGTGGAGCGGGGTCAGTCCGTCCCCATCGCCCAGTGCCGCCGGGCTGAGCCGCGGCGGTGAGCCCCTGTGCCGTGCCGTGCGGCGTGGCCTGTGTGCTGCCCGCCCCTGTGCTGTGGGTTGCTGTGGGGCGCGGCTGTCATCCCGGCCGGCGGCAGGGGCCCCGGCGCCTCAGTGCTGGAGGCGGGGAACCAGAGGCCCAGGGAGCACGGCCGGGCGTCACTACCGCCCGACCGCGGCGGGCAGTGTGGCTTAGCAGGCAGGGGGAGCTGGAGGACGAGTGGTGTCCCCGGTAAGAATGACCCCCGGCGTGCGGTAAGGTCACGCTGGGGGTAAAGTGAGCCGGGAGGGGTTCACTGTGGGGCGTTGTTTCATCCCACCAGCCACGCAACACACGCGCAGGCGTGTGCGGCTGTGCGGGTCAAATGGACGCCCGGGCAAGGAGGACCTGCTGCGCTTGCGTGTGCGGGCGCGTCGGTGTGGGGCCCAGGCGAAGTAAGGTTCATACACCCTCAAACACAGCAATCAAAGGCGTGCTGGGTGCCGTACCTGGCCGTGTAAGGTGCCCTGTGCAGCTACTGCATTTCTGTTTCCGGTAAGAATGACCCCGGAGTGTTTTAAGGGTCACCCCGGGGTAAAGTGAGCCGGGAGAGGTTTGATATGGGGCGTTGTTTCATCCCACCAGCCACGCAACACACGCGCAGGCGTGTGCGGCTGTGCGGGTCAAAAGGACGCCCCGTAGCAAGGCCTAGACAACCCAAGCAAGCCCACAAGCGTGCAGATCCTTCCGTGGATGTTGCGCAACTCACCCTTCCTTCTCCACATCCTTCCCCGCTGCTGCTCCTGTTGTTGCTGCTGCTGCTCCGCGCCGCCCCCAGGCGCTCCTCGGCGATTGCCTCCGCCAGCCGCAGCTGTGGGGTCACGGAGCGGACAGGCAGAGAAGGTCGGATGAGGTATGGCGAGATAACCGGGTGCATGCGGTGCGGAGGGTGTGCAGGCAGCGGCACGTCCATGCTGGAGGCAGCGCCGGCGTCCGCCTGCCTTTCCCCATAGTCAACGCCCCACGACACTTGCGGCAGCCAAGACCACGGCAACACGCCGTTGCCTGCGGCCGCCCCTCTCCGCAATCCGCCCTAGTCCCCCCCTGGCCCTGGCCGCCTGCCCCTGCGACTTCCGCAATCTCCCCTTTCTTGCCCCTGGTCCGTTACCCCTCACGCACCCACCAGCCTTGCTCTAACGCATCCTCCCAAGCCACCCCACCCCACCCCGCCCCCGCCCCACCTGCACCTCCGCCTTCTTGCCCGAGCTGCGCAGCCCCCGCTCCCCCAGCGCCCGCTGCATCTCAGCGTACGGCACGTCCTGCAGCTCGGCCAGCGCCGCCTCCACCGCAGACCGCCACGCCGCCTCCTCGTCCTCCTCCTCCCCGCCCGCCTGCCCCTGCTGCTGCTGCTGCTTGGCTGCCCCCGCCCCCGAGGCCAGCAGCTGCTGCACCCCTGGCGTGTCCAGGTCGGTGGGCGTGCTGCCCGCCGTGTGCTCCCCCAGCAGCGCCTCCGCTAGGCGAAGCTGCACCTCGTCCTTGCGCCCAGCCACGCGGAGGCCGCGGGCTCGGAGCAGGGCCTGAGCGTGGGAGGAGGACAGTCGAGGACAGGAGCAGCAGCAGTGGTGGAAAGGGAGAGTATGTCAGGCAGGCAGCTGCACAAGCAGCAGCTTCGGCAGCAGCTCGCTTCTTGCCCATGGTCTTGACCCCGAGCAGGTAGAATTGTTGCTGAGTGCTGCATGAGAGTAGGAGCAGGCTGGAGTGTAACATGCTATGCATGCACCGCACCCGCAACACACACGCACCTGCATGGTGGCGTAGGGCACCTGCGCCACCTCCTGCTCCCAGAAGGCCAGGGTGGCGGGGTCCGCGGGGCACCGCCCTCCTCGTCATCGTCGCCGGCGGGGGCGCGCGGGAGGTGCCGCTGCAGAAAGCAAGGGTGGAGGTGGGGTCAGTGCGAGTCAACCGCGTGAGGCAGCTGCCCTCGTGCGGTCGCTCCTCGGTTCACGTCGACAGCCTTCAACCCTGGCTGCATACGCATGCCGCTTTGATGTTATCTCAGCCTTATGCTGCAGCAATCCCCGGTGCGGTGCATTTGTCGCAGCAGTATGAACGCCGCGGTCGGTTGTCGTCAAAGTTGCCTAGAACATGGCCGCCGCCGAGTTACTCCCAGCAAGCCCTGCTACGGTCGTACCTCCTTCCTCTAGTGGCTTTAAGAATGACATGTTGACCTAGGGGCGCGTAAGACGGCAGCCAGATCGCCGGGGTGACCCTGGGTGTCGCCGGGCTGACGACCACCACATTGCTTGGAGGCCTCGCTGGTAAGCGACATGGCCCAGCAGAGCTCCATGACAATGCTGACATACTGCTTCTAATGCAATTGAGCGTCAAGGGAGTTCCAGCCAGGTCATTCCGAGAGGGGCGTCAAAGCTCGGCGCGCCGACAGTGGAACTGAGCGCGCTCGTGCCCGTCCTCTGGCTCGTTCGCAGTTGTCGGTGCACTATACTGCTCACTTGCACTACCTCTGTTGTCCCTCGCTTTGCGGGGGCTACGCAGCCGTTGCCGTACTTCAAGAAAGGGCTGTCTCGACCATGTGCGCACCTTTGCTTTTGCAAAGATATAATATACTCATTATTGGCATAGAAGTTTCGCTACATGTGCTGACCGTTGGGTTTCGGGGCTGGTCACGGCTGGTCCCGGTCGACGGCCCTGTGAGCAGCAGTGGCCCAAAATCATCAAGGCCCTCAGGCATGGGGTCAGGCTTCCTGGGAACCTGATTGCAACTGTCAAAGACCATGCACAAAGAAGCTCCCCGCCGGAGTACAGCTTGGACCAGCAAGTGAGGAACAGCCATTCAGAGCCATTCTAGGGGAGCACCAACGGTGTGGCAGCTGGCAGGTAAGGTCAGGTCAGGCATGTAGGTACACGTCTGGTCGTCTCCGCCACGGAACAAAATGCCCCTTATCCGGGGCAGGCTTCATGCTAAGCAATGGCGTCACTGGTTTGCACACATATTCCGTTCAAGGATGCTATTGGACAACCTCATTTCCCCAAGGGGCCTTCAGGAGCAGGGTAACCCCAACCGTTCTACAGCAAAGCACGGGAAGAGAGCAAGAGACCCTAAAACGTGAACGAGACTACTCGCACAACAGCGCCACACAACGATTAGGTTGGCCACCGATGCCGCGCGCCCATCCATGCATATGGTACCCTGCCCTCCAAGGGCACCTTCGCCTCCACCCATGGCCCGTACGCAAGGTTGCCAATGGCTACCTTCAGTTAGCTACCAGACGTGTGTCAGCCTGCTGGCACGTAGGCCCCAACGCCGGCAAGCAGCCAGTGAACTGCGTGCACACAGCCACACGAGGAGGCGACCAACCGCGCATCACGGATATGCGCCCACTTCACACCGGCGAGCAAAGTTCAACCCAAAGAATCCAACACACTCAATCCTGTTCAGCCAGCGCCGGAGCCTGCAGTCGTCCCGTTCCAAGCGCGTGCCGAACGACCGTGGGCGACATGGGGGCGGACGCGTGGCGCCGTAGACTAGATACCGGTATAGCTCAGCCAGCCTGGCTCAGCACCTTACCGTATTATCATGGCCAGGGCTTTGAAGCCCTTCAGGTTGTCCTACCTACACCTGCCCTCACCCGGCATGGCGCCCACAGGCTCCCCTCCGCCCTCCACTGTCCGTCCTCCCCTTGCTGCCCTCTCCCACCTCCGTTAAACATGACGGTACTCGAGCCCCGTCCGAAACGCGAGGCCCCTACCCCGTCACTCCTGCCTGACAAGCCCGTCCGCAAGCACATACGGAGAGCACGACGTTCGCAACGCCCTATGTAGCCGTTGCCCAGCCGCGGCGCCAAGCCACCGCCCCTTGACGCTGCCAACTACCAACCGCTCACCCGCCAACCACCCAACCGCTGCCATGCAGCCCTCCTATGCCCGCCCGCCACAGCCGCCCGGCGCACACCCACATGGCCGGCCACGTTGACCTTCGCCTCCTCCACGGGTTCCGCGTTGAGGGGAGGTGTCGAAGAAGGCGTGTTGCAGTCCGAAGGGGTGTAGGGGAGCTGCCGTCGGACCCGGATGGGGCAGCAGGGAGAGGGAGTTGGGCCCCGCTGGACGGGCGGGCAGCTTGTACCTGGGGGCGTGGGGGCCGGGACATTGTGCCGAAGTTAGTATCGCTTGTGAAAGCTGACATGTGCATACATATACCTTAGCGAAGCGCCTCGTCCCATGCACATGCCACACGCCGCCCCTCCTGCACCCCGCCTCCTCCCTCAGCCCCCGTCCCCTGCTGCTGCTGCTGCTGCTGGCCCCTGCCCTCCACCCCACAGCCAGGGCGGCCGGGCAAGCTATCCCCTGCCGCTGTGACGTCGACCACTATGGCCTTGGGCCGTGGGCCGGGCTGCGCAGCGCTTGCATCCTGGACCTGGCAGCCCCCGTGCTCGCGACCCTTGTTCGCACACCTGTCCCTCTGCATCTAGCTTTCCATCCTTTCCTTCCGAACTTTACTGACACCCTTCCTTCGTGTTCCCTCCTTTGCCCTCTTCCCTTTCCGCCCTCGCTTTCAGGTCAGTCGGGTCGACATGGGTGGGCGTGGGCTACTTGTGCCGGCTTGCACCGTTGCGGGACCATAGGCACGAGGTTGCATTCAGTCCTCAGCTTTTTCAGCTTTCCGGCTCGGGGTCGCGGGGTCGCGTTAGGTAGCCCAGCCATTTTCCAGCACAGCCAACACAGCCCTTCCGTCGGTAAGTATAACTCGGTAAGCTCTTTTGCCCCGTTGTCGTTTGTTCTGCCGCTCGCCGCTAACCCCGTCTTTTGCAGGCTGACCGTTGCCGATATAGTTACTTTGCCGCTTTGCGGTTACCCCCGTGCTCCTGGGACCCCACAAGGCCCAGTACCCACCAACCGTCCCCTGTCGCCTCCCACAGCTCCCAGCACCCCACACCAGTTGACGCGCCCAGCGCGCACCGCAGCCCCCAGCAACGACCCACCCGCCCCAGCACATGCTGGCCCCACCACTGCCCTCAGCTCCACAGGCCAGCACAACCGGCACAGCCCTCCGCACCTGATACGGAAGCCAACGCGCCTGCAGTCAGCCCAGTCATGATGTCAAGGTAAGCTTTGATGTTGCGCAGCTGTCGCCAGAGTGGTCGGCGCGCGGCCAAGAAATAGCGCAGGCGCTCGGCTAAGAAACGGCGCAGCTGCAGCGCTGCACACCGCTGAAGCCAACCCGGCGCTGCCCGCACTCCACCGCCGCCTGCACAGGGGATGCGGTCCCCGCTGTGCGACGTCGCACAGGCGGCCACCCCTGCCAGCCTACTGCGCTACTACTGCCGCTGATCCGCCCGGAGCTTCGCCTTGACCAGCACTTCTGCGAGGTTCCACATGAGCTCCTCGTTGGTCGGGGGCTGGAAGGAGGTGGGCGGCTCGTCCTCCCTAGCACATCCCGGTACATCTCGGCTGGCGCAGGACCGACATGAACGCCTGCGCAAAGAAGTTATCCTCGCGCCGCCTCCAGGAGCCCCTCGTCGCCATCACAGCTGTCCTCCTCATCGGAGCCGCTGTCCGGCCTGCTCGCTGCTGCTGCTGGCGCTCTTGCTGCTGCTGCTCCTGCTGGGATTCTTGCTGCTGCCCTTGCTGCTGGGGCCAACGTCCGGGCCGAGCTTCGGCACAGCGCTGAGCCGCTGCGTGAGCGCCTCCATCGCTGCCCTCGTCTTTGCCGACACCTTCGTCGCCGCCTCCGCCAGCGCCTTTGCCGCCTCCTCTGCCACCATCTTCGCCGCAGTCTCCGTCAGCTGGTCTGACGCACCAATCACGCCTGTTGCAATATGTGAACTGGGTAAGCTGAGGAGGACGAAGCATGGGGCAATGAGTGGAGAACCGGCCCAACCGCAGCCCCCTGATTGGCTACAACGCCGGAAGGCCGGCCTGACCCCGTAACTCGCCCGCCTTTCCTTTCCTTCCCCAGCGCGGGGCTGCAGGTCATAAAGGCAAGCCGCACGCAACATCCAGCCCGCAGCCCCACCGGCGCTACTGCTTCACCTGCCGCACCTGGACCAGCCCCCGCTTTTTACTGTTGGCTGGCTGCACGGCGTGGGGAATGGCAGAGGGGGCATACCTGCAACTGAGCACTCGAGTGCCTCCCAGTCTGTCAACACCACGTGTGGTACGATGTGTGGGGTGGGTGGGGTAAGAGCACGGCCTGGGCTGTCCGTACAGTCGACGCACTTGCACGCGTTACATGACCAAGGTGTCTAGGAACGCAACTGAATGGTCGCAAATCCGCAGGATGACGCAGTGCGGCATGCCCCAGAGAAGCAGCCTGCCATACACCCGGAGATCCCCGCCAGCTCTGCCGCACTCGCAGTAGCCCAATTTCGTACGTTTGCAACCTACTGCTGTTTCGGCATGCACAAGGGTATGCCGCACATTGTATGGCAGCCGTTAACGCTAGCCCCTGCCGAACGTTGAGGCCTTCTGCTTCGTCCGCGCTCAGCAAGCGGAAAGCGTCGCCAGCCTTGCCATCCGCATCAAAGCCTAATGCTTCTAGGGCAGCAATAATTGGTTGAATGGAGGTGGGGTCCTCTCCCTCGACCGAAAGGAGAACTTCGCGAATGGTCGGCATAGCCGTGAGAGCAAGGCCACGTATGCTACCTAAACATCCTTTTGCACATTGTGGCCTAGCGTCCTGGCTAAGCATTGATCAGTTTGCAAACGGTGCCGGTACGGCGCCGTACTGGCGGTCAGCTGCAGCTAGCAGCTTCGCTGCATGCCGATCCGCCCCACACCCCCACCCGCGAGCTGCATGCCCTGAATGGGGTCGTGAGCATGCATAACATACGCAGCAAAATGTTGTACTTCACCCTGACTCACCACGCGGAGATCTTGAGCCGCAGGGCAAGTGTGGCCGGGAGCGTGGCCAGGAGTGCCAGTCTGGCACCGGAGGTTCATGCAGGGTGCAGCAGGAGACACACTCGCTGACTCCTCAGGCTCCGCCCGCCGTAAGAAGATGTCAAAATCGTGTCAGGAGGTGTCCTGTGCCCACCCAGGCCCACCCCAGGCCGTTCACCCACCATCCGCGTCATGGCTCACGCAACACGCCCTGCACATGTACGTGTCACGGTCCAGCGTGGCGGGTGGTCCAGCCCTGCCGGCACGTGTCATTTTGGTAGATGAAGCGCACTAAGCGCCTGCGTACCTGTGGAGCATGTGTTAGAGGTAGACAATAAGTCGTTGTACTACGCATCAGTGTGTATAACACTTGGTGTTCGGCCCACCTTCTTGCCACCTAGCTGGGGGTCGAGTATGAGGCTGTGCGTGTCGGCACTAGTGCCTCTTATTGCAGTCAATAGAGCATTCGCCGTACTATATTGTGGTAGCTGAACGCCTAGTTGAGAGGCGAGGTTACGTGAAGGTGCGGAGATTGGGGGATGAACCCTCGTACGTGCGCCTGCGTGATAAGACCGTGACAACGGTACCCTTTACCTGGTGGAGAGGCGGCTCGCTGCCCATCCGCCCCAACACCCAACCCGCGTGCTGCATCCCCTGTACATGCATACCGTATATAAAATGAGTAATCTACATTACTATGACCCGCTACGCAGAGATCTTGAGCCCCAGGGCACGTGTGGGCGTGCGGCAGGGGGTGTGTACAGCCAGTCTGGCACAGGAGATACAGGGTGCAGCAGGAGACGCACTCCCCGACTTCTCAGGCTCTGCCCGCCGTACTCAAGGTTTCTGCCGCATCCCTGCACCAGCCAGCACCCAAGGGTGCGCAGCAAGTGATCTTCAAGTGACTGCACAGTATGACTTGTATGACCCCACCAGCCCCCTCAGGCAACAGTGGCCAACTTGGGCAAGCTAACCCACACACCCAAGGCACCGCCACCTGCCAGAGCCCCAAGCCAAATGACGCAAACAACACTGGCGGCCTTTCCTGCGTTATTAAGCCACGTGGGCTACATAGCCCGATACCATCAGCCAGCAGGATGGCGTTCATGTCATCCAGCGCAGCTGGTGTAGGCCTGGGGACATGCATATGCCCTCGCCAATCCTACAGTTATTGACGACATTGATGTCCTTCATGGCCAAGTATCCGGAACGCTCACTTGCCTGCAGCACTGCGGATCTCTCCCCCGCCCCTCTCACTCATTGGCCCGTGTACGGCACCTTGCCCCTACCGCTTCACCTCCTCGCCGCTTGCTGCACCCCCGCGCCCCCAGCAGCCCCTGCAGCCACACCACCACCTCTTTCGGACGCATCCCCTGCCTTGCCTCCGCCAGGGCACGTTCCACCGTCTCCCTGCTGGCCGCCGCCCCCACTCCGCCAGCAGCTTCTGCACGCCCAGCGGCAGAAGCCAGCCCTCACCAGCACCTCCCGCCCAGCGGGATGCCCAGCCGCCGCAGGCACCACAAGCTCGCCAGGTCGCCCTTCCGCTGCAGCCACGTAAGGGTCCTGGTCGGTCTCAAACCCGTCCCTGCACCCCGCCCCCACCAGCCACTCCAGCAGCGCCTCGCAGCCGCCCTGTGCTGCACTGGCCAGCGCCCAGCGCCCCGGCGCAACGCCGTGCACCTCGTGCAGGTACCGCACCAGGGGAGGTCTCCCCTGCTCGCCGCGGCCTTCAGCGCGGCCATGCCGTTCCCCAGCGGGCAGCCCGCCTCCGCCAGCAGCTGCACGGCCCCAGGAGCTGCTTGCCGGGCCACAGCTTGATCGCCCCTAACAGTGTCAGGTCAGGCAGGGGCGTGACCGCCTCGTGCAGCAGCCAGCGCAGCATGGGCAGGTCGCCTGACAAGCAGGGCATTGCGTAGGTCCCTGGCTCGGGAGCGCTGCCTGCCGCCCGCAACCACGCGCCATCTCCACGCTGCCCGACCTCACTGCCTCGTACGGCCACGTCCTGCCCAGCCCCACGCCGCACACATCGTGCAGGTAGCGAGCCAAGCGCAGCTGCCCGCCGCCCACCGCCCCTGCCAGGAGCTCCTCCGCGTCTTGCCTCGGCATCCGGCGCACGTCCGCGCCCTGCTGCTGCAGCCACACCAGGCTGGCCACAGGTCCCTCCTCCTCCGTGGCCGCGTCCTCCCCATCAGGCGGGCCGCGCGACCCCACCCCCGGTGCCCCGCAGCGGGCAGCCCACGTCCTTCACAAGCCACTCCACGACCTCCCGCCTGGAGAAGCGGATGGCGGTAAGCAGCAGGCCCGGCAAGCGCTGCTGCGCTCTCCTGTCCCTGCCCCACCTGGCCCATATCCAGCGCAGCGCGGGAGCGCGTCGACGGCGAAGAGCTGCTCGGGCGCGAGCATCCGCAGGCCCCAGTCCGGTCCGCGCCGCCTGGGTTCACGGTGTAGAGGGACTGCAACCAGCTCAGCTTGTCGGGGCGTGCGGCCCGCCGCCCCGCGCCGCGCTCTCCATCAGCTGCAGCACCGTGCAGTCACCGAACAACAGCTGGTGGTCACGCAGCGCGAGCGCATCAGCGCCACGTCCCCTGCAGCGCCGCCAGGTCGCACCGGTGTGCAACTGCGAGCATGGTGCTGACGGGTGCCAGCGGCATGCGCTGCTCCAGCATCCACGCAGCAGGTGCGGGTGGCCAGCAGCGGCCGCAGCCGACCCCGGTCCCGCACTTTTGTCAGGAGCCCGCCTTCCTTGCCGTACATGTTAGTGTAGTGGTCTGATGCGGTGGCAGCCACTCGGTACTAGCGCCGGCTTGACCAGCGCCCACGCCGCCTCCAGCTTGTCCTGGCAGCCGCTGGCAGCCGCAGTGCTCAGCATGGCCAGCTTGGACTCGAAAGACAGCTGCGCCAGGCCGCCTCCGCCCCCGCCTGCCAGCTTGGGGCCACGCTGGGTGCCATGGGGACACTGAGACAAAGGGTTCGGTCCAGAAGTTCGCAGAAACACGCAGCAGCGCCCTTGAACACGCGCCGGCCGTTGCAGGCGAGCTCCTGGGGCGGCAGCAGCTTGAGGACGTCGAACAACAGCGCTTCCGGCAGCGACACGGACCCGGAAGCTACGTAACTTAACGGGGAGGTCATTCCATCCGGCGGGAGTGATGCTCTACAGATGCCTCTTCTGGTAAGAAAGCATGAGAGTGCCGAAGCGCAAAGAGACAAAGGGCAAACTCCTTTTCGCCCGAAACGCGTCGCTGCGTTGCTGCTCAATGTCCGAGTGCAGGGACTAGTCGTATGAGTTTCTTACATTTTCATCAAAAGCGTGAAGGCGGAAGACAGAAAATGGAGCCGGGAGACCGATGCGACACATGCGACCCCACGTGGACCCACCAGCTCCCGTTCCGCAGGCCGATGGCCGCACCGTGCACAAGCTGTTTTCTTCCCTTTGACCTTCAGTCACATGTAAGAAGTACGTATGCTAGCGCTCGCCTCGTCGCCGTCCTTGTGCGTGTGCCACGCGCCCTGCAGCGCCAGCTGCGGCGGACACAGCTGCCACCTGCCGCTTGGTGCTCAGGGCCCTGTTCTCCGTTCCTCGCTCAGCCTGCTTTGAAGTACTGCCGTACTCGGTACTCCAGCGCCATACACAGCGACGCCACCACCTGCTGGCAATCGAATGTACATCACCACAATAAACACGATAACGCTGGCCTTGCGTGCGTCACTACCGGTATGCGCTGTGACATAGGGGTCTGAGAACGGGCCTGAGAACACACCAACCAGGTGCCAACCTTCAGAAGCAGCCAGCGCCGTTCTGTCAGGTCACCAGATGCCCGCAGAGTGAGTACACTAATTGAGACGTAGCATGGTGTGCCCGCAGAGTGAGTACCCTAATGCTGACCTCTAAAATGCCTACGGTACTGCGCGTCGCTTCAGTCCCTTGCTCCGCCAGGGGACAGAAGGATGCAGGGGAGCTCCCTCCTGCCCAGTAGCCCCGCGCAAGGCACCCCCACCGAAAATAGACCTAGGGTGCAGGTATGCGCCAGGCCGCGCCTCTCCCCAGCCGGAGCTAGCATACACTTTCGGTGTGCTTCACGCCGGATGTGTCCAATCTGGAGGTGTTGAGAAACACCGAGTTTTGTTGGGGCAGTCCTTGACCGTGCTTCAAAGGAAATTAACCGCCGAAGCCGTACAGGGTGCGGCCCTGGCGCTTGAGCGCGTACACCACGTCCATTGCCGTCACGGTCTTGCGGCGAGCGTGCTCGGTGTAGGTGACCGAGTCGCGGATGACGTTCTCCAGGAAAGTCTTGAGGACCGTGCGCGTCTCCTCGTAAATCAGGCCACTGATGCGCTTCACACCACCACGACGAGCCAGACGGCGGATAGCAGGCTTAGTGATGCCCTGGATGTTATCGCGGAGCACCTTGCGATCCCACCCTTGCCGAGGCCCTTGCCGCCCTTGCCGCGTCCAGACATGGTAGTGCTTGTGAATGTATGATAGAGAAGAGAAGGGTTGACTTTACTAGTCTTGGCGTAGTGCAGGCTTTCAACGGGAAATGGTGGTACGGCGGACGGGACGAGCATTGGTGGTACGCCCCGCTGACCTTGGCGCCTGGGCTCACTGGCGCGTACACCGTGCCTCTTCGAGGCCTGGCAATCCTGCCCACCATGATTGCTGTCCATAACAGTGACAGGAAGGGGAAAGAGCATGGACCGGGGAACGAAAATCTGGGAAGCGCGACGTTGGCGTTGGGCAGGCCGTACCTATGCCTTACCTGGCCGTACCGTTGTGTGTTGCGGTGCATGTGCGCAGCGGTGCACGACATTCAAGACATTCAAGTGCTGTAGGTACTGTAGATAGCATAAATCGATAAATGCATGTGCAGGTTGAAGTCTTGGAGAGGAGCGGGTGTGAAAGATGGAACGGTGTGCACATGCTGCGTGCAGCTGCAAGCAGCACGACCGAATAGCATTTTCTGTGACGGCGGCGCCATTTCAGGCAGGCTAGTGAGGTGGTACACGGACGAGAATCGGGAAAGGAGATGACACGGGGTGTGTACTATGAGCGCAACGTCCCGTAGTGGCAAGCGGGAGGGTACATTAGAGGGTGTGGTGCACAGCTGCAGTATCCCTACTTGCTTACGGCATCTGCGTTAGGGCCGATCAGGTGGGTCGGTGTCGTACCCTAACCAGGCGCGCGGCGGCTGGAAGAGGTCTGGGTGGCGGCCGCGAGCCCCCTGTGCCAGCTGTTTGGACGTTGGTGGTGTTGGTGCTTTTTTACTTTTTTTTATGTATGGTTTCACAGTTTTGGTCTCCTTCCAGAGCACAGCCCCATCCCGCTCGAAACACAGAGCTGGTCCCGGCCATTAGGGACACGGGGTTTCCCACCCCTCTCGCTGTACGGAAAGGAGCGACAAGCTCCATGAGGTACAGGCCACGACGCGCGGGCCTCAAGTTCACCCTACCACAGCCTGCTCCCGCCCCCACAAAGCTTCTCCACGAGACGCACCCACAGAGCACTCGCAGCACCCCAGTCGCGGTTCCCAACCACCCTTCTACCCAGGAGGAACCGGATACGAGACAGCTGTACGGAGGATTTAGCCAGTAACGGCCCCCCGATTGCTGCTTTCGCTCCTCCCCCATCAAAACCCCAAGGGCCTCCCACGAACACAGGCAACACGTGCCCTATAACCGCCCCCCGCACAGAAGCACCCCTCCACACCAGGCAGGCCAACAAGACAGGGTAGGCGCAGTACGTGTACTAGTTCCTGGGCAGTATCCGCCCTTGCATCAGTTAGTGTTAAGGGCCGGAGCCTCCGGCCAGGTGCAAAGGAGGCCGCCGTCCAACACCGGCCAGGGTGGGCCGTGCCGACCTCATCCCACCCTGTGCGTGGCAAACCTAGGCTTGCAAACGCCCGCAGGTGCGCCCACATGCATGCAACTGCCCGGCGTGAGGCTTGCGACACCAGGGACTGCCACTGGGGAACCGCTGCACTGCCCCTCAGCTCCCGCATGCGTGCGTGCATGAATTGCCTTCCCACCTCCATGGCCTCCAGGGCCGCCAGGGCCACCACCTCCCACACACACTGCTGCACCCCCGAAGGCGCACTAGCCAGCCACACATGCTCCCTCCGTATGCAACGTACCTGACGGTTCTCCTTTTCCCACATGGAACCAGCGCTCCGTACACCCGGTACCTAGACCTCCCAAACGTGCAGCTGCTGACCCACGTCCCGGTACACCACCCCATGCTGAGGTTCCAATCCCCAGTTGAACACGGCACCAAACTGCCCCGAGACGGCTGGATAGAGCTCGCCTACCCCAAGGAATTGCCATTGTAGCTATCGCCAATGCCCTTGGGAGACAACTACTGGACACCAGCGCCCCCAGCCTCCTCGCCGACCTGAACCTTGAGCCCTCTCCCGGGAGGAACCCCCAACGTCCCCTACAGCCGGCCCAGAGCACACCACCGCCCCAGAACTCAACGACCCCCGCCGAAGAGAAGCCAAGCCCCCAGCCAACCACGGTGGGTGCAGCGTAGGCTTCGCTCCATATCCCACCCGAACGCCCGGAACCCCTACTCGCCCAGCTTACCGTCCCAGGCACCGGGGCCGCCTTGCAGACACAATCCGCGGTTACAGAGCCACGGTAGCGAGGCGGTTTGGCGAAGGGATCATGCTGTACACCGACGGCTCCTGCAGGAAGCAGCACGAGGGTCCCAACCTGCTGGGAGCCGCTGTGTACCGGGCCAACGGACCGGAAGACGACACGCTGCCCCCGCGTTACATCGGCGTAAACCCCAACGGACTGAACGAGACGAACACCATTACCCGTGCGGAAGCCAGCGCGCTCCGCTCCGCTCTGATGTGTACAGGACAACATCCGACCCTCTTTGCATCTTTACAGACTCCTCGCTACAATCCACCTAGTTAGAAAGGCAATTCAGCAGCCGGATAAACTCCATATCTCCAAGCACCGCGACCTCCTAATGGCAGTGGTCGAACTCCTAGCTGACCGAGCCCGTAATCAGCTGCGAACAGTAATAAGGAAAGTACGATCTCATACTGGCATTGACGGCAACGAGCAAGCCGATCAGCTAGCCGAAATGGTAGCGCGTGGCGAGTGGGACGGCGAAATGGTTACGGAGCCAACCGACAACCAGCCCTTCTCCAAGATATGGTGGCTCCGCTGCAAGGAAAACGGACTGTACGTCAATGACCTTAACGTGGCCGTCAAGAAGGTAGCAACAAAGCAAGCCGCCCGAGGGTACGCTAAGCAGACCCTATACTGTGCAGGATGGGAAGCCGAGGCCCCAACCTGTGCGCCAAGAGCAGCCACCGCCTGCACACCGACGGAAAACTCCCGTGGGCAGCCACACGCACCGCCACCCTGGTGAGACACGGCGCCCTGTGGAACGCAAAACGTGCAGCGATGTGCAAGAGACCCCTTGTTATCAAAGGACCACCAGGGAGGCCCATTAGTGACGGCATGTGCCCCGCATGTGGCCAAGAGGACGGAGTGGGTCACATTATGGGTGGTTGCACCCACCCGCGTATGCACGCAGCGTACATAGCGCGTCACAACAAGGCTGTTCAAACTGTGGCCAAGGCGATCTCCAAAGGACCCCAAGGCGGATGCTACATGATCATGGATGCGTGCTCAGCAAAAAACATGCCTGCACACGTGGCAGCCACCCGTCTCCCCGCATGGCTCTTTGCAGGCCTCACTCCAAAACAGCGAGCTGATGGCGTCCTCAAGCGTCCGGACCTCCTAATCGTGCCCACCATCAGCCGGCGAGACGGAATCAGAGGCCGTGTGCCACGTACATACAGCGAGCGCCGCAAACACAAAGTGTACATCATTGAGGTAGGATACACAAATGACACCCTGCACGACCAGAAGACAGAGGTGAAAGTACAGCAGCACGCCGAGCTTGAATCTTTACTCTTGCGAGCAGGCTGGGATGTTGAGTACAACATCCATGAAACTCTGACCCTAGGCCGAGGGGGGAAGCATCCGCTCCACGCTTCCCTACCTACTGCGCCAAAAACTTGGCTTAAGCCCCGAGCAGACCCGCAGGTGCTGCAACAAACTCCACCACCACGCAGTCACCTCTGCACACAGTATTGTGTGTCTTCGCAGGGAACTTGAGCACACAACCAACACCCGTCAGCCGCGGCCAGGTGAACCACCGCGATAACCTCATCACCACATCTTCCTTTTGAGGGGGTTCTGCACCTCTCCCCTTGGGGAGAGCGGGTCCCCCCTCGCCGCGGTGGCTGGGGTAGCCTGTGGGGTCTAACACCCCCTACCTGCTACTCCACCCCCTTAACCCACGCCACGTGGCGCCTCGCCCGGGCGTAACCATTATTATTATTACTATTACAGGCCACGACGCGCGGGCCTCAAGTTCACCCTACCACAGCCTGCTCCCGCCCCCACAAAGCTTCTCCACGAGACGCACCCACAGAGCACTCGCAGCACCCCAGTCGCGGTTCCCAACCACCCTTCTACCCAGGAGGAACCGGATACGAGACAGCTGTACGGAGGATTTAGCCAGTAACGGCCCCCCGATTGCTGCTTTCGCTCCTCCCCCATCAAAACCCCAAGGGCCTCCCACGAACACAGGCAACACGTGCCCTATAACCGCCCCCCGCACAGAAGCACCCCTCCACACCAGGCAGGCCAACAAGACAGGGTAGGCGCAGTACGTGTACTAGTTCCTGGGCAGTATCCGCCCTTGCATCAGTTAGTGTTAAGGGCCGGAGCCTCCGGCCAGGTGCAAAGGAGGCCGCCGTCCAACACCCGAAGCCAGGGGTGGGCCGCCGACCTCATCCCACCCTGTGCGTGGCAAACCTAGGCTTGCAAACGCCCGCAGGTGCGCCCACATGCATGCAACTGCCCGGCGTGAGGCTTGCGACACCAGGGACTGCCACTGGGGAACCGCTGCACTGCCCCTCAGCTCCCGCATGCGTGCGTGCATGAATTGCCTTCCCACCTCCATGGCCTCCAGGGCCGCCAGGGCCACCACCTCCCACACACACTGCTGCACCCCCGAAGGCGCACTAGCCAGCCACACATGCTCCCTCCGTATGCAACGTACCTGACGGTTCTCCTTTTCCCACATGGAACCAGCGCTCCGTACACCCGGTACCTAGACCTCCCAAACGTGCAGCTGCTGACCCACGTCCCGTACACCACCCCATGCTGAGGTTCCAATCCCCAGTTGAACACGGCACCAAACTGCCCCGAGACGGCTGGATAGAGCTCGCCTACCCCAAGGAATTGCCATTGTAGCTATCGCCAATGCCCTTGGGAGACAACTACTGGACACCAGCGCCCCCAGCCTCCTCGCCGACCTGAACCTTGAGCCCTCCCCGGGAGGAACCCCCAACGTCCCCTACAGCCGGCCCAGAGCACACCACCGCCCCAGAACTCAACGACCCCCGCCGAAGAGAACCAAGCCAAGCCCCCAGCCAACCACGGTGGGTGCAGCGTAGGCTTCGCTCCATATCCCACCCGAACGCCCGGAACCCCTACTCGCCCAGCTTACCGTCCCAGGCACCGGGGCCGCCTTGCAGACACAATCCGCGGTTACAGAGCCACGGTAGCGAGGCGGTTTGGCGAAGGGATCATGCTGTACACCGACGGCTCCTGCAGGAAGCAGCACGAGGGTCCCAACCTGCTGGGAGCCGCTGTGTACCGGGCCAACGGACCGGAAGACGACACGCTGCCCCCGCGTTACATCGGCGTAAACCCCAACGGACTGAACGAGACGAACACCATTACCCGTGCGGAAGCCAGCGCGCTCCGCTCCGCTCTGGATGTGTACAGGACAACATCCGACCCTCTTTGCATCTTTACAGACTCCCTCGCTACAATCCACCTAGTTAGAAAGGCAATTCAGCAGCCGGATAAACTCCATATCTCCAAGCACCGCGACCTCCTAATGGCAGTGGTCGAACTCCTAGCTGACCGAGCCCGTAATCAGCTGCGAACAGTAATAAGGAAAGTACGATCTCATACTGGCATTGACGGCAACGAGCAAGCCGATCAGCTAGCCGAAATGGTAGCGCGTGGCGAGTGGGACGGCGAAATGGTTACGGAGCCAACCGACAACCAGCCCTTCTCCAAGATATGGTGGCTCCGCTGCAAGGAAAACGGACTGTACGTCAATGACCTTAACGTGGCCGTCAAGAAGGTAGCAACAAAGCAAGCCGCCCGAGGGTACGCTAAGCAGACCCTATACTGTGCAGGATGGGAAGCCGAGGCCCCAACCTGTGCGCCAAGAGCAGCCACCGCCTGCACACCGACGGAAAACTCCCGTGGGCAGCCACACGCACCGCCACCCTGGTGAGACACGGCGCCCTGTGGAACGCAAAACGTGCAGCGATGTGCAAGAGACCCCTTGTTATCAAAGAACCACCAGGGAGGCCCATTAGTGACGGCATGTGCCCCGCATGTGGCCAAGAGGACGGAGTGGGTCACATTATGGGTGGCTGCACCCACCCGCGTATGCACGCAGCGTACATAGCGCGTCACAACAAGGCTGTTCAAACTGTGGCCAAGGCGATCTCCAAAGGACCCCAAGGCGGATGCTACATGATCATGGATGCGTGCTCAGCAAAAACATGCCTGCACACGTGGCAGCCACCCGTCTCCCGCATGGCTCTTTGCAGGCCTCACTCCAAAACAGCGAGCTGATGGCGTCCTCAAGCGTCCGGACCTCCTAATCGTGCCCACCATCAGCCGGCGAGACGGAATCAGAGGCCGTGTGCCACGTACATACAGCGAGCGCCGCAAACACAAAGTGTACATCATTGAGGTAGGATACACAAATGACACCCTGCACGACCAGAAGACAGAGGTGAAAGTACAGCAGCACGCCGAGCTTGAATCTTTACTCTTGCGAGCAGGCTGGGATGTTGAGTACAACATCCATGAAACTCTGACCCTAGGCCGAGGGAAGCATCCGCTCCACGCTTCCCTACCTACTGCGCCAAAAACTTGGCTTAAGCCCCGAGCAGACCCGCAGGTGCTGCAACAAACTCCACCACCACGCAGTCACCTCTGCACACAGTATTGTGTGTCTTCGCAGGAACTTGAGCACACAACCAACACCCGTCAGCCGCGGCCAGGTGAACCACCGCGATAACCTCATCACCACATCTTCCTTTGAGGGGTTCTGCACCTCTCCCCTTGGGAGAGCGGGTCCCCTCGCCGCGGTGGCTGGGGTAGCCTGTGGGGTCTAACACCCCTACCTGCTACTCCACCCTTAACCCACGCCACGTGGCGCCTCGCCCGGGCGTAACCATTATTATTATTATTATTATTACAGGCCACGACGCGCGGGCCTCAAGTTCACCCTACCACAGCCTGCTCCCGCCCCCACAAAGCTTCTCCACGAGACGCACCCACAGAGCACTCGCAGCACCCCAGTCGCGGTTCCCAACCACCCTTCTACCCAGGAGGAACCGGATACGAGACAGCTGTACGGAGGATTTAGCCAGTAACGGCCCCCGATCGCTGCTTTCGCTCCTCCCCATCAAAACCCCAAGGGCCTCCCACGAACACAGGCAACACGTGCCCTATAACCGCCCCCGCACAGAAGCACCCCTCCACACCAGGCAGGCCAACAAGACAGGGTAGGCGCAGTACGTGTACTAGTTCCTGGGCAGTATCCGCCCTTGCATCAGTTAGTGTTAAGGGCCGGAGCCTCCGGCCAGGTGCAAAGGAGGCCGCCGTCCAACACCCGAAGCCAGGGGTGGGCCGTGCCGACCTCATCCCACCCTGTGCGTGGCAAACCTAGGCTTGCAAACGCCCGCAGGTGCGCCCACATGCATGCAACTGCCCGGCGTGAGGCTTGCGACACCAGGGACTGCCACTGGGGAACCGCTGCACTGCCCCTCAGCTCCCGCATGCGTGCGTGCATGAATTGCCTTCCCACCTCCATGGCCTCCAGGGCCGCCAGGGCCACCACCTCCCACACACACTGCTGCACCCCCGAAGGCGCACTAGCCAGCCACACATGCTCCCTCCGTATGCCCTCCCCTGCTGGCCACCCATCCTGCACGCTCCCCACCACTGCTCGAGCCACCGGGCAGTCCCAGAAATGGTGCTGCCTGGGTTGCTGGCCCCAGTCCGCTGGCCCGCCGAAACCCCCACACCCGCACACCTCTTACGCATGCCCCTAATGTGCGAGTTACCAAGCAAAGGGACGCCATCAAACGTCAGCCGCCAAAACGTCTCCTAACGCTGATGCTCTCATCGAATGCCCCACATCCTATTGAGCGCGCCCGGCAGGTGCTTCAGGCCCGCTTCCTTTGCAGGCGGGTGCAGCGGCGCCTCAAGAGCTGCTTCCACGAAGGCAGCATGCTGCTCGCTCCTGGCTGCAGTAATCTCCGTCATCTGAAGCGCTGTCGCCAGCCGTACGGTTAGGCGCCTAAGTCCCATCCTGCCTAAGCTGCCCGTTCTCGGCACCTGCCAGCCCAGACGTGGGAGGAGCACCAGCAGGGCGTCCCGCTCCGTTGGTGCCTCAAGCCCCCCCCACCCCCGCCCTGCTCCTGGCTGCTCCTGAAGGCCTCTGCCGCCTCCTTCCACGCTGATGGAATGTCGTGCAGCAGCTGTGCGAGTCTGGAGCAGAGGCGTTGCTTTTGCCCCCAGCCACACAGGTCCCTTGCTGCCGGGGTTTGGGGCCGCAAGCGCCCCTCTGTATACTGCCGCCATTGCCGATCCACAGCTGACCTTGTCCTGCGCTCTCCCTCCGGCAGCTGTGTTGGTGCTTGCTTGTGCTGGTCGGGGTTGGAGTTCCCGCTTGCCTGCCCGTCTTCTTACCTGTAAACCTTTCCACAGGAAAAAAGCTGCGCAGAAAGGCCCTGGGCCACGGTGTCGGTGCTCCGCAGCCAGGCATGGGCACGGTGGACTGGTGGTGGTCCGCGCGAACTGGTCGGTGACGTGCTGGCGCTGTGACGCAGGTCTGGGTCAACAAGGTCGGGGCTGCATGCGGCACCGTTCGGGATGTTCGCTGGTGGCCGTCAACCCGCGTACCCGCCAGCTCGCCGTGTCCAGGCGACAGCTGCACCGGGTGCGGCAGCTAACTGCAGCTGGCCCGCGTCAGGGGAGCTGGGCGTGAGGGCGATTGTTTTGGGGTGTAAACGCTGGGAAGGCGTCCACGGGGAGCCGCATGGCCGGCGTCAATGTCCGGCCCCTGCTGCCCAACTTGCCCAATGGCCCGGACCAGCTCTGTGTTTCAAGCGGGATGGGGTTGGGCTCTGGAAGGGGACCAAAACTGTAAAATCATACATAAAAAACTTGCCACTTGCCATTCCAGGCTCCAGGAGCTCCACAGTCCATACGGTTTGTTTAACCCCCACGGACGACACGGAGTGCACTGCCCACAAGTCCACTCAGGCCCACTGGTGGCTGGGTGCCCCACCACGCCACCCAGCAGCAGTTGGCCACCGAAGGCCCCGTGCAATACCGCCGATGCGACGAAGGCTCTCCCCTACCGCCCGTGCACCCTTGCCCTTCACGAGGTCCGCCGTGGGCGTGTGCTACTGCCGTGCGGCCCTCATAAACTGCTCGTCCGCAAGCTGCCCACTGCTGATCCTGCAGCTGCTGCACTCCTACGTGCGCTCCGGCCGCGCTGCAGCCTGCAGGAGGCTGCCCTTGGGGCTGCCCATGGCATACCGGTACTCGGTGGGCCTGGGCTGTTCCAGGACACCAACCTGTGCGCCATGCACGCAACGCGCGAGACCACCAAGCCCAAGGACATCCAGACGGGTCGCTCATCGCGTTTCAGGGGAGAGGCATGCCGCAAGCCTGCCTCAAAGGCCCGTGCATACCTCGGTGTTTGTGAACACTGCCAGGAGGAGACAGGGATTGCATCGGCCTTGCCAAGGACACTTGCGTTGCAAGTTGTCGCTGGTACGGTACGGCAAGCCACGTGCGTGGCCGCTGCTCACCTTGCCCCACCGCACCGTACTCGCAGCACAGCGGCATCAAAACACCGACGTACGGTACCCGTTGCCCAAGCAAGCCTCTCCTAGGGATTCGAGTACTACTGCAACCCCAATGCGCACTAGAAACCATATCATACCCATCACAGCATACGGTACACTGGTCGCATCCAGCATCTTGCCACGTCTACCGACAGCTACCCTGTTCCATCAGCAGCCATGTACGTCCCTGCTGCAGGACGTTCTTTGCTGGAACGGATCACATCAGCCAAGGGCCTCTAGCCCTACGCGCACACAGCCGCGCGCCTCTGGCAGCTGGCACCGATCTGCCACATTATCATCACAACACGTGCTCAGGCCGCCACAAGGCCGGCATTAAACATCCTCCAAACAAAGGCAGCCGCCTTAGACACAGGCGGCAAGATGCATCACGCCGTCCGCACACTTCCATTTGCTTGCTTTGTGGCTTGTCTTGTCTTGTCTTGTCGCACTACGAAATACAGAGTTTGTCGCTCGTGCGGATGGGCATCGGGAACATGCACAACCGGACCGTATGCAGGAGTTGCAGCATGCTGATGCTGCTAGCTACTTGTGTATGTATCGTACGTGTGGCGTGATCGCAGCTGCGCCAGCGGCATCGCCGGCAGTATGCCCGTGCCGCACCTGCACGACCGCGGATGCAGCGCAGTGCAGTGCGCGGGTGCCCACCATGGAATGCCAGGCCATCCGCACGGGGCGGGGATTGAAAGGGTACCCCTACCCCGCTGTCTTCCTTCACCGCACGCATGCACCCGCGGTCATCCCGTCACAACCAACCGCGCGCCTGACTTCGACACCCGGCAAGGCTGCACACGTGCCGTGCCGGCGCGACAAGCTTGCGGCCACCTGCACATGTACGCTAACTATCACCACGTACCATGATTGGTCCTAGAGCAATGTACGTCCATTCCAGGTTGGCATCCAGCGCCATGCCCGTGTCAGCGTCCCTACCTCATCGTCATGAACATTACCATGTCAAAGGTGCATGTAGAAGTGCATCATATTGTGTGTACCTTGAGCGCCGAAGCTGGATAGCCCTCGTCGTCGTCGAAATTTTGCCGCCTCGTCCGGCCCGTGTGTGCCTACCTGCTGCTGCCCCTGCTGGCCCCTGCTGCTGCTGCTGCTGGCCCCACGGTGCCCCCCACGTCCCGCTCCCGCCGCTCCGCCGTCAGCAGCAGCGCAGACAGCTCCGGGCCGGCAGCCGCCTGCACGGCAAGGGGCGGCGATGCAGGTGTACGACACGGAGGTTGGTGAGGTTGGTGAGCGGTCAACACCGTGTTGGGCAGGCCCAGCCAACAGCCCTTGGCGCTCAGTGCCGCCCAGGGCCCCTGCGTGCCACGGAAACAGCTGACCCATGCGCACCCTCTCCCAGCCCCGTGGCAGCTCATCGTCCCCATGTACCGGCCAAGCTCCCGGCACCCGTCTCAGGCACCCTCCGGTGCAACGCTCTAACCCCTCAGCACCAACACACCTGCAGCAGCAGCTTCACGTTCTCCCATGCTGTCCCCGAGCCCCGGGCTCACGGCCCACCGCCGCACCACTGCACACTTGACTAGCACTCCCGTTCACCCCAGCACGTGTGGTACCCTGCACTGCACCCAACACGCACCTGCAGCAGCTGCTTGAGCTCCTCCACCAGGGCGGCGGCGGTGGGCCGCGCGCCCGGCTGCGCCGCCAGGCAGCGCCGCAGCAGGCCCAGCAGCCCCGGGGCAGGCGGGGCGAGGCGTGCGCCAGCAGCGTGGGGCCCACCGGGGAGTACAGGCCGGGGAGCAGGTGGCGCAGCTGGCTGCGGGGGCAAAGCGGGGTCGGGGCAGCACGGGCGCGGCCGGGGAGGAGGGTCAGGCGGCTGGGCACCGCCAGGCTTGTCTACGGCACCAAAGGGGACACCGGCACGGCTTGCGTGGTTACCGATGCAGACGTGGAGAGTGCTCAGCAGCAAGCAGTCGCCCTGCCCTGCACGTGCGCTACGGCCCACCTGAGCAGCATGCTGTGCGCGAGGCACCACAGGATAACGCCGAACGAGTACACGTCCGAGGCGGGGACACCTTGCCCGCCATCAGCACCTCGCCGCCGTGAAGAAGGGGTGCCCTGGGGGTGGAGGCGTGGGGCGGGGGTGGAGGCGGGGGTCGTGGCGCGTGGGTGAGGCGGCGGCGGGCGTGCGGGGCGAACTGGCGTCGACACAGGCACACAAACCTGTACCAGCAGCAGCACAACCTGCAGCACTCCTGCACGCACAGGAAGCCTCCCCGCCCTGCTGCTTCAGCTGCTGCCCTTGCGCCCCGCCGCACCGCTCATGCGCTAGCTGCCTGCTGACAAGCTTTCCTCGCTGTTCTCGAGTGGATGTGCCCCGCAGCCCTGCGCCCTTACCCACCTGGTGCATGTTGCTGAGGTGCGATTCGCCCTGCTCCAGCCGCACGCTCAGCCCGAAGTCGCTGCGGGGCCAAGCACCGGGGCCATGGGCAGGCAAGGGGTCAGCGCCAGGCCGCATGACAACGGGTGGAGCCCGGCCAATACCGCGGAGCGTAGCAAGCAGCAAAGAATCCAACGGGCAACATAAGGCTGGCGTGGCGTGGTGGTTGCGCTGCGCTACCCAGATAAGGAACGCAGTCGTACAGCTGTCGCCGTATCCACCGCCCAGCCGCCGGCCCGCCCTGTCCCACCCACGCCCCTGCGCCCACCTGATCTTGAACACGTGCCCCATGAGCAGCTGCGCGCTGGCGGTGAGGCCGCCGGCCGACGCCTCCAGCACCCTGCCCTGCCCCTGCCCCTGCCAGTACGGCGAGCAGCCGGCGCTGCCGCCGCCGCCCGCTCCGCGCCCGCCACGACCCGCCCGCCACTCCACCACCGCCCGCGCCCGCGCAGGCGGCTGCCCGGGCGCCCTGCTCGGAGGCGGACCGACGAAGGGGCTGTCCGCTGTCTCCTCCCCAACCGTCGCCGTGCCGACGGCGACAGGGTCTGGCACAGGGTCAGGCGCTGTGCCCTCAGCAAGGCCAAACTGCAGCACCTCCTCCTGCTCCTCCTCCTGCTGCTGCTCGTCGACATGCCCTGTGCCAACCAACACGCCATGCATCTGGCAGCGCCCCTCCCCGTCGCACGCACCGTCGCAGGCCGCATCCTCCTCGCCCTCCACAACCCCCAGCCGCCCCTCCAGCGCCAGGCTGAGGGAGCCGGGTTGCCGGACGCCGGCTGTGCCCCTCCCGCGCCCGACGAGCCGCTGGCCATGCAGGCGGCCGGCGCCACCGCCACCGGGCCGCCCGCGTCGCCCGCCAGCGGGGGCGAGCCGCCAGCCGCTGTCGCCCGTCGCCGCCAGCGCCGCCGCCACTGCCGCATCCACGTCGGCGTCGTCGGTGGCCAGCCCCACGCCGGCAGCTACCGTCAGCTCCGGCTCCAGCAGGAGCGGCCCGGCTGCGAGGGGCCGAGGCCAGGGAGGCGCTGGAGGCGAGGGAGGAGGGCGCGCGCAGGCCGGTGGCGGTGCCGGTGGCGTCCAGCGCCCAGGAGCCCTCCAGGCTGCCGGCCAGGCCCTGCTCGTGCTGCGCGGTGGTGGTCTGCAGGCTGCCGGTGGGGCCGCGCAGCAGCACCGGCTCCGAGTCCGCCATCGGGTCAAGGGAGTCCACAGGCTCCAGCGGGGACAGCATCTGCGGGGAGGGGCCAGCGCCACACGGTTAGCACTAATCCAAGCAAAGCGGCTATCGTACAGGAGGGAAAGGAGCAGGGACCGGCCCACGGGAAGGCCCCTTGGCCGTCGCCCCAAGCGCGCCCGTGGCAGCAAGTCGGCACAGGCTGCAGGCAGCCGGCAGCAACAACCCCTCCCGCCCGGCATGTGGGTGCCTCCTAGCGTTCCTGGGCCGCCTTCCCGTCCCGTGTGGCCCGCTACACCCCGCCGCTGCCCACCTGCGGCCCCAGCACGCGGCCCGCCAGCGCCACCGCCTGCGCCATGCAGGAGCTGGTGGCGTCCGCGCTGGGCTCCGCGCTGGCGGTGGCGCTGCCGGTGGCGGTGCCCCGCGGCGGCTGGAGCTGATGCTGGCGGTGCCGGTGCTGCTGGCAGCGCCGGTGGTGGTGGAGGCGGCGGCGGCGCCGGGGAGGGCAGCAGCGGCTCGGCGGAGCGCAGCAGGATGTTGTTGAGCGTGAGGTCGCCGTGCACCACGCAGCAGGCGTGCAGGTAGGCCAGGCCGCGCGCAATGTCCAGCGCCGCAAACAGCGCCAGGGGCTGGGGGCAAGGGGCCAGGGGCGGGGTGATGAGGGTTAGGCCAGGGGACATTAATGACTGGGTCAGCGCAACCTGGGAAGGCAATGGCAGTGTGGACACGGCGGCTGATGGCAGAACAAGGCGACCAGTGGAGCAAGTGCCGGACAGCTGCAGGCAGGCAGCCCGGCGGCCACGCACACGGCACACGGTACGCACCAGGTTGGAGGCGACCCGCACGTCCGCCCACGTCAGCCGCGCGCCCAGTGACCGCTCCTCGGGGCTGCCGCGGACCACACCGCCCGCAGCACTGCCAGGCCCCGCGCTGCCCGGCCGCGCCCCCGGCGGCGGCAGTGGCGGCAGCGCCCCTGCCCAGGCTGCGAAGCCGCGCCGTGCAACTGGGACGCATCCGGCGACCGGCCTGCCGCCCTGTCGCTTTCAGTGTGGGCCGGCAGGCGCAGAAGCCCTGGGGCAGCCAACGCATCGCCGCTCCCCACCCTCGTCCCACACGCGGCCACGCTGGCCCCTCCCGCTACCGCGCCGTCGCCGGGGCCCTCCCAGGAGTGGTGCCGCGGCGGCGGCTGCAGCGGCGCCGCGGGCAGGGCCGTGTTGAACAGCCCCGCCGCCACCGCGTCCCGCAGCGTGCCCCTGTCGCAGTAAGCCATGATGATGGACAGCTTGTAGGCCGTGACGGCGCCGTCGGGGCTGGGCTCGCCGGGGCCGGGCCGCGGGATGCCGTGCAGCAGCAGCGGCGCGCCGGTGGTGCCCACGCCCAGCTCGGCCGGCTCCAGGCCCACGTGCCTGCGGAGGGAGGGGAGCAGGAGGGTTAGGCAATAGGAAGGCAGACGCAGTCTGCAACACGACGAGGGGGCGTGACACGTGGCGGGCAGTCCGCGAGGCGCCCCGAACGACATGCACGCCGGCGACAAGAAGGCCAGGCGGTTGCTTCTTGTGGTTCTGATGCCACCCTGAGGGGTGTTCATGGCAACGCATGGTGGTGATGGGGTAAACGGCAGCAGCTTCCGCAGCAGCGGCTGCGCTCCCCACCTGCGGAGCGTGGGCGGCGGGCTGAGCGGCCGGCCCGGCCCCCAGCTGCCCGACTCGTCGTCCAGGCTGCCCATGACGACGGGCGTGATGGTGTAGTGGTAGGTGGGCACCACGTGCGGGTGCGACAGCGTGGCGGTCAGCGCCACCTCGCGCACCAGGCGCTCGCGGCGCGCCGGGGAGTCCCCGTCCTGCAGCAGCACCACCTTGATGGCCACGGGCAGGCCGCGCCACTCGCCTGGAGCAGGGTGGGGAGTGAGGGGGAAGGATGGGCAAAAGGTGGATGCAGTTTGCGCGGGCGAGCTGGCATGTAGGGCGTCTGCCGACCGCAGCGAGCGGTTGCAGAGAGGAAGGTCATGGGGTGTGCGTGACACAGTCTGTGCGAGTTGCCGGTGTGTGGGACAGCTCCCAGAGCTTGGGTGGCGCCACAGCAAAGCGTCTCAAAGTCGCGGTGCGTGTGCCACGACAACGGTTGTGACCTGGCGCGCCTAGGACGCCACTCACCCCTGTACACTACTCCGAAGCCGCCGCGCCCCAGCACGCGCGGCCCGGGCGCCTGTGCGGCCCGCGAGGCCATGCTGCTGACGGTGGTCTCCTGTGGGGGCACAGTGCACGCGCGGACGTGGGGCCAAGACCATGTTGCTTTGTGTCCGCTGGGCAATGTTGGGACGGCACAATTGCCAGGAGCCTGCGTTGCAGTCATGGAGCATCCTACGCGTCTTGTACATATCGGGCTGCCACAAACTCCAGAATCACCCTCAAGGAGCCCTGCGCACACCGGTCAGTTCCTGCATGCGAAGGCACAACCTGCGGTTGCGCGCCCCTGCCCGCCCGCCCACCTGTATGCGGCGTATCATGGTGTCGATCTCCGCCGCCAGCATGTTGCGCGTCACCTCCCCGACGTGCTCATGCCGCTCGTGGAGCCGCCGCCTGTGAGCACCAGCGCGCCAGCCACCATGCCCGTGCCCGTGCCGCCCGTGCCCGGCCCGCCGCTGGGCTGGCGGCTGGGCGGCAGGCACAGTTGCTGCTGGGTGCTCAGCAGCGGGGACTGCCAGCCGGCCGCGGCGCGGGCCCCGGCACCACCGGCGCCCTGCCCCCACCTGCCCCTGGCCCAGCCCCTGCCGCGCGGCCACCGAGCCCAGCATGTGGTCCATCATGGTCACCATGGCGGAGCCGCCGCCGCCGCCCGTGCCGCCCACGCTGCCGGGGTGCAGTGGGCTGCCTGCCAACTCTCCGGGAAGCCTGTCCCTGTGGTCTGGCTGTGGTTGCGGCCCTGCGCGGCAAAGGATGCGCTGAAGGCGCTGGCGTCCTCAGGCTCCAACACGAGCCCCTGTTCCTGCTCCTGCTCGTCCGTGCCCGCCGTATCCGTGTGCCACCGCCAGGCGCCTGCAGACCCGGCCCCAACCCCGCGCCCCTGCCAGCCCCCGCGCCTGCTGCCTCCGCTTCCGCCCCCGCCTCCAGGCCCGCAGTGGTCCGCACGGCTGGTGCGCCCACACCGCGGCGGGCGGGCGCCTGCTCCTGCACTTCCTGCTGATCCTCCGGCCCCTGCTGCTGCCTCCCCTGCGGCTGCGGCGACAGCGGCACAGGCAGTGTAGCCGGGGTCTTGACTTCCCTCGGCCCTGCCTCCGCCGCCAGGAGGATGGACGCGGTAGGCTCATGTGGCCCTTGCCGTTGCCGCTGCCGCTGCCCGGGTGCGCTAGCACACCGCCACCTGCCGCCGCCAGGGTGCGTGCCCGACTGGCGGGCGACCGCGCAGCTGGTCATGTGCCGCAGTCCCTGCTGCGCTGCCGGCACTGGCCCCTCCGCCGCCCGCAAGCAGCCGCAGCAAGGCCGAGCAGCGGGCCGCAGCTGGGCCCTGCTCACGTTGCCCCCGATCGCCCTGGCTGCGCGGCACAGGTCCGTGGCTCCCGAGTCAGGCAGCATGCTCGGGTCATCTTTGGCGGCCGGCTGGCGGGCGCCATTGCGCCGCCCGCGACGCGCCACAAACAGGTACACTGCGGCCACGACGGCCAGCAGGCCCAAGAAGCCACCCACGGCGCCGCCCACCACAGCCCCGGTGTTGACGGCCCCGCCGCGCGGGCGCCCCGCTGAGACGGCGCCACCGGGCCCGGCAGCTTCGACGAATCGCCTGGCGGTGTGCTCTGGCGTCAATCAGCAGCTGCAGAACTGCAAGGAGGGACGGGCAATGCAAAGGAGGCGGGTGATTGCACTCCAAGGTGGACGCCGTATGCAGTGTCTTGACCTTTTCAGTACCAGCTGGCTTCCCAGAGGAAGCGAAGCGGTTGTCGGGGCACATCGTAAGGGCATGCTCAGGAGCCCACAACCCCAAGCTGCGGGCAATTGGCGTTTGCACGCTACGGCAGAGAGCGGGACGGGTCCGAGGGGGTTCAGACGGGCGAAAGCTTACGTCCTGCCAAGTCGCACGATCGGCCGCCGCCGTCTCCGGCCGCTGCGCCCGGCGTGTCCCCTGGGACCAGCCCCGGCGGCGGCAGGCTTATGAAGACGGTGCTGGTGTTAATCAGCAGCACCGACCCCACGCCGCCCGACACCGCCAACAGGGTGCGGTTGTCCAACGCCAGCTGCTGGTGAAAGGGAAGGGAAGGGAAGTGTCCAGGTGGTGTGCAGTACAAAGTAAGCACCCTTCACGTGTAACATGGCAAGTCGCAATCGCGTCAAAGGTGCATGCGCAGTGTCGGAGGGTGGAGCGCGGTGGACCTCGGCCGGCTGACAACTGACAGCTTGCCGCCTCTCGAAACAGAACCGGAGCCCTGGCCCTCTGCCGTGGCGTTAGCTAGCGTGGCCCCATACGCAGCCAACAGCGCACTCTTCACAAACTACATGCCCCGACCGCGGGCAAAGCTGCATAGGGTTTTGAGTACCGTACCGCTCTTGCGACCTGCGGCCGCATCACACCCCTCCCTCATGATCAGTATCATGCTGCCCTGGCAGCGGCTCACCGGCTGGCCTGAGGTTGACATCAGGCGCGTGACCAGGTCGCCCAGCTCCGGGGACGACAGGCGCGGCGGCGGCCACCTCAGGCGCCAGGACGCACGTCACAGGCGGGGATGAGGGGTGGCAGGCGGGGGCGAGGTGGCATTGGCGCCAGGCGGCAGCTGCAGCTGCAGCAGCTGCTGCGCCGGGCGGCACACGGGGCGATTGTAGCGCCAGATGAGCGCGAAGGCGGACGCGGGCGCCTCCGTGGCGCAGTCCACGTACTTGAGCTGGCCGGTGGACGAGTCCAGGAAGCCCGGCAGGCAGCTGCGGGGAGCGGGAGCAGGCGGGGGACGCTCACCATGCAGGAAGATGCCGCAGCTTCACTTGAGCAGCTGATGTTGTGGACATATGGCATAGGCTTGCCTGCGCTCCGCCGGGGCGTCCTAGAAGGCAGCTCCGACCCAAGACCCGGGTACATCCGACCCCTTGCATGTCCGACCTGCTTGGTCCCAGACCACCCGCAACCATAACCCCCTGTCTTCATGTGCCCACCCGCATGCCGCAAAACAAGAATCCCGCCCAGCCCGCGGCTGCCCCGCGCCCACCTTGCCCTCCACTGCTCGTAGCCCGGCACCCCCGGCACCGCTGCGGGCGCGGCGGGCAGCGCCCAGCTGACGGGCCACGACAGGCGGCGCAGGCGCAGCGAGCGCCAGGAGGCGGTGAGGCCGGGCGGCACGCGCAGGCGCATGCGGCCGGCCGTGTCCAGCAGCACGGGGGCCCGGAGGTGGGGCCGGTGAAGGTGACGCTAGAGGAAAGCAGGTAGCCGTCCTGGAAAGCAAGTCGGGAGCGGGCAAAGGAGGACAGCTAGGAGAGGTCACGGGGAGGGAGGGCCTTTGGTAGGTGCGGTGCGGTCGAACCAGCACACCACTGCACCCGTGCTCGTGGTAGACCAGGCAAGCGAGCAGTGCCGGCAGTGCAGTCGTATGGGTTGCGTGCGCCGTGGCGGCTGATGAGGGTGATCTGCGCCACGATGGCCCTTACCATCCACTCCCTCGCCCTAGCCCCGTTGCCGCTCTGCGTTTCACCCCCCTTCCGGCCCTCTCACCAGCGGCCAGCTCGCGTTGGCTAGGCTCATGTTGGCCATCATCGCAATGACTCGCGTGCCCGTCCACACCTCCTGCAGCAGCGGGCAGTGGGGGCGGTGGCGGTGAGGTGCAGGTGTGAAGGTTGGCCCAGGCAATCCGGAAACGTGGGGTTGCAGCGGCCGTCGCACCAGCGCCCCAAATGTTGCCAGTCAGAACCTGAACGCACGCCAATCTTCTGCCGCGCCCCACAGGTAGTCCATTCCTGCCCTTGGCTCCTTTGCCGCTCTCGTGCTATCCCACCCCACCCGGCCTCTGACGCCCACCTGCAGCGCGTCCTGCACCTGGCCCAGCGTGTACGCCACCACCACCGCCCCGTGCGGCGCGGGCGGGTCGTCCAGGCGCCACGGGTCGAAGGCCACCGCAGCTGCGGCGTGCCGGGCACCACGCCCGCGACAGGATGGTCACATTGATCTTCTCCAGGAAGGCACCCGTCAGGCCCAGCAACGTCACGGTGCCCTCGTCGGACATCACCTGGGGAGCGGGGCGTATGAGGAGAGGGGTCCGAGACAGGGGCCAATGGTGACGTACATCGGGGAAAGGCGGCGGGCTCCAACCATGCAACCACGGTATGGCCACGTTGTGGGCCACGGCCCTCCTACTTCCATCCCCGCATTGCGGCACGGTTTCCCCGCATACCATGCGTACCGTGCGCGTCTGTCGACCAAACCACCGGTCGGCCGGACGGTTTGCCAATTTTATTGCGGCCCTCCGCCGACCCCACCGATCAAGACCGCGACCGCACCGCACCGCGCACCGCGTCCCGCGCACCTGTCTCTGCGGCGTGATGTAGTCCAGCAGCCACTGCGCACTGGCCTGCTCCGCCGGCACCAGCGACAGCAGCCGGCTGTACCAGTACGAGTAGTACGACACCTGGCCGGGCGCCATCACCAGCTGCACACGGAAGTTGACCATGCGGATGGACCTGGCGGCGCTCCTGCAGGGTGTGGGGTGGATGGGGAGGGCAGGTAGCAGCTACGGTTCAATGGGCCGGCCGGCAGAGAGCATCAGGTGGCAGAGCGCACAGGCGCGCATTCGCTTGGGTCCGCCCGCGGCGCCGTCAGGACGGGGCTGCCTGAAGACACGCCTGGGCAATACGCGAGGGAATTGATGGCGAATGGCAAGGCAAATAGGAGCACACGGTGCGTGCAACGTACATGGCACCTGCTCATTTCATTTGCGGGGTTGTAGGCCACCTGCCCGGCTGCCATCCTCGCTATCCCCATCACCAGTGGCTACAGCCGCAACCTTGGTACCGGCCTGTTGCCGAAACCCGACCCCACCGCCCCAAGGCCAGACCCGGCCACCCCGCCCTCCCCCCACGCCCCGCCCGGCCCACCCCGCCTACCTGTTGAGCCCCACGTGCCACATGCCGCCCGACGTCAGCCCCACGGCCATGTGTCCGGCGGCCCGACCGGCGGGTTGACCACGTTCAGGTCCGCGAACACCAGCACCGCTGCGTCGCCGTCCGCCATGCCGAACACGTTGCGGCGGTGTCCCACGTCCAGCTGCGTGGCCACGCCCGAGGAGCCCTCCAAGGAGACTGGGGAGGTGGCGCCGACGGCGCTGGGCGTGGAGCCCAGCGGGCCGCGGCCCAGACCCGCCAGTGTGGCGTTGCGGTACACGCGCACCAGCGGGGAGGCGTCGTCCGGGGAGGAGGGCAACAGCTGCGGGGGAGGGAGGGAGGGAAGAGCAGGGAGCAAGTCAGTGATGAATCCAGCTGGGGGCAAAGACCGTGAGCTTGCGGTGCAGGGCGATGCGAATGGGCAGCCTAGCCCGTACCACCACGGCGCAGACCCGGACTCGTCTTCCTAGCCCGCCCCTCAATCACCCGACCTCCCTGGGTTCCCTTCAGCCCCACCTGCTCCGTTGGCGTGCACGGCATCGTGATGTTGGCTTCCAGCGTGATGAGCACCCGCTGCGCCACCGCCTGCAGCGCCGCCAGCGCCGCCAGCAGCTGGCCGCCATCCGTCACCACCGCCGTGCCGCACGGCTGCAGGAAGCGGGAGGGGACGACGACGGGGCCGGGGCGGAGCCGTTGGCGCCTGCGGGGCGGCGGGGCCGGGGCCGGGTGCCGGCACCAGCGCCACCTGCGGGCGGCCAGTCGGCTTCGGGGCAGGTGACCGTCACGCGCTCCGCCACGGACCGGCGGCCGTGCAGGCGGCGGTAGCGCAGGAAGGCGGGCCGGCCTGGGGCGAGCGAGGAAGCGAGCACAGGGGTGGGGAGAAAATGAGGCCAGCGTCGCGCCTGGCTGGGCCGTGAGCTCTGACCCACATCGCACGGATGGCACACAAGCGCAGCTTGCCGCAGACTGACAGCGCGGTGGGACACTTCGTTAGCAACCGCCCATGAAACCGGTCCCCAGTCCTCCTGTTTTGGCCTGTGTTGGCATACGCTCCGTCAGGCCACCGTGCCGCATCGACCACGTACGGCAGTGTGCATCGTGGTCCCAGTAAGCCAGCCTCAACCGCCTGCACCACCACCACCCCTTCCAATTTCTCTCACCTCAAGGCCGGTGCTGGGCCAGTAAGCGGACACGCGCATGGTGCACTCATCCTCCTGCATCCTCCACAGCGGGCCGCACGACCGGGCCTGGAGGGTGAGGTTGGCCAACCGCACCGGGGCTCCCGCTGGGACGTCCGCCAGCAGAGCTAGCACCCTGCCGGGACGTACGCACCAAAATAGACTTATGGGATTGATCCAATAAGAATGTGAAGCTGCTGGGGCCACAGACTTCTTGTATCTCACCCGTTTGGTAGCCATCCCACAGGTTCGCGAGAGGGCCTATGGCCAGCATCCCAGTCGAGGGATATCTCGCATTCTGAAACCGTCCATAGTGTTCGTGTGACGTTGTGCACTGTCACGTTGCCCACTATTAGACTGCAGCCCGGAGGCAGAGTACCTCCGGGAAGTAGCGCCCGGTTTCGCTCATGGCCTTTGACACTTTCCAGCCCCATACAAAGTAAAGCCAGCAAAAGCAAGCAGCGGCCAAGGGTTCCCGGACTCCCATTGAAGTGTGCATGAGTCATAGGCGCCGCTAGAACCTGCGCCAGCTGATTGCCTTCTTCTGCATAATCACAGTTGTTCGTGTCAGGTATCTGGCATGCTCCGCCTATGAGCCAGTCAAATGCATTCTTGGTTGCTTGGCAAGGGCGCTCACAGTAGAGGTATACAGGTCATGTTTGCTGCCTACAAAGTGATATACTTCATTCTTGAGCAGTATGTCGCTGGCAGACCTCACTCGTCAAGGGAACCTTCGTACGCGGTACGGGTCATAAAGTTTCGGGAATCAGGAGGCATGACTGGTTGCTCGCCTGTGATTGTGTATACTCTACCGGAAGCCGATGGAGCTTGGCAGCATGAGATATCGCAGCGCGCTGCCGGCTTCGGTGCAGCAAAAGCAACGGCAAAGCAACGGCAAGCGCGTAAAGTTGGCGCCCAGGAACAAGCAGTAAGACACGACTGCTTGGTCTGGCCTCACAGTCGGCGAAGCGACCGCATCAGGTCTACCGACAGTTGCTGGAGGATGTTAGGAACTGTGACCGCTACCCGCTGCCCCAACTGCGGTGCCGCTGAGCTGCAGTCTGCACCTGCAGACTGATGAAGTACGCATCTTTCAGTGACATTCTGTAAGATGAGCGTTCCACTGTCCATTGGGCCAGCAGGCCAAGGGCAGGGGAGACCCCGGCAAGGTGTGCGGGGTCAAGGTACGTCTGCCATTCGCTGCCGTGGCTTGGGGAACAAGGTGATGAGCGGGAGCTGAGGGGCCATTGCACGTGGCCAAGCAATGGCAAGCACCCGTACATGGCCGCCTGGCCGGGGTGTGGATGGCTGTTCGACGGAGATCACACGTTGGCGCAAAGTAGGGGACCCCTGGCCCAAAGCCGCACCAGCCGCCGTGCCCTTGCCCAAGCTCCTGTACGCCCGCACACTGCCCCCCACCCCCGCCATCCCGTCCCAAGCAGGTGATCCCCACGTGTCAGGGGTGCAAGGGGTGTGCTCAGTGTGTGCGTGGTGGGCGACGTGAAGGATGCGCGCGGACATTCACATGTGGGGGCGGGACCAGGCTGCGGTAGCGTGAACTTGAGGCCCGCTCGTCGTGGCCTGTGCTTTCATGGAGCTGGGGCTCCTTTCCGTGCAATGAGAGGGGTGGGAAACCCCGTGTCGCGTGTCCCTAATGGCCGGGACCAGGGAGCTCCCCTGTCATCCCCACCGCAGTTGGCGGTGTGTTGCAGCGGGGCCAGCAGCTTGTTCCGTATCGCCCCGCCTTACCCGTACCCGGATGAGTGCAGTAGGGCACAATGTCCACACACCATGTCACCACCTACTCCAGGAGGGGTGCATTCCTGGCAACTCGGGTGATGGGTGAACCTGTTGCAGCCCCTGCCGGTACAACATGAGGCACGACTGCTGCCGAGCCCTGCCCATGCCCTGCCCCGTGCACGGCAAGATCGTAGCCTCTAGCCTGCGACTAGCGACCGACTACTGCACACATATTACAAAATTCAAATGTCCATCCCTCACCATCATGCATGAATATACTGCACTAGCAGCTCAGCAGCGGCAACAAGGCAGGGCAGGGCAGTGCCAGGCGGTGCACTCCTGGCACTGCGCCCTGTGTGTGCCCCTGCCGGCCGACACACGGTACTTGTGCTTTTCACTTGTACTTCAGCAGCCATGGATACACACGGCATGCAATACCAGCGTGCGCAGGTGTGACGCGTGCGATGCGCAGTACATGGCGTCAGACAGTACCCACCGCGCGCAAGGTGCATGATGGTCCACCTTCCACATCACAGCTATTACGACATGCAGCAGAGCACAGCGCAGTGAAGGTGCTGCACACCAGGCGAGCTCCCCTGCTGCACACGAGCTGTGTTGCTTGCCTTTACAGCGCGCGCGCTCGCCGTTTCGCATGGGCAGGTCCGGCCTACCGACCAAGGAAGAATGACTGAACTACACGCTCTTCTGCAGTGCTAGGACCCCTCCTCGCCACCTCTCCAGTCACCATCCCCACCACCAGCGGCCCAACCTGCACGCTCACACTCTTGTACAGCCCCTCATGAGCCACCCCACCCTACCCCTCGTGGGCGTGGTCTTCCTCTATCCTCGCCCTCTGCACCTCTTTCCGCCCCTGCGCCCCGCCCCTACCCCTCTACGTCCCCGCTGCCCTCCTCCCCATCGGCGGAGTCAGGCCCCGGCTCGCCCTCGTCTTCCTCGTCCTCTTCCTTGTCCTCCCCCTCCTCCTCCTCCTCCACGTCCTCCTGCTCCTCTCCCTCCTCTTCTTCGGTTTCATCCTCTTCCTCGTGCTCACTCTCGCCTTCTCCCTCCTCCTCGTCCTCATCCCCCTCCTCCCCCCACCTCCCCTTCATCATCATCCTCATGCACCTCCCCACCACCGCTTTCTCCCCTCCCTCGCCCTCCGCCTGCCCCCGCATCGCCACGGCCCCCGCCGCCGCCAGCCCCGCCACCACAGCCTCCTGCCGCCGCCGCTCAGCCTCAGCCTGTGAGGGGCAAGGGGTGGGGTGGCAGGGGTAGGCACGGCACGTCGACTAGGTCGATGGAGGGCCGAAAAGGAGGAAGGGTGCCCCACAGCACCAGTCCACTGCACCGTGGCAGCGTTGAGGCTCGGGGTTAAGCGGTCGGAAGACAGACGTTGTCTGCAACACGACGACGTTGATATGAAGCCGTAAAATAAACCCATCCCAACCCGTTACCGTTCTCGGGGAGGGTTACGCGATGGTACGAGGGGTACAAGGCACAGCTGCGGGTGCACGTGGGAAGGCAGCCACGAAGTGCGATGGCACGTGGCCCTGCCGTATGGGAGGTCTTCCTCGAACACTGGCATGGGCGGGCATGGGGCCACGCCACGTCATCCGCGCAGTGGTGCCCGTCTTGTGTGTCCTGCTGAGGTGCATGCCTCGCTTCTCAGGGCTTCAACCTTCCCCGACCCCACACACACAGCCACACTCCACCCGCTGCCGCCTCCACCAGCGCGGTGGTCGCCGCCGCCTCCAGCTGCTGCCGCGCCGTGGCCTGAACCGCGCACCAGGCGGCAGCCGACACCGCGTCGGGGTGGGCTGCGGGGGTGGGGTGGGGCAGGGGTGGGTGGGGGAGTGGGGTGTGGTGGGTGGGGCACAGCGACAGCTACGACGTTTGGTGGATAACTACGGATATAAAGGTTACGGTGGGGTTGGGATCGTGGTGGACGCCAAGGGCGATTGCCATCTGTGGTCCAAGCGAGGGACAAATAAGCGAGGCACAAAATGCTGGTCAACATCTTAACAGTGCAGCTGTGCGCAGCGGTGTGCAGGGCGGAGGCCACCGGGAGGCAGTGCAGGCAGAGGCATAGCGGGCCAGCCCGGCGGCACCACCTGCGGTGGCCAACCGTTACCAGGGGAGATACCCCCTAATCGCCGCACGACGGCGGGTGCTCCAGCCCATGATGTACCCCAAGCTGCCGGCGCCCACGCCCATTTCCCAACTTCAGGCCGCTGCGTGGGTTGCAACGTTGCTGGGTGCTGCACTGGTGCTGAAAGCCCTTGCCCACCACAATTCACGAGTCCCTTGCCCAATGTTCCTGCCTCCTACCTCCTTACATAGTGTCCTCGCGTTTACGTTACTATCCCTACCGTTTCACTCGCGTTACTAGTACTTTGTTCCCGCTTCCCCGCGCACCTCCCTCCGCCCAGGGGTCGTCCGGCTCGTCCAGCGGGTTGGGGGGACCCAGCTCGCCGTCCTGAGGGGTGCGCATGGTGATGGTGATGAGGGTGGGGCTGGGGGTGGAGGGATCAAGGCTCGTGGTGATGGGCGTGGGGCTTGTGGTTTGGCGGTGTGCAGTGGCGCTGTTGGAAACGAGGTCGTGGGCGGACGGGCTGCACTTGCGGCGGGGCCGGGCGTACGGCGTGCTCGCGTGCAGTGTGCTCGAGGCCACAGCAGGTGGGTTGCAGCTGCGGACGGGCCCAAGCAGCACACCCGGAGCAACCCAGACGCTGCTGGGTTTGCACAGCGCCTCCTGCCACTGACAACAAGGCTAAATGCGTTCCCGCACACGCTGACGGCCGCCCCTCCTCCCTCCTTCCGCCCCCACCTGCTCCGCTATGTATCCCGCCAGCACCTCGGGGGTGAGGGAGCCCGCCTGCATCTGGGACACGGCCTGGCGGGCCTGACGGGCGGCGAGGAGGTGCGGCGATGGAAGGGGCGCGGGCAGGCGGCGGAAGACGAGGCAATAGGGGCAGCCGCAGTGGGGGCACGGTGCCACGCGTCGACTGCAGGTTGGTGATGACGGCGGACGGCCCCTGCCCCGCAGCTGCACACATGACGGATCCCCACACATGGCCCCTGCACCTGCAGCCTTGCAACCACCCGCCTTGCAACCACCCCCATGGCCCCACCCGGCCCCACCCGCCCCACCTGGCTCTCCGCCTGCGTGTACCCGCGCGTGGGCTCCCCCGCCAGCCCCTCCAGCCACGCCCTGCTGCAGCACCAGTAGCCCACCAGCTGCAGTGGACAGGCCCAGGCCGCGCAGCTCGTCCTGGGAGAAGGGGAAAGGGGGAGGGAAGGAAGGGAAGGGAGAGCAAGGGGAAACAAGTAAATGCTTTAGAGCCTCAGTGAGGGGATAGAGGAAAGGGGCATCTGCAGAGGAGGAGGGAATGGTAGGGCACACAAGGAGGTGGAAAAGGCAAGCGCGTGAAACATATGGGCAGTCTTGGGAGATGACGGCAGGCGGCCTTGAGTGGGGCCAAGGTTGCCGGGCGAGCCTCCGCGTGCAGTGGCGCACCATACGGCACGTGGCGTTCCGCCATCACCTGCTCACGACGCCCCTACAGCATATCCCAGATCCTTCACAAATCTATCGCCGCGCAACCGAGTTAGCCCCTGTTGCTCCCGGCCCCGCCCCCTTCTCCCCCCTTGCATCCCCACCCCTGTCCCCCCACCCGCCCCTCCCAGCCCACTCACCTCCCCAGCCCCAGCTTGAGCAGCACGGTGGCGGCGTCCCTTGCCTCCCACCTGTCGCCGCCCTGCCCCCGCCCCGCACCATGGCCACCAGGGGCGCAGGCCGTAGCGCAGGAAGTGCGCCCGGCAGCCGCCCTCGCCGTCGCGCAGCAGCAGAGACAGCGTGGCCACGGCGCGGTCGCGGCAGTAGCCGTACTCGGACCTGGACAGGGTTGGGGAGAGGGGTTTAGGACAACAGACGAAGCCTGCAATTCGACAAGGCTGAGGGGAAAAGGAAGTGATGGGGGTGCGCAGGGCCCGTTTGCGTAGCGCGTGGATCTGTGGTGTAGGAAAAACTGCAGCGCGGAGCTACCGAAGGACCTGTGAGACCACCGTCCCAGTGAAAAACCAGCTCGCTGCAGCATCCACCCGTCCAGCACACACGCCGCCCTGCCCTCCCTCCGCCTTGCCATCGCATCCTCCCGTGCACGTCGTTGCATCTCCCACCGACGCCTCACACAGTTCCTTCTACGCCTCACAGTGCACCGCCGTAATTAACCCCATACATCCTCTTTGCCCCTTCCGCCCGCCCCCGCCCCTTCGCCGCACCGCCCACCCGCCCAAGCCCCCACCCTGTCCGCCGCCAGCACGCTGACCAGCGCCGCACCGCCCGCCGCCACCAGCACGCGCCAGCCTCGGCCGCCCAGGCCAGGTTGTACAGCAGGCGGGTGGCGGCCTGGCTGGTGTACCTGGGAAGGGAGGGGGGTCCAGGGAGGGAAGGGAGAGCAAGGGGGCGGGAGGGGACAGGGAGCTGAGCACCCGGGCCCGGGGTTCGGGGAGGGGTGGTGTGACGCGAGCCATAGCACGGCAGGGGTGGCGGCGGCAGCCCATACGTGCTCAAGAGTGCGCGCCGGCTGCTGCAACGAACCAGCTCTCGGCCTGCTGCCCAATGCTGGCCCCACGCAACCCCCTTTTGTGCCCCTCCGGTAGCCTCGCGTGCGGACCCCTTCTTCTCACGCCCCGTCCAGTTTCCTCGCGCCCCTGCCTGTCCCAGTTGTCGCCTCTTTTGTCGCTCGCCGCTAACCTCGTCTTTTGCAGGCTCTGCGGTTACCCACCTGTCCTGGCTCATGGTGAGCGCCACCGCCGGCACCGCCGCCGTTGCCGCCAGCCATCCCACCTCCCCGCCGTGTCGCAGTAGGCCAGGATGGAGGCGGCCACACCCGCGAGGTAGGGGCTGCCGTACCTGGGGGGAGGGAAAGTGGCTAGGCTGTTAGAAGGCAGACGCAGACCCCCTCTCCCCCACCCTTCCTCCCCAGCCCCACCACCCCATCACCACCCACCTCAGCAGCCACACCAGCTCGTCCACCACCACCCCCGCACGTACTTGTGCAGCCGCCCAGGGCGGCGGCCACGCTGCCGCGGCAGCCCGCCCGCCGCCCTCCTGCCCTCCCCTGGCTGCCCCCTGGTTACCCCCTGCCCCTGCTGCCCCAGCGCCGCCTCCATGGCCGCCGCCGCCTCCCAGCCCCGCAGCAGCTCGTACAGGTCGGCCAGCGCGGAGGAGCGCTTCTCGCCCGTGTCGTTGCGGATGGAGGACACCCAGCCGCCAGCAGCGGGTGCAGCGCTGGGGGCCGGGAAGAAGCGGGAACAATGTACTAGATCGCGAGGATGGGTAAGGCGGTAGGACGACATTGGGGGAGGAGGTGTTAGGCGGTAGGACGACATTGGGGAGGAGGCGCACGTGCGAGGACAGGCCCGCCCGCGTGGGAACCAATCCAACGCTTTAGACCAACGGCGGTGCAGCACTACCCCAAGGGCCGGGGAGACGAATGTATATGAAGAGTCTAAGAACTGCAACCCCTGCGTCTTCCTCCTCTGCCTTCGCCTCCGCGTCCCTCTGGCCCCCGCCCCACCCGCCAGTCGCGCCAGCGGGTCCGGTGCTGCTGGCGGCTCCCTGCCCCTCGCCCTGAGCCACTCGTGGATGCGCGCCTTGAGCCACGGCAACCGCACAACCTGCAGGGCAGAGGAGGGGGTGGTGAGGGGAGATAAGACGAGGTAAACGGGGAACTAGGGAGCAGCGCCGAGCAGGCCTCCTGGCCCCCACTCACCTGCACCCGCAGCCTGACCGTTCCCGGTCCAGTCACTATGCCGCTTTGCGTTCACTCCCCACCTGCACGTCCCCGACCTCCACGTTGCTCTTGGGGCACACCCTGTTGCCCGTGCGCACCCAGCGCTGCAGAGAGCCGTAGTCGTACACCTGGCCCGTGGCGGCCAGCACCACCGGGTCAAGCATCACCTGGGGGCGGCGGTGGAGTGGGGTGGGGGTGCTGGATCCGGTCATAGGGGTGCGCTAGGGGTGTGGTGCTGTGGCCCGAGGCCCACCGGTCCAGCACCACTTGGGGCCGGCCGGTGCGGTTGGAGAAGGAGAGGTGTCACTGGTCATGCAAGGGCGTGGAACCCATGTAAGCGGATGAGGGCTCACCATACGTTCCCAGCGGGTGGTTACCAGAAGCACAACAGTGTGCAATCCTGACATCCTAGGATTTCCTATTGCGCAACAGCGCACTGCCACTTCCAATTCCACACCTTACAACCCATCCTGGTGCTATGCACTGGGCAGCCGGCCGCACGCCCGGCTGCGCCTGCAAGGCCGTCAGCACCATCGACCACCTGTGCCCCAGCATCCGGTACAGGTGGGTGAGGGGCAACTGTGCCGGATGCGGGGCACAGGTGGCCGATGGATCCTCACCCACCAGCCGCCACACGGCACGAGCGCAGCGGCACGCCAGGCACTGGTAGCTCCCACTGGGAAACACCGTTGGGAGGTGCCAGCACTGCCCCTCCTGCGCCCGCCTCGCCCCGCCCCGCCCCGCTGCATGCCCTGCCCCCACTGCGCTGGCCCCGCTGCACCCCTCCCGCTGCCCCGCACTCACGTTGAGGGTGATGGGGTCCTTGAACTCGTCCTGCGCCACACAACGCAACGGCAGCGGAAAGCGACAGCGTGTGACGCGCGAGGTTCACAAAGGGGCAGGGAGGCGGCGTAGCGGGGCGTACGGGTAGCAAGGCGGTGCAGGGCAGGGCAGCGCAGTGCAGCAGGGAGGACAGTACGCAGGTGCCGCAGTGCGACCTGTTGTGAGGCCGGGAGCGTGCGCCGAGGGCCAGGCGCCGCGGGTCAAGCGGCAAGCACGGGCCATGCGCACGTGGCACACGCACGTACCTGCAGCGGCCGGCGGCCCTGCCGCTCATTGTTACCGAAACTTTGTTTCCCTGTCCCGCCCTTGGCCCCGCTCCTATCCCTCCCCTGGCGGCTCCGCCCAAGCCCCCATGCACCCCTCCCTCCCGCCGCACCCACCGGCACCTCCAGGTCGTCATCCGCCTCCGCCTCCTCCAGCAGGTGCCGCCACGACACGCCTAGGAAAAGGGAGGAGGAGGGGGTGAAGGAAGAGAAGATAGGCTAGGCGGGTGCATGGCACAGCGGACGGGGCTCAACGGCAGCGGATGGAAGGGCTGGCAGCTGCTGCACCAGCCGCAGCGGTGCGCATGCAACGGCAGCCGCAGCCAAGGAGCATCACCACATGTGAACCAACGTAGCACGCCCGCACCATAGCCCCAGCGCTGGCCGTCCGCACGGACTCACACGGACAGCCCACATGTGCACCCAAGCCCCTGGCCCAGGAGGCGTTGCCCTATACCATCTATGGATGCTACCGGTAACCTGCGGCCACGCGTCCCCTCCCTACACCTGCATGTCTGTCATGCGCCTCATTTGCTCTGCTTGTGACTCCCGTCATCCCCATCCTACCGCCGAACCCCTCGCCCCCTCCTCACTGCCGTCACCGCCCCCAGCAGCCTCGCCCCCTGCCCCCCTCCCTGCACCCACCCTCCCAAGGCCTCGCTGCCGTCATCGCCCCGGCAGCCTCCCTCCGTCAGCAGCCCCATCGCCCTGACCGCCAGCCTCCCCTGATGCTGCTGCTGCTGCTGCCCCTCGGCCTCTCCATCCTCACCCCGCCCCGCCCCAGCCCCCGCCGCCTCCCCGCCCCTGCCGCACAGGCCCCTGGTCCACACGCCGGGCAGGCCGCGACGTCGTCCGGGCGACCGCAGCGGGGCGCCCACCCACACGCCGCCCCTTGCTGCCCCACCAGCACGCCCGGCAGTATCACTGCCTGCTCCTGACGCAGCTGCTGCAGTTCCAGGGCCCGGACGGCGCGGAGCCCACAGGCTACCGAGCAGCGCGGCCACAGGCCACCTGATCCCGCGCCAGGTGTGTTGCTCTGACCCCCGCGTCCCCGTTGCCGCCGCTGCTGTCGTTGTTCCTCGGCTCCATTCCCAGCGCCTCCTCTGTGCCGTAGTCCTGGTCTATGCGGGGTGCAAGGTCGCCGGACGGGGCCCCCGGCCCAGGGCGGGGCGCCCCGAGCGCCAGAAGAGGTAGGTCGCGGCGCCAAGAGTGACAACGGTTACCGATACCGCAGCTACAATGCTACCGCGGGGTAGCTGTACGCAAGAGCCTGAGGCCGCGTCGCTTTTAGTTGCGAAGGTGCCTGCGTTCCAGTCACCATGCTCTGGGGCTACAACTAGGCCACATCCTGGGCGTAACCATGCATGATACGGACGGTATTGTTCATTTAAACCACTCGAGACATATGCGAAAGGTAGCGGTTCGCTTCAGGTCTCGATGCGACAGACGCTCGTGGCGCAAGCAAGTTGCACATGTCTCGGCTACAAGATCATCTTAATGCTCACAATGCGCCGAATAAGAGCCCGACATGTTGCAGCAGTCCTGACACCATTCGGACCTCCTGCAACACCCCGTGCATGGGACCAGGAGCCCGTCAGGAATGCTGCGCTGGTGCGTGGCACGAACGCTCAGGCAAATGCTGTGCCCAGTTACCGTGTCATGGCTATGAGGCGTACGGTCCCTTACGCAGCGCACAGCGTCGCATGGCCGGAGGGTCCTGAGCGTAGCACGTCTGCGGACTCGAGGCATGCCATGACCGCTACCCTGGCAAGGTTTAAAGGGTGCCCTGTGGCCGGAGGGGAGGCTTGACGAGGTTGCAAGACAGCAGTTAGTAGCGCTCGTGGTACAGGGACTGGAGAGACCAGGAGAGGCATGCTGGGGACATGCCATGAATCTGTCATCATGTCAGCATTTCGTCCCCTAGGCCATTAACCCGAGCACACGGTGCGGTCACACCAGGTCACACCCAGTTTTGCGGCGCCCTGGTGGGTCAGGGCGCTTCAAGGCAGGTCTCCTCCAGAGGCCCCAGGCTGCATGCAGTGGAGGGAGGGGCCCTCCCTGGCTGCAAGGTGCGGCATACGACCGCGCCGGAGACCACCAGTTTTCACCCGGTGGCGGCCTTGGGGCCTTGTGGGGAAGGGACGGTTACCCTCCGGCTCGCCGGCGTTGAGGCCTTTAACTGACAAGTGGCGGTAAATGTTCAAGACGCCACCGCCATGGATACACGGCATGTGTGCGTATGCATGCACACAGGACTAGGACATGGGGTCGGCCTGCACTGAGCTGCACGGCCTGGCCTGCCGCCACGTGCTGCACTTAGGCAGCTGCGCTTCAGCCGGCAAGCATGAGGTGCGGAGCTCCCATGCTGCAGTGGCCACCGCTCGTGCCTCCGCTAGCCTGCCCACGCAACATCCTGGACGTGGTGCAACTGTCTGCAGCTACCACCGCGCAACCACTACCAGACACTAGGGGCCAACTGCATTGGACCCTCAGCGCCTCAGGCCCAGCACTCAGGTTGAAACCCTGTGCGTCCCTCTGCATTGCAAAGGTGCTGCACAACGCGATGTGCGTGGGCAAGGGAGTAACTTGACGGCCCGTACTGCCCCGTGTGGTCCGTGCGTTGCCTGACTGCAACGGAGAATTGGCAACGGTCGTTTGGTCGGCGGGAGGACGCAGGTTAGCTTCATTTCATCAAGGCGTTTTCTTGCCAAACGTTTGCTTTGTGGAAACTCTCGCACACAATCTTTCTGTATCTTGGCTCGCCCTTTTACGGATGCCTCCTCACGTCCGAAAGCTGCGTCTTGAGGACAATGGCACCCTTCAGATTACAGGCGGTACAGGCGCATTCCGTGACTACGCAAGGATTAAGCAGATAAAGCGTGAGAAGGCACGCTTTCGAGCATACGCGAGCTGGGCGCAGCAGGCGCAGGCGACCTGCAGCGACATGGATACATGCTCGTGGAGCTGCCTGAATGGCTGAGTAAGCTGCTCACGCCATGCGCAATCGACCGGTACATTAACGACGCGGGTGGCTACCGCCGCATACTGCGCTCCATGGCAAGCGCGTGCTCGCCCGAGCCGAGCCACTCAGCTACAGCTGCGCGTTCGACGAGGCAGCTATGGGCTTGGCTGCGGTGTCGTGCCTCGTCGCTGCTGCGCTGCTGGTCCAGCGGCACGACGTTTTGGCGCCTTCCGCCGTGGAGATGCTGCAGCCGGTGGACGGGGCGCACGAGCACGCCTCGGTGGCGCACCTGCACGTGTACAAGCACACCGACCACGACGGCGCGGGGCCTACTCGCCGCACGTGGACGGCGGGCTGCTGACGCTGGTGGCCTGCCCGGCGCCGACCGGTGCCTGGTGGTGCTGCCGGCGCGGCGGAGCACGTGGCGCTGGAGCCGGGCGTGGCGGCGGTGCTGCCGGGCATGTCGTTGGGTATGGTACGTTGCTCTCCGGTGCGCCTTGGTCCCCGTTCAATACACTCTGTGAGCCCGTGTTGAGGGTAGCATGGACTGCATGGTGACCAGGCAGCACGTTCATGTGTGCCTAGCGAACTCCAGACTACTGCACTGCTTGGCCAGCGCCCGCCGCACTCGGCTCCGTCCACTTTCATCAAGAGTCTCGATCCAAGCATTGCAGTTGCTGAACAGAACTTGGTCTTGGCGTAGTGGTTGACACGCCCGGCTTCAGCTCCAGCGGCAGGGCAAGCAGAGGTCGTGTGACTGCGGCCCACAGCTCACCTGATTAGTACTCACCTATGGTGTCCCCTTGATACGATTGCCTCCATCCATACGCTCTTGCATACCTGCCCTCCTCCCACCAGGACCCGCAGCCCTGTAGCGTGTCCCGCTTGCCGACGCTGCATCAGGCCACGTGGCATCGCGTGGACAAGGGACGGCCGCCGCCGCGACCGTGCCAGCGTCACCTTCCACCCGCGGCGCCGCACCTGACGTGCCCTTCAGCGGCGGCCAGACGGCGGGGAGTACATGGAGGCCTTCTACAGCAGCGTGCAGCGCATCAACGCGCCTGCAGCCGCCGGTCCTGCACCCGCTGCTGCCAGCGGGGCTGGCTCAGCCAATGGAGCTGCCCGCGGCGCCGCGCTGCCGCTGCAGGGGCCATCAGCATCACGATCCGCACCCCTCGCAGGAAAGCAGAGGCGTTTCGGGATATCGACCCGCAGAGCGACTGTGGCGCAGTTAAAGGTCCTGATTCAAGACGCAGAAGGGATACCCCCGACCAGGCAACGCTGGTGCACCAGGGCAAGGTGCTGGGTAACGAGCGAACACTCCAGTCCTGCGGCGTTGTGGATGGCGCCGTGATCGACCTACTCCCCAGCTTGAGGGGGACTGAGGGCCGCACGCATGGGGATACGCGTAAAGCGTGAGGAAACCGTGTAAGGCGTCAGGGAACATATGGGGACGCACGCATGGGGATGCACGCCACTTTCGTTTGTGGCGCCGCGGGCATCAGCACACGCTGAGCTCCATCATGGGAAGGCGCACGCGTTTCAGGCACTGTGACCCCAAGAGACGGCGCGGGCGCAGCGTAAGGCCCTGCTCGAGCGAAGCTTGGACACCTCCAAGAATGGCGGTGCTGCTGTACCAAGGCGAGCAGCTGCATGACAGGCGCATGCTGCAGTCGCACAACATCGTGCACAACCCTGTGATCACATTGGTTCTCAACATGAAGGGGAACTGAGGGCCGCAAGTATGGAACCAGGTGGTTGCCAGTGCAGGCTAGTTGCGGGACTTCTTCTTGTCACACACAAGTGTTGTCAGGAGTCAAGTCCGACTTCTGTGCTATGGGCCCAGATGGGCCCCATAGAATCTCATTCGAAAGGGAAGCCGTTCTCAAGGTTATTGCCAACCCTAGCTATGGCGCAGTGCATGTCTCGGTGCTGCAACCACCGGAGTACGTAGTTCCAGCGCTTACGCCTCGTTTCGGAGGTACACTAGGCGGAGCACGATAGGATGGAAGCCCTGCTCGCGCTGAGGTGTATCTGAGGTGTAGGTGATCACTGTTGTGCGTACCACAGATGCGATGTATGGCTCGGTGCAGCTCGGTGGCAGGGTTGGCAACGCTGTGCATGTCGTTTGGCGTTGAACCTTCGCAACGTACCGTAAGCATGGCTCGGAATGTTTGCGTGCTAGTGAAATCTTATCTAACCTGCAGTTGCAGGTAGGCGTGTGCAGCGTGGCACCTAAAACACGTGCCGCTCGCAACACCGAAGGGCACAGGCGATTATGTCAGCCCTGGAAGGAGGCATATCTGCATTAATTCGTTATATTTGTGTTAAACGCCTAGTGATCGTCGAGCGGAAAGGTGTACTGAAGTGTTCCCGCGCATGGGCCGTGCTGCGGTCGTGCTGTGCCGATTGCTTGTCGCAGCACACCTTGCACGCCCATCCTGGCCCTGTGCACGCACTATAGGAATGTAAGACTACTTTGACGACTCTACTCGCGTTGCCTCAACGTCCTGACTTGTGAAGTTGCCGGGAGTCTTTTAGGGTCCTTCCTCTGCTGCCTGCACGCTATGCGAGTTGCAGTAAACAGTTTGCAAACTACCAAGGACATACGTTGCATTATATAGCAGAAGGTCTGCAGGCCTTCAGAGGCATCCGAGGGGTCTGAGCCAGAGCGCATGGACTGCTTTAGCGCGCTCGGGCGCTGCTGTGCGCAGGAGCTATGGAACCCGAGGCAGAATACCAGTACTGCCCTGGGCGAATAGACCGCCTTGAGGTGGAGAACTTTAAGTCCTACAAGGGGCATCACCACACCATTCAAGGCCTTCACAGCGGTGATTGGGCCGAATGGCAGCGGCAAATCAACCTTATGGACGCCATCAGCTTCGTGCTGGGCGTCAAGACCGCGCAGCTGCGCGGCTCGCTCAGGAGCTGCTGTACAGCAGCGGCGAGGGCTCCGCCGCGGACCAGCCCCGGCGCGGCTATGTGAAGCTTGTCTACGTCCTGCAGGTGTGGCGCGCAGTGCAGCAATGACAACGACAGTATGTGCAGTGTGGCATGGTTCGCTGGTTACACTGTGGCACACGGCGCTGGGGCAGCGGTGGCTGCAGTCCCACCGTCCCATGGGACGGCCGGACGGTGGCAAGGGCAGACGGTGGCGAGTGCACATGTCCACCGCTCGTGCGGCTGGAAAGTCCTCCCATGGTTGCGTGACCGTTCCTTCAGCCACGGCAGGAATGAACACTGTCTCCTGCCGCCACCGCTGTCCCGAAGCCCGCATATGCATCCACATGTGCCGTACCAACGACCTCCCACAACACCCACCTCCCCTTCAGGACGACGGCTCCGGCGGCCCCCGCGAGCTGCACTTCTCTCGCGTCATCGTGCCCTCCTCCTCCGACCCTCGCTGCCCCTCCGCCCTCACCTACCTCCGAGTACCGCGTGGACGGCCGGCTGGTGGGCTGGGCGGCGTACGCTGCGCGGCTGGGGCAGCTGGGCATCCTGGTCAAGGTCCGCAACTTCCTGGTGTTCCAGGTGAGGCGGGGAAGGGGTACCGGGGTACATGGGTGGGCTGTCACTACCAGCATCCACGTACAGTTTTGATGTAGCTCAGCCCTTGTCAAGATCTGCAACTTCCTCGTGTTCCAGGTGGGGCCGGAGTGTCGGGAAGGAAGGGGAAAGCGAAGAAGTACTAGTAAAGCGTAGGAGGTAGGGGGTAGGATCGGGATTGGAGTTGAATGGCGTTCCAGGCATATGCGTTTCAGGTGGGTCTGGGGGTATGGTGAAGGGGAAGGAAGGGGGCCCATGTGGGAGCGAGCAGTGCACGAGGTAGGGGTACAGGTGCTGCGCTTGTCGTACCGTAGCTGCTCAGCTAGCAAGCCTGCGTCGTGTCGTTCGCCACTGTCTGTGCCCCCGCCGCCCACATGCCTGCACACCCGGCCCCCGCCCCGCAGGGCGACATCGAGGCGGTGGCCGCCAAGTCGCCCACTGGCCTGACTGCGCTGTTCGAGCAGATCAGCGGCAGCGACACCCTCAAGGCGCGGCACGAGGAGCTGGCGGAGGCAAAGGCCAAGGCGGAGGAGAAGGTGGGGGGTAAGGGACGAGGGGGGAGGAAGGGGGAGAGCGGCGTGCGGCTGAGTGCTGCCTGCGCTGTCTGGCTGCTTTGGTCATGCTGCTCACGTGGTGTTTGTGTGTTTGGCCTGTAGGCTGCCGCCTTCCGACTCCTGTGCCCACACAACACTCTCCCCCTCCTTGTGCTCCTCTGTCCTCCCCGCCCAGCTGTCGCTGCTGTACAGCAAGCGCAAGCAGGTGCTGGCGGAGGCCAAGGCCAAGAAGCGGGAGAAGGAGGACGCGGACAAGCACGCGGAGGGGTGGAGCAGCTGGTGGGTCAGGGGTGGGAGGGCGGGGGAGGGATAGTGCAGTTGGTTTGGTGGGGGTGGGAAAAGGGGAGGCGACAAGGGGCTGGTCGCGGTGTGCTCAATGCTTCATTGTTGGCAGGGGCAGGAGGGCTAGGAGGGAGGCAAGTGAGCGTGGCGTGCGGCATGTGACCTACGTGCTGCTGGCGGAGAGTGATGGTCGGGGTAGCGGAGTCCAGCCGCCACACAATGCTGCAATGCTGCAACGCATGTTGCGCTCTACTCAATCCTGGCTGCCTTTCCTCGAGCAGCTTTCCTATCCACACGCCCCACCTGTTCCTCCGCGCCCAACCCCCAGCGCTTGCTCAAGTCCGACCTGGCCGTGTGGCGGCTGGCGAGTGAGGGGCGGCAGCTGGCGGCGGCGCTGTCCGACCGGCGGGCGGCGGAGGAGGCGCTGGCGGGGCTGGCGGAGCGCGCGGGGAGCACGAGGGCAAGGTGGGGGATGCAGAAGGGGAAGAAGACCGGGATCGGGATCGGGCTTGCAGCTTTGTCGGGGTCAACGATGGCGGCATGGGGCGGGTGGTGGTAGGGTGTGTGCCAAATTGAATGCAGCTAGGGTCCTGTATGGGGTTGGTTTGGGCAGCACTGGAGGCTGCGGCTGCAGTGGACGTGCTGGCAACGTTTCGCCACCCTGCTGCCCCGTCCTCCTCCCTCCCTCCCACCCCACAGGTCGCTGCGCTGCGCAAGCGCCGCCGGGTGCCGGCGTGAGGTGGCGGGGCTGGAGAAGCGGCTCAAGAAGCTGCAGCAGGACAAGGACAAAAGGTGGGGAGTTGGGGCAGCGGGATGGGCGGGGCGGGGTGGGGCCGGGCGAGGGGAACAAGGCTCGGTGTGCGAGGTCAACTTGTCATCGGTCACGCGCAGCTCTGAAACCCCGTACTGTAAACGCCTTACTGGCTCCACGCCATCGTTGCAGGAACTCGTCACGGGCCGTGTTGCTCGTCCCTGACTCCCTGGTCGCCCCTGGAGCCCGCAACATGGAGCCCCTTGTTACTACTTCTTCCATTGCCATACCCTTCCCTTGCCCTAATGGCCCACACCATCCTGGCATCGGTGGTTCCCATACTCAGGCCCTCCTTCTCACGCCGTACCCCGCCCGCGCCCCTGGCCCCCCTCCTTCGCCCCCGCACCCCCAGTCCCCGCGCTGCTCAAGGCCAAGGAGGAGCTGGGCCGCCTGGCCCGGTCGCAGCGCAGGACGCCAAGGCGGCGCCACACCGACAAGGCCGCGGGCGGACAAACAGAAGACCATCAAGCAGCTGGAGAAGCAGCTGGCGGAGCTGGACAAGGGTGGGTGCAGTGCGACATGACAGATGGATAATACAGGGGCGGACGTTTATGCTGAACTTGACTGAATGCGGCTATGGCCATCAAGCAGCTAGGTCGCAGCTGGCGGAGCTGGAACAGGGTGTGTTCCTCCTGGGCCAGGCGCACTTGGCTGTTGGCGGCTGACCCACACGAGATTGAGGACCTGGGGCCCCCGCCCTTGGTGTACCGTGCGGCAGCGTGCCGGTCCGTCGCATGGTGGCGATACGCAGGCAGCTGCCATGCCCCACGCGCCCAGCGCGCTCCGTACACCCGCACCTTTCACCTGGACACGCGCTGCTCTCTTCACTGTCTTCCGGCCACCCACCACTTCCTGGCCACCCACCACGTCTTGCATCATCCCTCCTCACCACCCACCTCACCCCCTGCAGCCGAGGCCGCGCTTCAGTCCGAGGTGGACGCGCACTACGCGGCGCACGGCAGCAGCGGCGCCGCGCTGGGCAGCCAGGCCATGAGAGACGAGTACGCGGCGCTCAAGGTGGCCGGTAGCCGGGGAGGTTGATAACCGCAAAGCGGGGAGGGCGGGGAACGAAGTACTGGCAACGCGAGGTGGTGTAGTGGTAGGAACGGGGAGAGGAGGGGAGCAGGGGAAGCCGAGCGCAAGAAGGAGTGCGGAAGGCATGCGGGAGGGTGGCGCAAGGTCGGATCGGGTGTAGCTGTGGGGTGCAGGTGCGGGATTGCAGGGGCTGGGAAGGTTGTTAGTGCCGCGCTTCGCTTGACCCGTCATCGCCTGCACCTGCTCGGCTCTGCACGTGCGTTACCGCACGTTCCTCCTACATGCCTCGCGCTGAACCTTGCACCCGTCTTCCTTTCCTTCCCCTCCCTTTCGACTGCTCCTCCCAGAACAAGGTGGGCACCCAGACGTCACGGCAGGTGTCGGAGCGCAGGACGCTGGAGGCGGACCAGGAGGTGAGGGGCGGGGCGGACCAGGAGGTGAGGGGGCGGGGCGGACCAGGAGGTGAGGGGCGGGCGGACCAGGAGGTGAGGGGCGGGGCGGACCAGGAGGTGAGGGGGCGGGGCGGGGCGGGCGGGCGGTGGGCTGCATCGACACAGGGTACATGCACAAGGGCAATGCAAGGCGGGAAGGACGGCTGGGCCAAGGACTCATTACTTGGCTCGGCCACTTGTTTTCTGTGGCTTGTGTGTTGCAGCATGGCCGGTGGCATCCGGCCGGCGGCCCAGCCTTAACCGTCAGCCAACCGACAGACAACCGACCCTCCGCTCCCTGGTCAAGTGGTCATATCCCTCACCCCTCTCGCCCTCCCCACCCCCAGGCCGACTCGGAGGCCCTGCGCCAGCTGCAGAGCCTCCGTGTCCCAGCTGCGGCGCTTGAGGAGCTGCGGCAGCAGGCGGCGGAGACGCAGGCGCGGAGGGACGCGCGCGCGGCGCAGCTGCCAGAGCTTAAGTGAGGAACGGGGATGGGGGCAGCTTGTTTACCTGGTCGATGATCTGTAGAAGGAGAGCATCGGTGCGGCGAAGACAGTCCTCAGGCTTCCGCACTCAAGCCCTGCCTTCGCGCCTTTCCCCTTCCCACCATCCTTCACGCCCCCGCCCCTGTGTTGCATTCCACGCAGGCGTGAGGTGGCCGACAAGACCAAGCGGCGGCAGCAGCTGGCGGCAGAGCGCACGCGGAACCAGTGAGCGGCCGGCAGGGGAAGGCGGGGTGGGGGTCTGTGGGGGCGTGCCGCGGGTGACGGGTGGTCTCGGGCTGCGTACGGCACCTGGTGACAACGGGTGGCAGCTGGGAACGCGGAGTGGCGTGCCGCCATAGCCCCCAGCTCCGGCGGTCTGCCGCTGTGCCGCCATCGAGCGTCTTACCTACGTAATAACCCCCGTTCCCCTCATCACCCTCATGGGCTGGGCATATTACTTTTACGCGTCATCTTTGACCGTGTCGATCTACAGACTTCGTCCGGCGTCCTGCCGCCTAACCCTCCCCGCTCCCCCGCTGCCCCTAGGTCCTCCCGCGTGCACCTGGAGGCGCGGCTGAGCGAGGTGACTCGGTCGCTGGAGGGCATGCGGCACGAGCGGCAGCAGAGCAGGCGCGAGAAGGAGATGGCGGCAGCCACGGAGAAGCTCAAGCAGGCCTTCCCGGGTACGTGTGGGGGGGTGGCCGGGGACATGGATGGGGACAGGGATGGGGACAGGGATGGGGACAGGGATGGGGGCAGGGACGTTGGTGAGGCGTACATGTCACACTGGTGTGGCGGTTGCAGCGTAGCAGGGGAGGGTGCGAGCACGGGGTACGTGTTGAGCTGTCGGAGCCCGCAGCCCGCCAGCCCGCAGCCAAGGCGCATGCAATGGGGGCCCGGGCCGCCGGGCGCGCAGCTGGTATGCGTACTCCCTTGAGCTTCAACAACACTATACCCCCGCGTCCTGTACCCCAGGCTGCGTGTTCGGCAAGCTGGTGAGCCTGGCCACCCCCATCCAGCCGCGCTACGCCACGGGCGGGGGGGCGCTGCAGCGGGACCTGGACAGCGTGGTGGTGGACAGCGAGGAGACGGCAAAGAGGTGCATCGAGGTGAGGGGCGTCAGGGGTGTGGGCTAGCAGGGTGTGTGCGAGCTGTGATGGACAGCGAAGGCACGGGAAGAGCGTGCAGAAGGGTTCGGGCGTGTGGGTTGACCTACGGTGTGGGGTGTGGGTGTGGGTGTGGGTGTTGATCACGTTCCAGCCCGACTCTCGACAGCGCTGGTCACCCCCGCACGAGCCGCTGCCAGAGCAGTGTGCGCTGTGCTGCATACAGCACTCCCATAACCCCCGCTGTCGCATGCCTCCCCCATCCCCCATTCCTTTCATCCCTCCTACCCCCAGGTGCTCCAGCAGGAGCGCAAGGGCGTGCTCAACTTCATCCCCTCAGCTTCATCAAGGTACGGTAGGGGTGGCGGTAACGAGTGTTGCCCGATATGGCTTTGAAGGCTTCCGGCGGCAAGGGCAGGAGCGTGCCCCGAACTTTCGGCGCGGAAGCCATTGCCGCACAGCGCTGTCCAAAATTGTGCTCCTCATACCTACACGCTCCCGCACCTCCATGTCTTTCCCCAAGGTCCGCCCGCCCTCGAGCGGCTGCGCCAGCTGCCCAGTGGCGCCCGCCTGGCGCTGGACCTGCTGGACATACCCGACAGCAGGATGGAGCGCGCATTCCAGTTCGCACTGGGGTGAGACCTGAACTGGGGAACCTGGGGAGGGGACAACAGCCAAGCGTGGACCGCGGGCCGTGCCCGCAGCCCTCCACCCCCACGTTGCTCTCCCTAGAACATCTCATTTGCTGCTACAACCGTTTCCTTGTCCGGCCCGCGCTGAACGTGTTCCCCGCCCCTGCCGCTCCACCCTTCCCCCTCCCCAGCGAGACGGTCATCTGCGAGGACGACGCCTCCGCCCGGTCCCTGGCGTACGGCCCCGAGCGGCTCAAGGTGGTGTCGCTGGATGGCACGCTCATCACTAAGAGGGGCACCATGACGGGTAAGCGGGACTGGGTGTTGGTTATGGGTGGGTGGCGGGGGGAAACGCTCGCGGGTGGGTGTGTTTGTGGGGGCGTGGACGCCGGGGAAGAGGGCCATTGAGACGTGGGTTAGAGGTTGTTGCAACCGCACGCTCATCGCCATGCGCTGGTACCCCACCTCCTGCCCCTCAGGCGGCAGCGCGCTCGGCGCTGGCGGCGGCGGCGCTCCCGCTGGGACGAGGCGGCGGGGGCGGCTGGACGCGGAGGCGGCGCGCCTGGGGGGGAGCTGGCTGCCCTGCCGCCCGACCGGCAGCTGCTGGCGGAGGACGGCGAGCTGGCGGCGGCGGTGGCGCAGCTGCAGGCCAAGATCCGGTTCCACGAGGCGGAGGCCAAGGTGCGGGCAGAGGCAGGCGAGGGTAGGGGTTCGGGGAGCGTGCACAGTAGCATTGGCTGGCGGACGGGTAGGGGGCAGGTGCTAGCAGCTTGAGGTTGGACGACGGGGACGCAGGCGCCAGGCCTCCAGCCCTGCGCCCACCGCATCGCACCACGTGACACACGCGATGGATCACCCCTATAAGGCCCACCACCAGCAGCGCGCCTCCCTCCTCAGGACATGTCCTCCTCCCTTTCCTCCCCTAACCCCTCCCTCGTCCCCAGTGTAGGTATGGGCACCAGGGGTAGGCATCCAGCTGTGGGATGTTTCAGCTTTGAGAAGCGCCCCGTACGGTGTGAGGTGCACTGCGCCGCCTCCAGCCAACCCCGTAGGAACCCCGCTCCCCGAAAGGATGCTTTCCCCACCTACCTACCGCACCCCCTCCCTCGCCCCCAGGACGTGGACAAGCAGCTGGCGGAGCTGGCCGCCTCCGCGCAGCGCGCCGAGGCGGAGGCTGGTCGCAAGGAGCCCAAGGCGGCGGAGCTGCAGAAGCGCATGGAGGAGCGGGCGGCAAAGATAGAGGTGGGCCAGATGGTGGCGGGACAGATGAGGAAGGCCATGGGGAATGGTGGGTGGGCGGACGGGCCGGCGTGGTGGGCAGTGGGAGGTTGGTTATCGAGGAACAGTTCCACAGGCCCACACCCCACCCGCCACCATGCGCTTGTTCCCGTGAGTGCATTCCCCTACCCCGCCCTAACATGACCTGAGTATGCTTGCCCTGGACAGCATATGCTTGGTTTCGTCGCTGGCCTCAACTCCATCGGCCGCATGCCCTGCTGCTGCTGCTGTTCCCACCCGCAGCGCCTGACGTCCGAGATCCATTCGGTGGCCGACCGGCTGATGGCCGACTTCAGCCGCCGCGCGGGGGTGGGCTCCATCCGCGAGTGGGAGGAGCAGCACGCCGAGTTCGAGGGCAGGGCGCTGGACAAGCGGAGGGAGATCAGCCACAAGGTGGGGTGTGGCAAGGGACGGAGGGAGGGTGCCGGGGAAGGGTGCCGGGGAACAGCGGTGGAGGGACTGTGGCACGCCGAGTGGAGGAGGGTCGAGGCCGGCGGGGCACCAACGCGGTTGGCGGGGCACGGCACAGCACAGCGTGGGACACAGCACAGCACAGCATGGTATTGTGCTTGGTGCATTGCAAGTACCGGTATTAGCCCGGTTCGCTCTTAGCTTCTGGGCACTTGCTTAACCGCCACCGCGTAGCGCCCACCTTTCAGCCATGTTGTTGCTTCAGCTGATGCACACCTTCCTATCCTCCCCGCTTCCCCTGCCCCCCCCTCCCCTTCTTCTTCCCTGACGCCTCACACGTTTCCCTCTTCCGCCTGCACGCTTATCCCCCTCCTCCCCACAGTCCACCGCCGCCCGCACGCAGCTGGACTTCGAGCGCGGCCAGCTGTCCCGCCTGCAGGACAAGGCCAAGGCGCTGGCGGACAAGATGGCGGAGGACGCCAAGCGGCACAAGGAGGCAGAGGCGGCGGCGGAGGCAGAGGCGGGCGCGGCGGCGGAGGCGGACGGCGGCGGACGACCTGGCGGCGCAGGCAGACGCGCTGCGGGCGCAGGCGGCGGAGCTGGAGGCCCGCGTGTCGGACATGCAGGCGGCGGCGGCGGACGTGGGCCGCCGTACGGCGGAGCTGCGGCGGGCGGCGGGTACAGCGGCGGCAGCGGCGGAGGGCGGGCGGCGGCTATGCTGGACGTCGTCAACGGGGCGAGGCTGGAGCAGGTGGGAAAGAACTGTTAAACTTAGCTTACGAGGTAGTAGCTGTGGATGCAGCAGGCACAGGGGCCGTGAGCGCGGGATGCATTATGCGGTGTGCAGGGTGCCCATGTTTGTGGTGGAGCGCAGCAAGCGCATGGCCTGATACGTGCTGCCTCCTATCCATCCTATCCATACTCGGCTGCAGCTCCGCATCACCATCATTGATCCCTGCCCGCTTGCTCGCCAACCTGTGCCGCAGGTCCGCATCCCCCAGGCGCGGCGGGTGGGGCGCGGCGGGCCAGGGCCAGGGCCAGGGGGCGATGGGGAGGACGAGGACGAGGAGATGGCGGACGCCGGGGAGGGGGGCAGCGAGGAGGAGGGGGCTGATGAGAGCAGCGACGCGGGAGACGACAGCGACGAGGAGGGCGGCGGGGGCCGGGACGCGGATGGGGATGAGGAGATGGAGGAGGCGGGCAAGGGCAGGGGCAAGGGGAGGCGGCAGCAGGGGGGCAAGGGCGGCGGGAAGGGTAAGGGGGGCAAGCAGGGGGCTAAAGGCAAGGGCAAGGGGAAGAAGGACAAGGATGAGGAAGAGGAGAAGGGCGGCAAGGCGAGGCGGAAAAAGGCGGCGGGCGGCGGTGGCGGGCGGCCTGTGTCATACATTGACTTGGACGAGCTGGTGGCGGGCGTGGGTCCGGCGGGCGGGGAGGCGGACGGCACGCAAGCGGGCGGCACGCAGGCTGGCGGCTCCGAGGCGCTGTGTGCGGCCATGGTGGGGCTGCTGGAGCGCCTCGACACCTCGCGCCTCACAAAGTGGGTGGGGGCGGTGGGGGGTGTAGGGGAGAGGCGGGAATGCACTGGACAGAACCAAAGAGGGAGCTTCGTGGACAGAATCAGGCAAAAGGCATGTCCTGAACCCGGAATTGGGTACAATAGCGCTTTCGGCACAGGTGGAGGGTTTCCTTACCCGTGGCGCCATTCCTGCCACCCCTGCAGGCAGCAGCTGGCCGCCGAGACCGCCCGCGAGCGCGAGCGGGCGCAGTCTGAGCTGGTGGGCCGCGTGGAGGCGCTGGCTGCGGAGCTGGGCCGCAGCGCGCCCAACATGCGGGCGGGGAGCAGTACGCCGCCATCAAGGAGCGGGAGAGGGAGCAGGTGGGGAGGGCAGGGCACCGAGGGGTTTCAGGGCTGGTACGGCGCCGTGCCGTAGCCTAGCCGTAGGTTAGGGCAACAGATCCTGCAACTGCAACTGCAACTGCGACACGGAACGGAGCAAGGCGTTGCTGCACAGTCCTACACAGTCCTACACAGTCCTACACAGTCCGCCACCGCGCATCCTTCTTTGCCGCCCACGCCTACGCTCCCGCCTCCTCGTGACACCGAACCTCTCCCTCTCCTCCCTCCTTGCCGCCTCGCAGCTGACCGCGCTGCGCGCCGCCGAGGCCGAGTCCCACGGTCTGACCCGCTCCTTTGCCGAGGTGCGGCAGCGGCGGCACGACCTGTTCATGGCCGCCTTCAGCCACATCGCGCAGCAGGTGGGGGAAGGGGAAAGGAGGTTCTTCGGACTGCAAGCGAGGGGTTGGAATGTAGACACTCAGTAGAATGCAGGATGAATCTGTCTGAAATTCCACGCGGTTCCGATCAGCACTCGCTGCTGAGGGGCAGGGCGGCTGCTGCGAAGCGGGGCGCCCCTACCTGGCAGGTGGCTGCGAGACGGGCGGCCAAGGTGGCAGCCTCCACCCCTCCACGCTCGCCCACAGGAGGCGTCAGGTGCCCCTGAACTCCACAGTGCCCCTACACGGACCACTCCTTTAAGCCAGCTTCTGAGCTTCCCACCTTGCAGTCCTACGTCTGCATTTACTGAATGCCTCGGCCTTGGCCCGTCCCTCCCCGGCCCGCCTCTCCCCACCCACCACCACCAGATCTCGCACATCTACAAGGACCTCACCCGCTCGCCCGTGCACCCGCTGGGCGGCCAGGCCTGCACGTGGACAACGAGGAGGAGCCGTACGCGGGGAGTCAAGTACACGGCCATACCGCCCGCAAAGAGGTTCAGGGACATGGAGCAGCTGAGCGGTGAGCGGCCGGGGGCGGAGGGAGGGGTGCTGGGCGAGGTGCTGGGGTGGGGGTGTGCGGGTGCGTGGCATCCAAGGGTGGCATGTGGGGTGTCGGGGCCAAGAGCAATGCTGCTTCCTTCCCCTAAACACGAAGAACTGCGTCAGTCACTTGTTCATGGCTGCAGTGCTCTCTAGCTACCGGTGCATGACGGACACGCCGCCCTCAGGCCGGTACTCCGTTGACTCCTGTTACCCCCTCCTGACCCCCATCCTCGCAGGCGGCGAGAAGACTGTTGCGGCGCTGGCGCTGCTGTTCGCGCTGCACTCGCACCGCCCCTCCCCTTCTTCGTGCTGGACGAGGTGGACGCGGCGCTGGACGCCGCCAACGTGGCGCGCGTGGCGCACTACATCCGGGGCAGGACGCGCGAGCTGGCGGAGGGGGCGAGGGGAGCAGGGGCCAAAGGCGGGAGGAGGAGGGGCGGGGCGGAGGGCGGTGTGGAGGGGAGGAGGATGGGGACGGGATGGATGAGGAGGACGAGGAGGAGGCGGAGGAGGAGGAGGGGCCTCAAGGCTTCCAGTCCATTGTCATCAGCCTCAAGGTGGGATGGAGGGGGCTGCCGAAGGGGGTGGGAGGTGTGGGGACTGAGCCTCGATGCGGACCAGTGGGGAACGTTGTGGCCGGGGTGCTGTCATGCTTGCACACGTGCCCTCAATGTCTTTCGTGCCCTTTGGGCAAAGCGCTCGTCGGCTTTGCCGCGGCAGGTAATTGTGTTTGGGCTGTCAACGCCAAGGATGTGCCAGTGTCCATGCCGGACAGTGGGGTAGGCTTTGGCAGTCCGCGACCGCATCCCTCTGTGCGCATACCGCAGATACTTTCCTGCGCATGATTGATGGCCTGCCCCTGGAGCGGCCGTTCACGCCACAGTACCCTATGCCCTCCAACATCCTCCCCACACGCCCTCCCCTACCCCCTTCCCTCCCCTGCCCGTACCTTCCATCCCCCTCCCCAGGACACGTTCTACGAGAAGGCCGACAGCCTGGTGGGCGTGTGCCGCGACCTGACCTGGGCGCATCGCGCACCTTCACATTCGACCTGGCGCGCTTCGAGGAGCCGGCGCCGGACGCGTAGGCCTGCGCCAGGCAGACACGTGGCATACACACGTGTGGGGGTGGTCACTGCAACGGATGTATCACATGCTGTAGCTTTGTGCATAACTGTGGATGACTAGGGGTGGTCGGCGGTCGCAGGGAGTTTGGCGGATTGGTTGGCACATAGAGAGATGGGGAGCGGCGGCCCGGGCGCATGTTCGCTGTGTTGTGGCATGAGTCTGTGGGCTGCACTTTGGAGGGCTAAGGCCTCCTGACCTGGCCGCACCGTCACACGCCACACGTGCATGTGCGGCGGCAGGCCCGGCGCAGGCGGGCAGCGGGCTGTGCCCAGGGGTCTCCCCTGGTAGTGCGGACGCCGGCCCTGGGGCGTACACAACCACCTGCAGGGCCCTAGCAGTACCATAGATGCTTATGACCAGAATCGAGTTCTGCCACATGGTTGCAGCAACGGCACGGTGCAAGGGCCTGTGTGCAGCGCTAGCGGACACTGTAAAGAGTACAGCACTACGGCTATGGGCGTACCATGTGGCCTGCCGCCGGTGCGGCTCGTGGGGCTGGTGGGGCTGCGCTGGGTACGGCTGATCAGGCGTAGCCTGCAGCCCCTGGCCGAGGATACCACAGGATGCCCATCATAGCGCGAAAGATGCGGGGCTACCGTAGCTGGTGCTGCTCAAAAGTTGCCAGACGTGCTTTCAAGCCCACCCTGCGTGTACGGCCATGGCCCATGGAGCAGCTAAGGAGGATGACTGCACCTCACGTCCACTCGTTTCAACACCAAGTTTCTTGCTGGCCGCACGCACGCTCTGCACAAAAGCTGCACCACAGCCTTCAATGAAGCTCCGGACCCCATTTGTCGCACCCTCCACGACCTTGTGCAGTCCGTGATACGCCAAGACCCGCTTCCGAAGCGCGCTTGCAATTTGACCAAGGCTCTGAGGTATCTGGTTTGGCACAGCACATACACAACCCGCGCGTCAAGTCTTGACGGCTTTACATACAGCTGGTGTGCAGGCGACACCATGTTCTCCAGTCCGACAGGGCTCCGAAGCGCCATCACAAATCCCTGTCCTCCGCCAACCCGACATGCACCAAAGCATACTTTCAAACTGCCTGTTCTCCTTCGATTGCTGTTCACCCTGTCGGAGCCCTTTCCAGTCGGTCTGCACGCAAGGCACCCCAGGCACGCAAGGCACCCGGGGCACCCCAGGCACGCGCGGCACTGCGCGGCACTGCCGGCCACGCCGGGCACACAACTTCCTCCCCGGCGTGTAACCCGTGTAACCCCATAGCCGAACCTCCTCCCCATAGACGTTCAAGACACTTCCCGCCAGGAGCCACTATTACACCACACTGGCACCGAAGACCGCTCCGCACAAGCCACCGCACCAAACATGTCAAGCATGTGCCTCGCACGAGCACTGTCGTGCACAATTAGTGCATCCGTCCCAGAAGTGCAGCAGCGGGTGCGCACCAGTGGGCAGCGTTGCAGCAGCTGAGGAGCAACGCCGGAACCAGCAGTCAGAGAGGGTGATCATGGGCTGATGGGGCATATCAGCGAGAGCAGATCTCGCACGGCATCTGCAGAATACCTTTGGCCGCCGCGAGCTTGCGCAGTCATATCGTGCACCGTTACTGAAAGTGGCACGTGTAAGGCACGCTGGCTCGCACTAGTGCGCGGATGTGTGCGGTAGATGCACAGTTTCAGTAATGGGGCCCGACAGCACGCTGGTATCAAAGGGCCAGCAATACAGGAGCAGAACAGCAACGCGGGCAACTAGAAGGCCGCAACGTCCTGAGCATGGAACACTTGTGCACATGGACACGGACATGGACATGCACATGGACATGGACATGAACTTGAACTTGCGGCCCGATGCGTTTCTGCGTCGCCCTTCAGGCTGCGGGCAACGCGCCGCATTGCAGCGGCCCTCGAAACGCACCTTCAGGTTGCAAACATGCCGCCGAGACACACGACCTTACTTTCTCGTATGGCTGCTGTTGTGCTCCTTCACCCTACGCCGTGTTCTTTCCACGTAGGGCTGTTCAGTTATACCGCAATAGCTAGAGGCAGGCCTGCAGCTGAGCACGATCACCTGAGGGCATGCAAACCATCGTAGGTCCAACATCATCGACACGTCACTGCACAAATGCACTACCGTACAGACGTCATATACGACGTAGCTTATCAGCACTAGCTGCACGCAGATGGCGCACGCAACGCCCCATTCGCAGGGGCTCATACCTCACGTCTCGCGCAGCAAGCTTGTCATTTGAACCGTACCACGCACACGCACAAAATAAGGTTTTAATCGTTAGGAAAGCCGCTCAGGAACCTGTTTGCTGCACACTTCACGGTTCTCAAGTCACCAACGTGTACGTCCTAGCAGTGCACCCACCGTCTGAGGTTGTGCATGGTGCTAACCCGTGCTGCGAGTCTCAACGCCTTGGCTCGATACCTTGCCCCACGCGACGCAACCCGCGCCCTGCCTCGCGGTCTCCTGGTTTGTCGGTTGCTTCGCCATGATTCCGCTGCCTGACGCCCATGCTCCTCGTCCCCCACATGCGTGCCTCCGTCGTGACAGCCCATGCCCACCTGCCGTCCAGGTAATGCGGCGCCCCAAGCGACACTGCCACGCCGGTCCCATGCGACGCAACATGACAATACGTGTACATCCCTTTATTTCGGTAACGGGAATGCCGCCGCAATCCAACTTATTGACGCGTTGATAGCGGGCGGCACAGAGTAAGCACGGAACATGCCAAACGACATGCCATAAGTAAAGAGTTGTGGATTGGGTTTCATGGTAGCTTCTACGGCACCGGTTCAGATAGACGCGGAGGGGCGTGCCCCGCTCCTATCGCCCACTGGGCTCTCCCGGCTCCACTGCCCGCCGCCGCCGCCGCCGCCTCGCTGGCCATTCGGCTGCACCCCAAGCGGCTGCCCCGCCGCCACGCCCTGCCCTGCCTCCCCGGCCTGCCCCCACGCACTCCCAACCGCTGCGGCGCCCAGCCGCGCCTGCTTGGCCGCTCTGCCGCTGCCAGGCCCGCTGTCCGGCCCCCTGCCCCAGGCCCTGCCCCTGCCCCGTGAAGTTGGGGCCGCTGCTGCCCGGCAGGCTGGCCTCCTCCCGCCACTGCGACAGCGCCGTCAGCTGCGGGTGGTTGCGGCCGGGCGCGGGGCTGTTGGGCATGGAGTAGCTGCCGCCAGCGTTGGGCCGCTGGCCGTGCTGCGCCGCCGCCGCCCGGCCAGGATGCTGGCGGTGGGCCCCTGCGCCGCCAGCGCCCACGCCACCGGGCGACAGTGGCTCCGTGGGCGCGGTGCCGGGCTTGAGGCGGCCCAGGGACAGGCCCTGAGGCGGCGCCGCCGCCGCTGGGCGGACGGGTGATATGGCGGCTGGTCTCCTAGCGCGCCGGCAGGCTAACGTGTTGCCGCCCCGGCCCCGCCCCCGGCCCCTCCCCGCGCCCTGCTCCACGTCCATGCGCACCACCTCCACACCCGCCTCGTCCTCCGCCGCCGTGTACTGCGGGTTGGGCGCCGACATGCGCGGCCGGCGCAGCATGACGGACAACGCGCCGCCGCCGCCGCCGGGCTGGCGGGCGCTGCCGCCGTCAGGGAGCCGCCACGCGCCGCCGCTGGCGGCAGCGCGCCGCTCGGGCTGGCCGGGGTGCTGGCGCTAAAGATGGGGCTGCTGGGGCCCTGGCAGGCAGGCCGGGCTGGTGCTGCCGGGGCCAGCGGCGGCGGCGGCGGCGGCAGGCTGGCCCCTGAGGTACGCGCGCAGCAGCGGGGAGCCGTACCCTGGCACTGCCCCCGGCGACGCCATGGGGGAGCCGGCCGGGGACAGCGGGGCGGCGGGAGCGGTGTGGGGGGACTGAAGCGCACAAAGCGACGGCGCGGCCTCGCTCGGCGGGCGGCTGAGGCCGGGTGGTGCGTGCATGGCGGGGCTGGGCAGGTGCCTAGGCTGCAGAGCCCAGTGGGGCGAGGGCGGGGCGGCACGGGCCGACGGCGCCGCTCCCGGCCCGCCGTCAACCTGGGCGTCGCCGTTGGCCGCTGGGCCCGGCGGGTGGCTGGGCAGCAGCTGCGACAGCACGCCCGCTGGCTGCGCCGCCGCCCAGGGTGCCGCCGCCGCCGCAGCAGCAGCAGCAGCAGCAGCAGCGGGCTGCAGGGCCGCCTCCCCACCGGGGCCCGTCCTGGCGCCGGGCGGGACGTTGGCCGGCCGCAGCTGCCGCAAGTCCAGGCCTGTCAGGGCGGGCGAGGTCGGCATCTTGGATGGCGACGTGGCCGGGGAGGGCCCCACGCTGTCCAGCGCCGCCGCCACCGCCGGGTCCAGCGCCGTGACCGCGTCGGCGCCGCCGCCACCGCCGCAACGTGCCGCCGACGCCAGCCCCTGGCTGTTTGACCTCCGCGGGACGTCCAGAGCGGAGCGCAATGCCGCCGCCAAGGTGCTGGCCGTGTGCCGTAAGCCGCTGCCGCCGCCGGTGGGGCGCGCCGCAGCGGTGGGGCTTTCACCCTGCCCCAGCCCCTGCGCCTGCCCCTGCGCCTGCTGGAGCTGCCCCAGCGCCAGCGGCGGCACCTTGCTGTGGCTGTAGCTGCCGCGCGCTGTGCTGCCCCCAGACTTGGCAGCACTGCCGCCGCCGGTGCCTGCATACCTGGCGGCCAGCGGCGCCAGCGGACCTGTGACGGATGCGGAGCGCCGCTGTGGCACCACGACCCGCTGCTGCCCGTCCGGCGTCGCGCCGCCAACCCAGGAGGCCCGCCGCGGCCGGACGGCTGCTGCCGCCGCCGCCAGCTCCCGGGCTGTGGCTCCGCCGCTGCTACCGTCATCGGCGGCGCCGCCAGTCACCGGCTCCTCCGCTATCGGATTCCCCAGCCCTGCCGCGCCGCGCAACGCAGAGCTGCCCTGCGTCGGCAGGGGCGCCGGCACCGCCACGGGCGTAGTGCGGCTGCTGCCGCCGCCGCCGCCGCCAGCTGGCCCCACGTGCGCCGCCAGCCCCGAGCTGAAGCGGGACATGAGGCCCCGCCACACGTTACTGCCACGGGATGCCGCCTCCCCTGTCCCGGACTCGGACACGCCGCCACCGGCGGCGGCGGCGGCGGTGGCAGTCCCTTGCCCGGCTGGCGCCACCGCCAGCGGCGCCGCGACGCTGCCCTGGGAGCCCCCGGGCTGCAGGGGCGAGACGGCCGCGGGGGTGAGCCGCGCCGCCAGTCGGGGGCTGTCATGCGCCAGGCCCCCATCCGGCGCCACAGGGGGCACGGCCGTGCCGCTGCTGCGGGGCCGAGCGCGGCCACCGCTGCGCACTTGACGCTGTGACAGCTGCTGCTCTTGCTGCTGCTGCTCCGCCTCCGCCTTCGCAGCCTCCGTTGCGCCCGACCCGGCCGACAGCGGCCTGACCCTGTCCGGCCTCTGGGGCTTTTCCGGCTCCGTGAACGAGCGGGCGTTGCCCAGCGCCAACGAGGTTTCAGGCGGTGCCTGGGGGCCAGGCCCTGCCCTGTCCCTCCTGCGCCTCCCCAAAGCCCCTTCCGCCCCTCCGCTGCCTGCCCTTCCGCGTGCCGCCGACGGCGCGATGAGCCGCTGCACCTCGTCCTCCGCCGTGCCGCCGGTGGAGGCGGGGGCGGCAGCGCGGGTGCCTGCGTACAGCTGGTTGCCGGTTGCCTCGGGCACGTGGAGCTTCTTGCGCTAGTGGGGAGGGGCAGGGTGAGGCGGGGCAGCAATAGCTCGTCGTCACAAAGCGCAAAAGGCATTGGTGAAGCGCCAGCCGTTGGCGGCCGTTGCTTCGTCAGCAGCATGGTCGAGCACGTCATGACAAGGCACGGCCAGCAGCTACGGCTACGGCCTACGGACCAGGGCGCCATGCACGGCACCTGCTTCGGTTCACCCAGCCCAGCCCAGCTCCCTCACCTGTGCCCTGTCCTCCTCCTCCTCCGCCGCCGCCGCCACACCACCCCGCCAGCGCCATGCACACCAGCCCCGCCAGGCCGCCCACCACGCAGGCGGCGATGATGATGGGCAGGATGGCGGAGGAGCGGGAGGAGGAGGGGCGCGGGGGGAAGGGCGGCGGAGGGGTCGGTGGGGCTGGGCGAGGCGGAGGTGGAGGTGGGGGCGCTCGGGGCCGGCGCGAAGGGCTGCGGGGAGCGGGGTCAAGGGCGGGAGCGTGGTCAGGGCGCGGCACAAGGAGCAGTGCGAGTTTGGCGCCTTTGTGTGCGTGGCATGTGCGTTGGAAGGAATGCGTGGGTTCACGTAAAGCCGCGCCGCGAGTTCCGCGCTGCAGCTTGCAATATCTATGCGCTTTGTTACCGGCTGCAAGAGGACCTTCTGCCCCCTGCCTCCCCGCGTTTCTCCCTCCCCACCCACCACCACACTGCACGTGACTGCGCTGCCGCCGCCCCCAGCGCCCCAGTGGGCGGACCGAAGGCGCCCGCACCGCTGCCGCAGGACCCCGTCAGCGCCGTGGCGCCCGCCACCGACAGCGGCACCTCCGTCACCACGCGGACCTGGGCAGGAGGGGCAGGGGAGGGGCAGGGAGGGTTTGGGTTACCGTCATGACCTCACGGATGTAGGGCGGTTGTGTACGAAGGCATGTTGTCACTACAAGGACGGGGCAGCCGTGAGGGCCAACTGCGCGGTCGGAAGGCAGCGCGGCGACCCACAGCTTAGGAGGGAGGAGTGGTTCCCTAGCTGCCCCTCTTCCCGCCCCGCAGGCTGCACGCACCTCCGTGGTGGTCTCCACCTGGTCGCTGGTAGGCGCGCACAGCTGCAGCCCCCGCGCCGCCCTGCCCCGACTGCGACTCGGCGGCCCAGGCGTCCAGCGCCGCCTGCAGCCGCCCGCGGTAGGCGTCCGCGCCCAGCCCGAGCCCCCGGCACCACCAGCTGCACCACCAGGCGCAGCGAGGAGGCGTCTGTGTCGGCGCCGCCAGCGCAGGCGGCGGCGGGGCCGGCGGGGGAGGTGTGTCGGCGGCGGGCACCTGCTGCGCCCGGCGGCGCATGATGCTGACGTTGCTGGGCGCGACGGCGGCGGTGGCGACCGCAGCGCTGGCGGCGGCGGAACCCATCGCGTGGCTGGCGGCGGTTTCGTTGACAGCGGCGGCCGTGATCGTTGCAGTCGCAGCGGCGGCGGTTGTGGAGGCGGCCGCGGCCGTGGCGGCCGTGGTGGCTGGGCCCGTGTCCGCCTCCTCCTCCTCCGCCGCCTGCCGCCCTGCTGCCCCTGCGTTGGGCTGCACGGCGTGGCGCGGCCACGGCCCCAGCCGCAACCACACCGCCCACGCGCCGCCGCCGTGCGGGCGGGGTACGGAAGCCGCCGCGGCTGCCGTGCCCTGGCGTGGCCTCCTGGTCAGAGAGACCGGCGCCCGGGCCTGGGCTCGGGCTGGGGCTCGGGCCAGGGCTGGGGCTGGGGCTGCTAGGACCGCTTCGGCGCGGCGCGTTGGGGTACACCCTGGCCCCTGCTTCGAGTTCGTCCCAGCCGCCGCCCTCCGACCCTGCGTGAGCTGCTCGCACTGCTTCCCCATCGGAGTCCCCGCCTGAGGCCCATCGGTTGCCCCTGCCGCCGCCTTGGCTGGGGCCCCAGCGCCGGGGCCCTCGGTCGCAGGGTTGCCGTCACCATCGGCAGGAGCAGCGGCAGCGGGAGGCCCTCGTCGGCCTCCTGCAGGTCCGCCTGCAGCCCCGGCCCTCCCCAGGCGTCGCCGCCCCGCCAGCGTCCCTCCGTCCGCCCCCACGCACGTGACGTTGGCAATGACCTCGTTGCTGACGTTGGCGCGCCACGTGAGCTCCCGCCTGAAGGCCGACAGGAAGGGCTCGTTGCAGCCCACCTCCACCGTCACCGCCCGGGCGCGGCGCCGCCCACCGCCGGGCCCGTCACCATGACGGCGGCGGCGCTGACGGCGGTGGTGATGGCCACCGGCACGTGTACGGCAGAGGCGCTGACGGCGACGCTGACGGAGCCGGGGAAAGCGCCGCCAGCGCCTCGGCGGCGGCAGTGGCGTTGCCGCCGGCTGCGGCGGTGAGGTTGGCGAGGACATCCCTGGCAGGGTGACGTCCTGGTTGACCACCAGCGACCCGCGGGGGCGTCTGGGGAGACGTACTGGGGTATGCCCAGGAGCGGCAGGAAGAAGGGAGGGGAGGGGCGGGCGGGGAGGGGAGGGCGGGTGCGGGGCGGGGGATGGAGGGGCGGCGGAGGGGCGAGGTGGCGGGGATTGGGGAAGGGAGGGCGGTAGTGGAGGGAAGGGGCGGGCTGGGAGGTGGGGAGGAGGCGGGGGCGGTGGAGGGGCTTGGGGAGGGAGGGTGTGGGGAGGGAGTGGGTTGGCGGTGGCGGGTTGGGCGGTGGGGAGGGGCCGGATGGGAAGGAGGGGGCTGGGAGGGGGTGAATGGGAGAGGTTGGGGAGGAGCGGGAAGAAGAGGGGAAGGAGGACGGGGTGCGGGGGCGATGGGGGCAAGGCGGCAGCCAGGGGTGGCGGAGACGTAGGCGGCGGAGAGGTCGGCGGGGAGCAGAGGGTGGGGGAGGCTCGGGGCTGGAGGTAGGGGCGAGGAGGGCGGCGGCGGAGAGGCCGATGGGGGCTGGGGTGTGGGGCCACGGGCGGTGTTGCTGGTGCAGGTGCGGGGGCTGCGGGGAGGCCGGTGGGGGCTGGGCGGGCGTCGGGGGCTGGGCGGGTGGGCTGGGTGGTAGCGGGTGCGGGGCTGTGGGCTTGGGGATCTGGAGGAAAGGGCTCGGGGAAGTAGAAGGGGACTGGGCGGCACCGGCGAGGGTGGCTGAGGGCTGGGAGGAGCCGGAGGGAAAGGGCTGGGAGGCAGGGGAGGGAGGCTGGGCAAAGGAGGTGAGGGCGGCTGCGGGTTGGGAGGATCGGGGCTGGCAGGGGCTGTGGGCAAGGGAGGGGACTGGGCGGCAGGGGAAGGGGGGCTGTGGGCTTGGTGGATTGGGGAATAGGGGGTTAGAAGGCGGAAGCGGAGAGCTGGGCGGCAGAGGGAAGGGCGGCTGCGGGCTGGGAGGCTCGGGGAGGGAGGGCTAGGGAGGAGGGAGGGGCACTGGGCAGCGGGGGCGATGGCGGCTGCGGGCTGGGTGGCTCCGGGGCGGCAGGGTTCGGGGGCAGGGGAGGGGGCTGGGCGGCAGGGGAGAGGGCGGCTCTGGGCTTGGGGCAATGGGGAGAGAGGGTTAGAAGGCGGAAGCGGAGAGCTGGGCGGCAGAGGAGAGGGCGGCTGCGGGCTGGGAGGCTCGGGGAGGGAGGGCTAGGGAGGAGGGAGGGGCACTGGGCAGCGGGGGCGATGGCGGCTGCGGGTTGGGTGGCTCCGGGGCGGCAGGGTTCGGGGGCAGGGGCGGTGGGCTGGGCGGCAGGGGAGAGGGCGGCTCTGGGCTTGGGGCAATGGGGAGAGAGGGCTAGAAGGCGGAAGCGGAGAGCTGGGCGGCAGAGGAGAGGGCGGCTGTGGGCTGGGAGGCTCGGGGAGGGAGGGCTAGGGAGGAGGGAGGGGCACTGGGCAGCGGGGGCGATGGCGGCTGCGGGCTGGGTGGCTCCGGGGCGGCAGGGCTTGGGGGCAGGGGAGGGGGCTGGGCGGCAGGGGAGAGGGCGGTTCAGGGCTGGGAGGAGCCGGGGAATCTGGACTTGGGGGTAGCGGTTGGGGGCTGGGCGGCAGCGGAGAAGGCGGATCTGGGCTGGGTGGGTTTGGGTTAAGGGGACCAGGCGGCAGTGGGGACGGCGGTTCAGGGCTGGGAGGATTCGGTGACAGGGGTTCTGAGGGCAGGGGCGGAGGTCCGGGCGTCGACGGGGATGGCGGTTCGGGGCTTGGAGGTGCAGGCGAGAACGGACTTGGCGGCAGGGGCTCGGGGCTAGGCGGCGATGGGGATGGCGGTTCGGGGCTGGGAGGGCTCGGAGGGAAAGGGCTTGGCGGCAGGGGCGGTGGGCTAGGCGGCAGCGGAGACGGTGGCTCGGGGCTGGGAGGATCTGGGGAGAGGGCTGGGGGCAGGGGTGGAGGGCTGGGCGGCGCTGGGGAGGGCGGCTCTGGGCTGGGCGGGCTTGGGGGCAAGGGGCTTGAGGGCAAGGGCGGAGGGCTGGGCGGCAGCGGGGAGGGCGGCTGGGGGCTTGAGGGTCTGGAGGAAAGGGACTTAGGGGCAGGGGTGGGGGACTAGGCGGCAGCGGTGAAGGAGGCGGGGGCTAGGCGGATCCGGTGATGGCGGGCTGGGGGTGGAGAAGGCGGAGGTGGTGAAGGCGGGAGGGAGGCGGGGGCTGGGCGGGAGCGGGGACGGCGGTGGGGGCTGGGGGTGGAGGGACGGGGGCAGTGGGGAGGTGGAGACGGTGGAAGGGGTGGCGGGGAGGTGGGGGCGGTGGCGATGGGGGCAAGGGGACGGGGGCTTGGCGGCGGGGGCGGGGGCGGTGGGGAAGGGGACGGGGAGGAGACGGGGGAGGGCCCGGTGGGGGCGGTGATGGGGAGGGGAGGCGGCGGCGGGGGCTCGGGGCCGCGGCGAGGGAGGTGGGGACGGCGGTGGCGGCGAGGGGGCAGCGGCGGCGGCGGGGGTTTGGCGGCGGTGGCGAAGGGGTGGGGACGGTGGCGACGGGGAGGGCGGCAGCGGCGGCGGCGGGGGTTTGGCGGCGGGGAAAGTACCCCGGGTATCCCACCAGCCGCACGGCGTCGATGACCTTCTCGCCGTTGTTGCGGAGTGAGAATGTCATGCCGCTGCGGGCGGAGGCGGCAGACAACGGGGACAAGGGCCGGCAGGGGGCGTGTGGAAACTGGAGGAGGAGAGGGTGCGGATTGGGCGGAGCAGGGCATTGTGCACAGGCTGGTGCGGTCCCTCCACGAGGGGTGGAGCGCGGCAGCCCCTGAGCCGGCACAGCAGAACAGACATCCCCAGAAGTGGGGTAGGTCTTGGACAAGGGCCATCCCCAGGCGACATCCCAGCTTCCCAGGGAACATCCCTGGACTTCCCGCCGTGGCAGCTCCCCAGGCTGCCCGCAAGGTGCCGGCAGCCCCGGCTGACCGCGTCCGTCTGCAAGCAGTGGCACCCATCCCACCCCATCCCGCACACCAGGCCCCACCTGACGTAGTTTAGCGTGCCCGTGAAGTTGCACGTGTACCACGACGCCGCCACGCCCGTGTCGCACTTGCCGCCGGGGTCGGCGGGGCAGGAGGTTTCGATGGTGCCTCCGCCCAGCCCCGAGATGAGCTGCAGGCCGGGCGAGATGATGGACTTGGCCTTGTACACAATGTATATGCCCACCTGGGGATGACGGGTGGCGGTGGGGTGGAAAGTGTGACAGGCAGTGTCGGGGCCCGTGCAAGGGTTGGAGCTGGCCCAGACGTGAGGCAGGGGTGGGCGGGGGCGGCGGGGTGAAGGGCGTGACAGGCGTGGCGGGCGCCGTGAAAGGGGTCGGGCGCCGGGCAAGGGTTGTACCGGTGGGTCAGCAGTTGGGTGCGGCTCGTAGCGGTCACAGCAGCGGCCCACGCGAGCATGCCGTTGGGGCACAGGAGCTGATCCTGGAACGGGGCACCGGCGCCGAAACCGTCGCGCACCTCCCTGGAACGCAGCCCAGAGCGGCGCTGGCTGACGCCCCACGACCCGCCTTGACGCCAATAGACGCCCCTTGACACTCAGCCCGTTGCCGTCCTGCCCTTCTCCAGCCCGCAATCAGCACACAGCATGTGCTCCCAGCGCACCAGCTCAAGCACCACCTGTTGCCTTCCCAAGCCCCGCCCCACCTGCACGCAGCTACCCAAGCCCCACAGTCATCAGCCCCTACTACCACTTTAATCTCGCATTACTAGTACATGAGCCCCACCTGCACCTCACTGACACAGTCGTCACCTGCCCCCGGCCCCGGCCCCGGCCCTTCCCCCGTGCCCGACCCAACCCCCGCCCGGTGCCCCGCCCCACCTGCAGTGCGTACAGAGGCATCTGGAAGGTCACCTGTGGGGAGCGGGCCAAGGGTAAACACGGCGTAAGAAGCATGGTCCGAGAGGTAGCAGCACCAGCTAGACCCCGGGCGGAGCGAATGCAACGTGCGCACCGCCTGCCCTGCTTTGCGACCCCTCCAGGGCTCATGTGGACCGCGCAGAAACGGCAAGGCTACATGTGCCCCAGCCGCTCCGCGCCATCGCCACCAGCTTGCAGCAGTTGTTTGCCCAGCCAGGCGCAGCCGCAGCACACACACCCATGCGAGCACGCACCCACCAACGGGCACTGCTGCTGGTGTGCTAGTGTGCTAGCATCTGAACAGTTCCAGCCTGCCGATTGGGCCCCAGGCAACCTTCTATTCAGCCCGCCAGCCGTTTTCTACAACCTCCCCCGTCTCCCCCCCCCCTCTGGCCTCCCCGCCCCCAACTCTCGTCAACCCACCGTCACGTTGCAGCTGCTCGCCCCGTTGTTGCCCGTGAACCAGGTGGTGGCCTGCACGGACGGCGTGGTGGGGTCGCCCGACAGGCAGTTGCCGGTGATGGCGGGGGGCCCCGCCAGGCCGCCCGCCGCCGCCGCCACGGCGCTGGTGGGGCTGGTGGCGGTGGAGGCGCCGTACGATATGAGCTGCGTGGAGCACTCGTACAGCGGACCGCTGCCGCCGCCCGTCCACACGCCGCCGCTGCAGCTCTGCGCCGCGGCGCCCGCCGGCCCGAACCCGCCGCCGCCATCGCCGCCTCCCAGCAGCAGTAACAACCAGAGCACCGGCAGGAGCAGCAGCGGCTGCAGGCGTGTCCACCGCCGCTGCCAGCATCTGTTGCCCCTAGCCGGTGGCACTGATAATTGCTGCCGAGCTGTGTGCGAAGGAGGGCCTCCCGCTGCCGCTGCCGCCGCATGCACTGCCCCGGCCGACCACCCGTGCACACATCTGCCACTCCCTGCCCTCACCCGTACACGCTGTGCCAGAGCCTCTGTCCTGGCCATTGAGGCCACCTCCCGGGCAGCGACCCCGGGCCACCATTCCTTGTCCCCTCCAGCTGCTGCTGCTGCTGCTGTTGCTGTTGCTCCAGGCTTCATTGGTTCAATGGTCAGCCCGCACCCGCAGCTGGCCCGGCAGCGGCACCCATCGACACAACCCCTGTAGCTAGGGCCGCCCAGTGGCCCCTCCTGCTGCTGCTGCCTACGTGGACGGCTCCCTCCGCAGTGTCGCCTGTGCTTCACCGCGCCGCTGCACACCGTACCGCTGGCGCCCCTGCCCCTCGGGACCAGGGGCTGGCTGGCCCTGTGCTGCCAGGGCGACACGTTGAGCAGTGTGTCGCGCGGGATGCAGTGGAGGTCGCTTCACGATACGAAACGGTGACTGCGACCAGCCGCTGCCGCGTATGCTAGACGGGTGCACGACACGGTGCACGCGGGGTCAGAGTGGCTGGTGTTGACTTGTGTAAGAGCGCGTGCGTTTCGATTGTGAACGTCAATAATTGGTGGCTGTGATTCAACAGCCTCGCGTGGCCGCCTCTCGTCTATGAGAGTTCCTGCTGCGTGAAAAGCTGGGCTTCCGCCCAGTCGCACCCAGAGCACGACGAGAAGCCCGCAAGCGGTTCCACTCACTCGATACAATAGTTAACAAACGATGTGGCAGGCGCGTTGGTTTCACTGCTTCAGCGACAGAACTTGCGAGTCGTCGCAGTTCGCAGTCATAAGAGCAAGCGCAGGATTCTTGCTGTCGGTACTGTAGATTGTTGTTTTAGTAATGTCGTTTGTGCGTCCATGCGGTCAAAAGCCGGCGGGTGTTGCAGGCGCAGCGATGACACATCCACGACGCAGCGATTGCATGAGGTGTCTTGCAGAGCGAAAAGCACGACTATGAGATTGTGCACGATTTCTTCTGCGCCAATCGTGCCGATGAGCAGGCCTCATTCCCTAGCGCCTAGCCGGCCTCGGCCAGGCCACACTACCAAGCGAAGGAGCCAACAGCCAAGTCCAGGCAGTGCCAAATATCCATATGTATCTCTATGACATATGTCATCTCTATTTTACTCATAACGCGCAGTCCGCAAGGGCAGCATGAGATGGCAGCTTGAGACAGCGAGCCATCTGCTCAGCCCATATCACAAGGCTGGCCTTCCTTGTGTGTTCATAGGCAACCTAGTTGGTGTGAGCCTGTTAGGCAACTGCCCCTAGCCTGACTGGCGTGCGTTCTCAGGTTGACGCGACTGGCGGACAACTCGACCCGTCGGTCCAGGGTTGCCTGGAAGCTTCGTTTGGGAACAGTGTGTGCACTCTTGCACAAGGCTCAGCTGCCTTGCAGCAGGGTGTTCCCGTGGCGTGCCGGGAGGACGGTTGTCCACGCTGAGCTCCCGGCCCATGGGCCCTGACCTGCCACACTTGCCCTACGTGCATGCATACGCCCCATGAGCCGGTGGTGGTGGCTCTGAGAGGGACCTGCCTGTGAGACCAATGGTAGCACCCAAATGCAACAGGATGTCAGGGTGGGGATGCTCTCCTGGCCCTGCCCCTCCTAAAGCCGCTGTAGAGTCGTATTGTGAGGTGCAGGTCAAACTCCTGACCTGGTGTCCCAGTGGCGCAGTTGACAACCCAGCCAAAGCCCTGATGCCGAGCAGGCCGTTGATTGTGGCATGAGTCATGTGTGTTGTTTGGCAGTGTTGGTGGTTTGCTGCCGCCCGTTGCGCAGGCGGGTGACGCGGGAGGAGGGCGTACTGGTACGCGTGGCCATGCAGCTGCGTCGCACGCTAACAAGGGCCTGCGCAAGGTACCGTACCGTTCACAGGGGATGGGGATGGACGATGCGCCGGGGCATTGATGCAAGGCGCCCTGCACCTTGACTGATGTCCTGCTAACGGCAGCGTGCTTGTGCTGGTGCCGTATGTGTGCAGCACGCAGCTAACGGTGCTCCCGCACGGCATCGCATCTTCACGTGAACACCCGTCATGCCTTCTGCCGCCCCTGCCATACGGTACGGCCCCGCGACCAGCGGCGACCTGTACACCTGTACACCCAGGTACACCGTGCCGTGATTCTGGCCTTTAGCGGTGTCGCTGGGTACATACTGGTACATAGCCTGCTAGAAAGTTGGACTGGTCAGCCGTCATCGATGCTGCGTGCAAAGTCGGTTGCCAACCATGGCACACGGCCAAACGCGGGCCCCTGCCCGGGCCCTTGGTGCCGTTGTCCTCCCCGTGCACCACGGCGTTGGGCCCCGGCCCCGACACGCCCTGTTGCCTGTGATGCATGGCTGACAAGTGCAACATCACACCCGTTGTATGACGCGCGCGGGGCCGGCAGCGACACCGCGTGCACCGCCCAACAAACACGCATGCAAACACAGAAGAGCAGGAAGGCAGCTGGCCGAGCTACCCTCACAGCTGACTCACAACGTACGAATTACTTGCTTTGGAAGCGCTCCGGCTACGAGCAGCAACGAGAAAAGCCAGCCTAGGAACCCCTGACAACGTGGCTGTACATTTCTATGCCCAGCCCCTGCTGGCAGCAAGTCAAGACCAGAATTTCGCTCGTGTCGAGGTCACGCCGTGCCGCCAAGGCTCACAACGCAGGCATCAAGAGAGAGAGAGAGAGTACGAAACGTCCAAACAAACAGTTTCACTTCCTTCGCTACAAATGCAACTAGCTACCCGCAAAGGAACATGCCAACGCAATATGTAGAAACGTGTAACCTCTAAACACGAGATATGGTGAACGTGTATGGTGGGTCGCACCTAAGCCCAATGATTTCACCTCTTTTCCTGCCACGGCAGCCTGGCCCTTCCCGGCGCTTGGGCGCACACCGGCAGCCGTCACGCCTCCTGCCCGGCTGCCCCCGGCGCCCCCGACCCCTGAACAGCCTGCCTCCTCCCAGCCCCACGTCCTCCGCCACCACCCACACGCCCGCCAGCCCCCGCCACCAGTCCGCCCTGTAGTCCCGCAGCAGCTCCTCCCCGGGGCGATGTCCCGCAGCGCCACCAGCACAGGCAGCAGCAGGCCACGCACGGACACGGGCAGGACCTGGGCGGGAGGGAAGGCAGGGGGCCGGAAGGCAGGTGGGAAGCGCGCACATCTGGACCGCTTGCATCAACCTGCTTCACGCAAACGAGTAATCAAGCTTTGCCCTCTCCACATTTCAACCCTGCACACCAACGCCTGCCTAAGTGCACATTGAAACTTCAATTCTACCAAACCCCGCGCCAGTGCCCTGACGACGCCGACACCGTTCAGCACTCACCGCACAGTTGGCTCCCGGGTGCAGCCGCCGCCCCCGTGGCCCTCCCTCCCCTGCCCCTCGCCCTCCGTAGCCTCCACGTCGTTGCCCTCCTCCCACGTCCGGGGTTGGCCCGCGGGTCGTTCACCAGCGCCCCCAGGTTGCCGTATCCCAGCATCCACAGCACAGCGCCGCCCTCCCCGCCCGCGCCCAGCCCCTGCAGCGGCAGCAGGTGCGAGCGGGCCAGCATGCGCCAGGCGTTGGCGCGGTCCTCCACGCCCCCGCCCGCGCCTCCAGCTCCGCCGCAGCCCCCGGCCCGCAGCGCTGGAAGCCGCGGCACACCAGCTCCTCGGCCGCGGCAGCGGGCAGCACGTAGCCCCCATCACGCCCACCGGGTGGCTGTGGCGGATGGCACGCACGGCCCGCAGCCGCATGCCGCCGCGGCACCGCCCTCCCCGCCCCGCCGCCGCCTCCACGCCCTGCAGCTCCAGCGCCCAGGTGGTAGATCCGCGGCCCAGTCAGCGGCCAGGCGCAGCAGCTTGGCCAGCCGGTCCGCCAGCACCTGGGGAGCAGCCGGTAGCGCCGGACCAGGGCCGCGCACAGGGGCGCGCCCAGCCCGATCTGCTGCCCCGCCGTCCGCGCCCGCCAGCCCCTCCGGCCCCAGCCCCGCCTCCCAGTCCGCCATGGCCTGCCGCACGGCGGCCGCCAGGGCAGGGTGGTAGGTCAGCCCGCACAGCCGCAGCTCTCCGGGCTGCCGCGGGGCAGCCCCACGGAGGGGGCACGGCGCCCAGCAGGTGGCCGGGGACAGGCTGGACACGGGTAGGTGCGCGGGGAAGGGCGCGGAGGCGGCGGTATGGGCGGCGGCAGGGCGGGGCGGCGATGGCGGTGGCGGCCTCAGCCGTTGGCTGCCGACTGCCACCACCCGCCAGCACCAGCTGGGGTTCTGCGACGGCGGCCGCGTTGGCGGCAGCGGCAGCGGGGCAGGGAGAGGGGCGCTGGTGGCACGGTCAGCCGTCACGCCTGCAGCACCTGGATCCGGCCCGCACAGCCTCCTGGGCGCCAGCACGCCAACCGGCTGCCACCCACCGCCCGCCGCCGCGCACAGGGCCCTGCTCCTGCGCCTGCCATGGGACCAATGCCGGCGGCACGGCATGCTCTGTCTTGCCCTCGCCCCGCTGCACATCGCCTGCGGCCCCACCACCGCCACCGCTGACGCCGTCCTGCACTGCCGGCGCCCGCAGCACCGCGCCATGGCCCGGACCGTCCCCGCCAACACCACGGGCAGCCGCAGTTGGCCTACCTGCTGCACTGGAGCTGGGGCGAGGGCCCGGCGGCCGCTGCTCCAGCTGCTGGGCGCTGGGGCCGGCCCGTTGGCGCTTCGCCGCCGGGGCGTCCTCTGCGGGCTTGCTGTGGCCGTTCCCGCCTCGCCGCCCGCCCCTCTGCCAGCGCTGCCTGTGCTGCTGTCGCTGTCCGTGCCGCTGTCGGTGTCGCAGGGCCGGGGGCGGCTGCGGGTCGAGGCGCACGGAGCGGGACGCCGGTGTGCAGCAGGGCAGGGCAGGGCAAGGGCACCCACGCCTGGCCCGTGCTCGGCAGCTGCCTCCTGCTGTGCGCACGCAATCATGTCGACATCCATGTGTGCTTCCGCCCCTCTTCTTGTTCGCTTTCGCTTTCTGCCTGCCCCTGCCCTTGCTGCTCCTCCTCCTGCTCTTGCTCCTCCCCCTCCTGCTCCCTGCCTTCCCTCACCCCTTCAACGCGCGCCACCTCCTGACCACCTTCGTTCTCGAGTGCAGCCCGAGCTTCATGCGGCTGCCCCCGCTGCCCCTGCCCCTGCGCCGCCTGCCCTCCTCCCCCACCGGCTCCCCCTCCGCCCTCCGCACCAACAGCCGCCCGTCAGGCAGCCGCATCACCTCCAGCGGCACGCCGGCGCCGGGCCCCACCGTGATGCCCATCGCGCGTGCGATGGAGCCGCTTCCCGTCAGCCGCCAGGAACCAGAGGATCCGTTGTAGACAAGCTTGGCCTTGTGCCGCTGCAGCTGCGGCTGTCCCGCAGACGGCCCCGATGCGGCCGCGCCCTGGGGCCCGGAGGGCTCCACGGCTGTGTGCAGGCGCACCCTCAAGCCCCGCCAGCGCCGGCACTGCTGCTGGCCCCGCCCCGCTCCGGCGCTCTGCCCTGTCACCTTCCTCTGCTTCAGGCCAGAGCGCGCGCAGCGTGCGGACAGGCACCGAGATGTTCTGCGCATACAATCGGAGAAGCAAGCGGCCATTGCGGCTTAGCTCATGTGCCTGCTCCTCCGCCCCTGCGCCTCCGCCACAAGCCTGCCACTGGGCAGCCGCGACAGCCACACCCCGCCGCCCTCAGCCACGCCCAGCGCGCACTGCAGGGTTGCAGCGCCCGACAGCCGCCAGCCTGTCGCCGCGTTCCGCAGCAGGGTCAGCGTGTGGGCCCGATCCAGCTGGAAGGCAGTGCGGGCCTGCCGTCCGACGGGCCTGTCGCTGCTCCAGGAGCTGCACCTGCCGGTGCGTGCGCACGACCACCTGGGAGCCTCGTTGCATGCCCCGGAGCAAGGCAGCTACAGCGGCGGGCCTTAGATACAAGCAACCGCGGCTGAAGCGGCAGCTGTGCCGCGCCGCGCTGCCTCCACTCCCGGCAACCCGGTCGGCGCCTTGGACAGCCGGTGCCTGCTGCTGCCGCTGCGCCTGACGCCCCATGTCCTTTCCTTGCTCGTCCATTCCCTGTGCCACGTCCAAACCTCTCCGTCCGTCCCTCCTTCCTCACCTCCGCTATCCGCTTCTCCCTCCTCCTCGTCCTCTGCGTCACACTCCTCGCCGTCCGATCCCGCAGCGTGGCCAACCTGCCCACGCAGCGCCCGCCTGCCCCCGCTGCTGCTGCTCCTGCGCTGCTTGGCCCCGCCTGCTCCCCTCCGCCCTCCGCACCAGCAGCCGCCCATCAGGCAGCCGCACCACTTCCAGCGGCACGCTGCCACCTGCTTGCGTAACGCCCACAGCCCGAGAAAGGGCCGTGCAGCCCGACATTCGCCATGCACGCGCGGCGCCATCGTACAGCAGCTTTGGCGAGTGCTCCTGCAGCTGCACTCCTCCCTGCAGCCCCGCGGCAGGGCCCAGGACCCGTCCCCACCGCCGTGTACAGCTGCACCCTGCAGCCGCTGTCGGCGCCGCCACCTACATGCTGCCCATCCGCTGTGCCCCTTCCTCAGGCCACAACGCCCGCAGCGTGCGCACGGGCACGTAGATGTGGCGGTAGTGGCAGGTCAGCATCAGGGCCCCTCACGTGCCTCATCCTCTGCGCCCACGGGGCCACTGAGACCGCCGCTGCGCCCACAGGCCGCCACCACGCGGCCGTCAGCGTGGCGGGACAGGCGGAACACGAGGGACGCCCCAGGGCTGCCACAGGCTCTGGGGTCAACGCTCCCCACAGCACGTGCCACCTGCCCGGCGCCGTTGAAGCGCCATCCTGACGTATCGCGCACCAGCTGCACCGTGTGCCGCACCAGGGCCGGCCAGTGCAGCCCCTGGCCCCCGGCCGCCCCGCCCCCGCCCCTGCGTCTGCCCACAGCTCCATTCCAGCTCCACCCGCTGGCCGGGCGTGTCCAAGCGGTGGGCCTCCGCCCCGGGCCACAGCTCGTGTACCGCGGCAGCCGGCACCGTCACCGTGCCATTGGCATAGCAGCGAGCCACATAACACCGGCGCCAGCGGCAGCAGCAGCCCCAGCCACAACATTGGCAGCAGCTGGCTGCGGCTGCGGCTGCGGCGTAGCGGCACAGCGTGCGGCTCCGACGCCTGACAGGGAGCGCTTGCTAACACACTCCTCACTGTCGCCTGATGCGTCGCTCTCACCACCGCTGGTGCTGCCTTCGTCGTCATCATGGCTGCTACCGTCTCCACTGCTGTTGCGCACGACGCCTTGGCGGCCGCCTACACGCCCCTGCTGTCGCCCCTGCCGGCTGTGCCTGCGCACCCCTGCACCCTCCGCCGCCCCTCCTGCATTCCCTCCGCCAGCAGGCTGCCATCCCCGAGGCGCGACAGCCACGCCCAGCCGCCTTTGCCCAGCCCCAGCGCGCGCTGCAGTGGTCTTGCGCCCGTCAGCCGCCACCGCGTGGGGTCCCGCCGCAGGGTCAGGGTGAAGGCTGGTGGGGCCTGGCTGAGTGACAGACCAGCGCCCGCATCGTCGCCAGTGCATGCGCTGCGCAGCTGCACCGCCACAGCAAGGCCCGGCTGCCCACCGGGCAGGAGGTCGGCCACAGCGTTGGATCGCAGGAAAACGCACCCGCTTTGGAACAGGCAGCCGTGCCGCCCAGAGGACTCCCTTGTCCGGGCCTGTCCCTCTGCCTGCGCCCTCAGCCCCGCCCCCAGCCTCGACCCCAGCCCCGCCCCCGGCCCCTCCCGGCGCTCCACCAGCACGGCTCCCCCTGGCAGGGCACTGAGCTGCACGAGCCCCTTGCTGCCCGATCGCAGCCCCAAAGCCTGCGCAAACGCTCGGTCACCTTGTAGGTGCCACCGGGGCGGCACTTGCACTCGCTCCAACCGCGCCTTGTGCACGGGCTTCCCCGCCGCTGCCGTCTGCAGCCGCACGGTGTACACGCCGCCCGGCTGGGCATGGGGCCACAGCGCGCGCACCGCCGCCACCTTGGGACAAACACAGCCCCTTGACCAGCGGGCCACGTATACCCCCGGATGGTTGGCTGGGGCAGTACTCTTGCTGCTGCGCCGTTTGCTAGGCGGCAGGTCATCGCTGCTGTAGTCCTCCTCCTCACTGCCGTCCTCCTGCCCACTGCCGCTCCCTGCGCTCCGTGCTGGGCCGCTGTGACCTGCAGCCCCACCACTGCTCCTGCCGCTGCTGCCATCCTCCCCGTGCTCGCTGCCATCCGAGCTGGCACCGCTGCTGCTGCTGCTCCGCCGGCCGCTGCCGCTGCCTTCGTCGCTACTGCTGCTGCCGCTGCTGGAGCTCCTCGCATCCTCACTGCTGTCGTCTTCGTGGCTGCTGGTCCCATCGCTGCCACCGCCCCCGCTGCCGCTGCCCCGCCCCGACCTGCGCCTCCGCACACGGGGCGACGGCAGCTCCGCCAGCTGCTGCGCCGTGCAGCACTGCGCCAGCAGCACCATCTCCCTATCCTCATCCGTCTGCTCCCCGCCTCCACCGGCCCTGCTGCCCTGCGCCGCCCCCAGGCGGGTGATGCGGAAGTAGCTGCCCACCTGCAGCCCCAGGCTGGCCGCCACGCCCTCCAGCCCCAGCAGGCGGTGGGTGTGTGCCCAGGCGCCCAGCTGCAGCGTGTGGCGATGCAGGCCGGCGTCGGACTGTGGGACTGGGAAGCCGAGGGCTGCTCGGCAGCGGCAGCAGCAGCAGGGGCCCGGGTGTGCAGATGCACCTCCACAGGGCGCTCGGCGGTGGGCCTGGCACGCAGCGCGTAGGGCCACAGCTGCCGCACGCTGACAGCTGAGATGGCGGCGCCCCAGCAGCACAGCCGCAGCACTACGTCAGCGGGGAACCGCAGCTAGGCCCAGTCGCTGGCGTCGCCGTTGTTGCAGCCCCGGGGTCATGCAAGGCAGTGGTCTGTTGCGGGCGCGAGCGCACGCCCGCAGAAGGAGGGGACTGCGAGGCCCCGGGCGCCCTTCCCGCCCGCTCCAGCACCACCCGCGCACCCTGGCTGCCGCCGCCCTGCCCTCCGCCGCCTCGCACACCCGCGATGCGCAGGTCCACCGTGGCGCCCCGCCGCACGCCCATCAGCCGCATGGCGGACGCCATGTGGCACAGCACCCACGCGCGCCCTTCTGGTGTCGTACACCGCAATGGGCGCTGCGTAGGCCGCAGCTCGCCGCCCGGCAGCCGCAGCAGCAGCCGCACGTCCTGCCGGAGCCCCGGCTGCACGGACTGCGGGCGGCCGCGAACCAGGACCGCACGCCCGCCGGCAGGAAGATGTACTTGGCCTCATAGCACGTCACCGGTGCCGTCATGACCGCGGCCCCTGGCGGGGTAGCGGCGGTCGCAGCGGCAGAGTCGGTGCCCCGTGGTGCGCCACCTCCAAGGCGCTCTGTCGGTTTTGCAACTGGGGAGGGGATGTGCGGGTGTCGTCACAGGCGGCAGGGGTTCGGGCGGTGAGCTCCTGGCTGCCTGTTGGATGAGGGTTTGAGGGGAGTGCAGCACGCAACATCCAACAGGCCCCTTTGGGCCCGAAAGCATTAAGTCTCACCACCTGTCCGTCCTAAAGCCCCTGCTAGAAGCAGTTCAACAGCAGCTATTCTTTCCAGTAGCACAGCAGCCAAGCTGCATCCCTGCGCGTTACGGTTGAGGTCAACCTGCAGGAGTCAGCCCCGGCCGCTCACCTGGCTGCTCTGTCCCGCCCTGACGGGCCCCGTCCAAACGGGCGTCGTTCTGCCGGCCACCGCTTGCCATCCGTGCAGCGTTGCGCTCCCTCGCAGGACCACCGGTTCCCGGCACCTGCCCTGGCTGGCGCACTGACTGGCAGGCGATGAACCCCGGCTGGGCCCGCCCCGCCCAGCTGCTGCCCTGTCTGTAAAGGCCCTGGCCACAGACCTGTCTCCTCGGCCTCCGCCTTGGCTTGATTGGGCCTCCCGGCCCTGCTGCACGTGCGACGGTTCTCGGCCGCTTTGCACGTTGCGCTCCACACGCGACAGCATCAAGTGAAGGAGATGGCGGATGGTCTACATTTTGAAACAGTTGAGGCTCGCCAGCAGCGTTCATCAGGGTGCGTTTGGGGCCTGGTTCCTCGTCCGATAGGCATTCTGGCGACACCTGGCCCAAAGCTCCGCTCTGGGGCATCGAGACGCTACACTAATGTGACTGGTATTTGCAGCAAGCTACAACTCTCGGGCGGTAGGAGATAACTAAAATAGCATTTACTGTTCGGTAGGGCTGGTCACACCTTAGCGCAAGCCAGATGGCATGAAACAAAGAAATCAAAATTTGAACATTGATCGCAGTTACGGGCTTTTGGAATCGCCGGTCCTGTATCGTCGGAGTGCAGGCACGTGGTGTGTGACGCTCTGCATCAGAGAGGAAAGCTTTCTTCGGCGCACCACTCAGAAGGAACCTTTGGCACCACTGCCATCGGCGAAACAGCACCACGTGGTGGGCTTCCATTGCTCCACAGGCAATTTTTTCAGGCCACGCCCAACACCAAGTCCTGGCCGTTGTCGTTACGTGTGTCCCCTGTGCCCGCGCGTCAGGCATGCCAGCCCTGCTTACATGAAAGAAAGCGTTGGAAAGGCCGATAATAGTTGTGTGCAGTTGTGTGCCATCGGGTCGGGGAGAATGCACGGCAGCACGCCTTATAGTTCCTGCCGTGCTGGGCGGTGGCAGGTGCGCGCGGGTGGGCGCCTGGGCTGCGCCGGCTGCGCAACGCGGCATAGTGCGGTACAGTAGCTGCCCCGCTGAGCACCTATGGTACAGCCCTTGCACCGTTGGGGCGCAGGAGGCAAGAGCTCCGCCCCTGTCGCTGCTGTCGGTACACGCAAGCCTTGGCCACAGCGGGTTACCACCCGGTCATGTGAGAACGAAGGCTGGAGAAGCTGAGCATGCAACTCACAGGTCACCACCGGAGCACAAATGCCTAGCCATAAGGGTAAAACACGTTGCGAACACACAATAGCAGTTCGGCGCAATGTGTTGATCTCCCTTGGCACCGTGCTGGAACGGCCTGGGCCCCTGTTGTCATTCTGAGAGCTGTGGGGCAGATGAACGCGTGAACGGTCGGGCAGCACATGGGGAAGTGTTCCTCCACCTCGCAACGTAACTATGCCAGGCTTTGCTTATGCTCGTACTGGGCTGGTATACGGCTTACGGCAGCCAGTGCGTCCCTGGGCTTGCTCGTGGAGCGTGCCCAAGGGAGCCCCCGTAAATGTGAAGGAGGAGGAGCTGACAGGGGCTCAGGGGAGGTCCCCTGTATCGCCAACGGTTTGCTGGCTCCTCCCTCTGTTCCTTTCTTGGGGAATGGAGTGTGTCATGAAGCGGTCTTGCGCTTGCGCACCCGCACTGTCTTTCAGATTCATAACCAAGGCTTCTATCTTCCTGGAGGGCTATTCGCACGGAGGTATGAAACCGCCCAAGTTTCTTGCGACCTTTTCGTGGATTTTCCGTCCCACGGGCGGATTCTGACCCAGCAGTCACGAAACTGGGTCATCACGACGCCGATTTTTTCAAAATCTCTCTGCCCGGAGTGTGTTTCCTTTTCATCAAAATCCCCAAAATTTGCCAAAGTTTCGAAAAAATGAAAGAAGATAGAAGCCTTGTTCATAACCATGGTTTGGGTGGTGGACCAGTAAGGATCGTATTCCCCCACTCCATTGGCGCCTGGGGAAGGGATTCCCCTATCATTTACCTCATTTATTTTTTTCCTGGCATGGGCCTGGTTTTGCTGTGCCGCCGTGGCGGGCACACAGGGAGGCACAGCGAGGTCACCTACCCTGAAACGCGGGTATGGGCTCTCGCACCAGGACTTCAGTGGCCCCCTAAGCTGGGCCTCAGCCCAGGGCAGCCCACAGAGGTAAGTTGGACAGGGGAGGTCCTGTGCGGGGTGGACAGGACAGGACAGGACTTGGGCGTGACGCACCAAAGGGGCCGAAATATAATACATGAACTGTTGAACGTTTGTCAAGACCTACATAAGGCATCGACTTTACAGTGCACAGTCAACCTTGGAGCAGACCTCGGAGGGGCGAGGGGCGAGGGGCCAAACCAGATCACCGGCTTGGGCCAGGTCCCGACACCTGTTGCAAATTCCATACGTTTCATACCAAGGAAGCCATCTCATAATCTTCAGCAGGGCAGGGTGGTTGGGGCCCGCAGCTTGTTACGACTGTTATGGGCAGCAACGCCCACGGCTCCAGCTTGCTGGAGACCCATCTCAGTATCAGCTTACAGTTAAGGTTAGGTTGAGTCAGTCATCACGAGGCACGCTGCGCTTCCGGCGCTCCAAGCTGGCGCGGCTCTTGGGCGCGCAAGCCCTGGCGGTTGTCGACACCGCGGAACGAGGCGCTCGAGTACATGTGCGAGATGAAAGATGTGATACCACATGGCGCGGCCGGCTGCTCGTCGCTGTCGGGGCGTCGGGCGCCTCGGCCGGGACCCCACCCCGGCGCTACGAGCTGCGCGGCCTGGGCGCGTGGTTCCAGCGGCAGGGGCTGCGGGCGGGGCGCGCGTGGCCGTGCGGCGCCTGGCCTGCGGGCGCTGCAGCTGCAGGTGGCGGGGAGGCGGAGGAGGCGGCGGAGGGAAGGGAACGGGCCTGGGGAGTGGCAGCGGAGCTCAACCAATGGGCGATGCAGGCGATGCTGTTGGTGAGCCGAACATCAGCGCCGAGGTTGGGCCAGGGGACACCCCGCAGACTCAGCGGCAGCATCATCAGCAGCAAACGTTGTTGAGCGGCCTCCGCCAGGCTCCCGCAAGGTGGAGGCAGTTGGGGAAGAACAGCGAGGGGCGGGGCAGGGAGACACGAAGGAGCCACTGACGGTGGGAGCGCCCAGGTGGGAGAGCGGCGATGCAGAGCTCGTGCAGCAGAGGACGCGCAAGCGGCGGCGCACTGTGGGGCCCTCGCCTGGGCCCCCGCTGCAGCAGGTGGCTGAGCACCAGGGCGGGCTCTGCAGCCAGCGGACGTGGCTGTAGAGGCCGCGGCGGGGCAGGGCTGCAGGGGCCAGGGAGGGGTACAAGGCGGCCAGCCGTACCGCTGGGACGAGGCGGCAGGGTGTCGGGAGCAGCACGCGGGTGGGGAGTGTGGGCGGCGCAGAGCTGCACGGCCATGCGGGCGGCGGGCAGGAGGCGGGAATAGGCCAATGCGCCATGGGGGCCAATGAGAGGACGGGAGAGAAGCCAGGTGAGCCATAAGCCTTGGCCGTCGGCCAAGCGAGCTGGCGAATGTGTGTACTTGAGCAATAGGTACTTTGTGCATGCGGGCACCCGTGCATGCGGGGACCCGCAGGCTGAGTATGTAACCAGCCGTCCCCGTACATTGCTGTATTGATTTGCGCCACAATAGCGCTGTACGTGAGCAGAAGCTAAATGTTGTGTCACCTTGCATGTTATATTGCAACAGGGTTTCTACCCACACGTGGCATACTCATCACATCATCTACCCACACGTGGCATACTCATCCGTGCCGTGCCATTGAGCTCGTGCAATGTTTACCGCCGTGCCCCAGGCGCACCCACACCTGCGCACCGCACGACAGGTGGTGCGGTGGGGATAGGCCTCACAGCCGCTAAGGATGCGGCTAATTCACATCCGTCGTCTGGTCTGCGAACACCCGCGGTGACACTGACGTGCTATCAGAGCACCTACATTGAACTGCCCGTCGACGTGCGAACCTGGTTCGTCACAGACCCGCAGTCCGTGCAGCCCGGCAGCCAGCTGGACGTGCAGCTCCAGCTGCGGCTGCCGGGAGGGAGCTGCGGCCCTTTCGACCTACATCAAGGTGTATACTCACCAATTAAGTAGAAGGTGGAAGCTTTCTCGCATGGCTTCTGCGATGCGGCAGCTAGGGTTGAGCCGGGGCGCCACGGCACGGGTCCGGCTTACACGGGTGCGCAAGGGCGGCGGAGGGCAGGGCGGTGCCAGCCAGGGTGTGCGAGTGGTGCTGGAGCTGGCGGGAGGGAAGGCGGGCAGTTGCCGCCGGCCCCTGCCTATGATGGTGCCGGAGTGTCGTCCGAGCAGGCGCCAATACCGAAGGCAGGGATGGACCGGCTGCACAGCGCCACGGCTGCCGCTTCAGCAGCGGGCATCTATGCCTGCGGGCCGCGGCTGCCTCAGCCGTACTGCCTGAGCGACAGCCAGGCATGTTGGTAAGAGCGAGAGAGGCAAGTGTTGCAGGAGCCAGCACGCCAGACAAAGTGGCCCCACCAGCACGGCCATCGCGCCGAAGGTACGTCCTTACCCTGCGGCGGTATGCCAGCAGCTGGCGGCTGTCGGGCGCCGGGGCGCTACAGCGCGCCCTGGGGCTCGGTGAGGGCGGCCGTGCGTGGGTGTCGCGGCTGGGGACGGCAGCCTGCTGGTGGAGCGGCAGGGGTGGGGCCAGGGAGGCCCGGCGAGGGTCCCTTCCTAATGCGCTGCTTTCCCTCAATGATTTACGTGCCGCTGGACACATTGGGGCCTTGTGGCCTGAGGCAGGCGCAGCAGGCAGTGCCGATGTGGTTGTGTACACGGCCAAGGACAACGGTGGTGGCTCGGGGACGCCGCAGTCCGCGTCTGAGACACCAGAGATGCCGTTGCAGCAGCACTCCTTGAAGTTGCGTGCCATGGCCGGAGCATACTGGCGGTTGTCAGGAAGCTCCGCGATCGCCCGAGCATTGGGTGAAAAACTGAAAGGCGGCGGCGGCGTGCCGCTGGAGGTTGTGCGGCTGCCTGATGGGCGGCTGCTGGTGCGGAGGGCGGAGGGGGAGCAGGCGGGGAGCAGGCGGCGCAGGAGGGCGGCCGGCGCAGGGGCAGGGTGCGGGTGGAGAGGAGGACGAGTTGCAGGTAGGGCAGGAGGGAGACGGGGTAGGGCAGGAGGGAGACGGGGTAGGGCAGGAGGGAGACGGGGTAGGGCAGGAGGGAGACGGGGTAGGCCAGGAGGGAGACGGGGTAGGGCAGGAGGGAGACGGGGTAGGGCAGGAGGGAGACGGGGTAGGGGCATGGAACGGGACCGGGACTGGAGGCGGGGAGTCAGAGGAGGCTGAAGAGGAGGAAGACAGAGGACTGGTAGCAGCACCTCAGGCCCAACCACAGCCTGTCCTCCACTCCGGTGCTCCTAGCAGCTGCCGTCCTTACAAGGAGGAGCGCCATTCGGGCATTGGCATCGGCACTCCGGTCTGGGACCGTGCAACCACAGGTGCGCTGTTGGGCGCCAAGGCGGAAAAGCGTCAGCCACCTAGCGCCAGTGGCCACGCATCTCAGCCCGAAGTCTATTTCCAGCAGCCGCAGCGGCCGACCCGTCACGCGAGCGGTGGCGCGCACACTCTCTCTGGGGCATTACTGACGCGGGCGCTGGGCAGGGGTCAGGTTCGGGCAGCGAAAGGCGGGACCCGGCGGTGCCCGGCAGGCCAGGGGCAGACGTGCGGGAGGGCAAGGTGGGGCCTCAGCGGGGCGTGGAGCTGCAGCATCACGCAACACATCACGCAACACATCACGCAACACAGCCGAGGCCAGGGCAACAGGGGCGCACGTCCCTAAGCGGCCCAGGCCTGGCGGTGGGTGGCAGCCAGTTGAATTGCCGACGCCTTGCGGGCCTGAGCCTGCAGTTGAGGGCGGAGCAGGGGCGATGCGGGGCCTGGGCGCGCCAGCAGCGGCTCCAGCGGTGCCGGCACAACCGGTTGTGCCTGCTGCGCCGCTCCCAGCAGGACCACATCAGGGCCAGCCGCCGCTGCCTCCCCAGCGGCCGCCGCCGCCTTCGCGGCCGTTCGCTGCCCCGCGCACCGTGAGCCTGGCGATGCACCCGCTCCCCACTCAGTCACCAAAGCAGGGGAGCGCCAGCTGTCCAGCGCTAACTCCCACGGCCTTGAACTGCAAGCCCACCTCCACCAGCAACAGCCACCAGACCATCATGCTAGCGGTGGCCCGCACACTGCCACTGGGGGTACCACTCATTCGGGCACTGGCCAGCGTCCAGGCTCAGGCAGCAGCGAAGAGCCGGACCCGGCGGCGCCCGGCGGCAGTGGCATCCCAGGGGCAGACGTGACCCTGGACGGGCCGAGGCTCAAGCGGGGCATGGAGCTGCAGCAGCACGCAGGGCAGCAGGGGCCCTGGCAGCAGGGACCGGCTGCACCCACGCGGCCGAGGCCTGGCGGTGGGTGGCAGCAACTGGGCGTGCTGCAGCCTAGCATGAGGTGTGGGCATGAGCCTGCAGGGGAAGCGGCAAGGGCAATGGGGACCTCAAACCGCCGTTCGCCTCTACAGTGGCGCCGGCATCGCCAGCTGCGCCGGCCCAAGCAGGACCAGATCAGGGCCAGCCGCCGCCTCCCCGCCCTACGGCCCCTCCGCCGCCGCCTCCGCCCCTGCCCCGCGCACCTGCCCGTGTCCAGCCTGTCCCCGGTCACCTGCTGGGCGCCGTGCCCCTCCGTGGGGCTGCCCCGCGGGAGCCCGGCGAGCTGCGGCTGTGCGGGCTGACCTACCACCCTGCCCTGGCGGCCGCCGTGCGGCGGGCCATGGCTGACTGGGAGGCGGGGCTGGGGCCGGAGGGGCTAGCGGGCGCGGACCCGGCGGCGCAGCAGATCGGGCTGGAGTTGGCATCGGCCCTGATCCGGCGGTACCGGCTGCGTCCCCGGTGCTCGCCGATTACCTGGCCAAGCACCTGGGCCTGGCCGCCGACTGGGCCGCGCCGCTACCTTCCGCCGCTGGAGCTGCAGGGCGTGGAGGCGGTGGCGGAGGCGGGGAGGGCGGTGCCGCGGCGGCATGCGGCTGCGGGCCGTGCGCGCCATCCGCCGCAGCCACCCGGTGGGCGTGATGGGGGGCTACGTGCTGCCCGCTGCCGCGGCCGAGGAGCTGGTGTGGCGCGGCTTCCAGCGCTGCGGGCCTGGGGCTGCGGCGGAGCTGGAGGCGCGGGCGGGGGGCGTGGAGGACCGCGCCAACGCCTGGCGCATGCTGGCCCGCTCGCACCTGCTGCCGCTGGAGGGGCTGGGCGCGGGCGGGAAGGGCGGGGCTGTGCTGTGGATGCTGGGATACGGCAACCTGGGGGCGCTGGTGAACGACCCGCGGGCCAACCCCCGGGCGTGGGAGGAGGGGAACGACGTGGAGGCTACGGAGGGGCAAGGGCAGGGGCAGGGGGAGGGGCTGGAAGGAGCGGAGGGGCGGCTGCATCCGGGAGCAAATTGCGCGGTGAGTGCCGAACGGAGTCGGCGTGGGGCGTCGGTGGTATCAAAGAGCACCAAGAAAGTGCTTGTGTGCAGGGTTTCTCTCCGAGTTCGTTACTGCTTGTTGCAAGCTTCGTCAATGCTTTGCGTGAAGTAGGCTATTGCGAGCCTTTAAAATATGCTCACCCTTACCTCACTTGCCGTCCCCCCCTCCCTCGCACCCTCAGCTCGCGACCCTTACCCAGCTCAGCCACCGCATTCCCTGCCCGCGTGCATTTGCTTCCCTCCTACTTTATATGAACCTTACTGACGTATTTTCATCCCTCCGTTTTTCCCTTCCCTTTCCGCCCTTGTTCCCAGGTGAGACGGGCTGACATGGGTGGGCGCGGGTTCGTTGTGCCGGCTTGCACCGTCGTGGGACAATAGGCATGAGGGTGCATTCAGTCAGCCAGTCAGCTCCAGCCAGCCTTCAGCGAGCGTTCCGGGTTATCAGCGGCGCGTTTCTTAGCATGACGCCACGCTTAGCCGCAGCCTCAGCCGTGAACCCAGCCGGTACGTATCAGGTGGTAAGTATTCAGTTGTTTTCCGCTTTCCGTTGCCGCCGCTAACCTCGCTCTATGCAGGCCGACTGTTTCCGATTCCCCTTTGCCGCTTTGCGGTTTCCCTCCCAGGTCCTCCCCGTGTCCGTGCGCGGCCTGGTGCTGCCTGTGCTGGTGGCGCTGCGGGACATTGCCCCGGGGAGGAGCTGCTGCGGGACTACGGGGCGGACTGGTGGCGGGGCATTGCCACGGCTTGGGAGCTGGCGGAGGAGGCGGGGCTGGAGGGCGACAGGCTGTTCAGGGGCTGGGGCGAGCAGGGGAGGAACGGTAGGGAGCTGCGTGTTAATGGGCCCCAGCCGAAAGGTGGTGGAAGCATGAGCTGAATCGTTTGCGTTTTGACGGGCGGCCTTTGTGTGCAGCCTCGTACGTCCGTTTCTGTTTGCATTGCATGTGGCGAGGGTGCTTGCATACTGTGGGGCAGCTGTTTGGCGAATGCCAGGAATGTAATGTAGCGGGTAGGTGACCTGCGTGTGTTCTCGGTGTGTCGGCAGCATATGCAACACCCACCTTGTTCTCAGACTGGCGTCCATGACACGACCTACATAATTGCATGACGATTGGAAGATCAGGACATTGGGATGGGTGGTGTTGGTCGGCCCTGGGCCCCGACACTGGAACGGTAGCACCTCGCGCTGTTGCCGTTGCTTGCCGACAAGTCTAGTGCGTGGTGCTGGCGCGTGGAGACAGACAGTTGCTGTTGTCTCTCCAGGCCTCCCTGACGACACCTGAATTGCAGCGACACTCGTGTCTCGTGCGCGCGTGTGGCCCCTGCCTCTTGTGCGTTCTGGTGGTACAACTGGTTGGCCACCTGCCATGTCTCGACGTTGCGCTCGTGCACTCGTGCACGGCCTGAGCGCTGGTAACAGAGAGGAGGTGACCGAGCCAGCAAGGCAGCGCTGATGGCAGGTCTCTGTGGTGTGTGGTCAGCTGTGGTCCAGTGTGGTCTGTGCACGGTGCCTGTGGCCAGCTGTGGCAGAGTGTGGGAACGACCTTGGGACGGACATCGAAGGGTGGACCTGGTTGCCCCTTCGCGCCACAGCCTTCTGCCCGTGCCTGAAGGCGACGTGGTCCAACTCGTACGGCACACAGCCAGCCAATTTCGATAATGTCCACCTACTCAGCAGTTATCTCTTACAGTGTTGATGCTGGTAGCAGTGTATCGGAGGAGCCGAGTTGTCGTCGGCCATAGGCGAGTGCCATGGGCAACTGTTCGGGACAATCACTTCCGCCTGGTTCCAGGATTACTTAGGTGACCACTGCTATCAGATAACGGACGCTATGTGCACGTCGGAGCAGACAGGGTTATCGGTTCTCATGTCGGGAGACCGGAGCAGCAAACGGCCTAGGATTACCCTTTCTGGACAGCCAAGTCACACCCGACATGCTGTGGCTGAAGTTCAATCTAAGCCTCTTGCACGTGGTGCGTTGCGCATACGACGGTCCGTTCTGGAGCAGCTGTTGGGCGATGCGCTAGCGGTGGTTGACCGGTCAGCGGACGGGGTTAGCGTTCGCGTAAGGGACACAGACGGAATCAAGTGGCAAAGTACCCTTACTGTTGGTAGGCGGTCCCATGCGTCCAGCACCACACTGAGCGGCGTAACGGGCAGCGCAACCTATGCGGCATCGGCTCCGGCCCAACCTCGGCGCTACGAGCTCCGGGGCCTTAGGGCCTGGCTCCAGCGTCAGGGGCTGCGCGAGGGCGCTCGCGTGCATGTCCGCCGACACCCAAACGGGGCCTGCTGGTTGAGGTGCCGGAGGACCAGGCGGAGGGGCGACAGGCCGTTACTGCCGGTCCTATTGTTGCTGGCGCTCCTTCGGGAGAACCTGGCACCAGCGAAGCTGGACATGCCAGCGACCCGCAGCAGCTCCCGCGGCAGCACTCGTCCGGCAGCTCCCACCACGCGCAGCCCGTTGCCGTTGCCAGGGCGGGGGCGGAAGCGCCCGGACAGGCCGTCCCTGCTGCGGAGCCTGACGCCCAGAGAGAGCAGAAGCGGCGGCGGACCAGTGCGCACGCAGCAGGGCACCTCGCTCAGGCCCAGGGTCCGGGACAGGAGCAGCGGCTGCTAGCAGGGATTGTGGCGGGCGCTGGCACGACCGGTCCGGATGGCGGCAGGCGATGTTGCGCATGTAGGACAGCGGGGCATGGGGCCCGAGGCGGCAGCAGCAGGCGCGAGACGTGACTGGGTTGGTGGTGTGCAGGTGCAGGGCAGGCGGGAGCAAGCCGGCGCTGGGGCCCCTGCGGGATCAGCGCAGGACCCAGGTGAGCACGCGGGTGTATCCCCCGCTCTCTGCTCTGCGGCCACACATGCAAGCCTTGCCCCTGCACGACATGCCTGCTCGGTACGGCAGCATACAGCTTGCTGGTACGCTGTTACGTGCCATGGGTCTGGATTCACGTGTGCAGGCGCGCATCCTTACGCATGCTTCTTTGCGCAAGGCACACGGAGTCAACGCCGAAATGTAGTGTGTAGCCATACAGTATGTAGGATCCCAGATACCAGATACATAAACCTGATACCATCCTTGTTGCCAAGCAAGCAGAAGCGCACTCGCCCAAACCTGACTGCGTGCGGCCCCGTCCGGCCGCTGCTTCAGGCACAGGGGCACCGCCGACGGGTCGGGCGATGAGGGCAGCGGCGGGGAGGATGTGGGTCAGCCGCGCACCGAGCAGGTGCAGCGCGGCGGCGGGGCGCTGCCCCTCACCATCACCAGCCGCAGGCGCACGTGGCCCGCTGGTCGGGCAGCTGCGTGTGCCCCAAGGTGCCGGCGGTGCGCGCTGTGGCCCCATGCCCAGCCTGGCGGCGTGTACACCGTGCGGCTGCAGACGGCGGCTGCAGAGGCCGGGGCCGGGGAGGCTGTACGGCACAAGGCGCGGCTGCTGCGGGCCTCAAATCCACCCCGCTGGCAACTCAGGGTGAAGCGGCCACTGAAGCAGGCTCTGGGTCTGCGGGCGAGGAATAGGGCATTCGTCCAGCTGAGCGCACAGCCAGGCGGAGCCGTGTTGGTGGAGCTGCGCGAGGCCCGAGGTGGGGCTGGGGGCGCAGGCAGAGGGGCAGGTCGGGGCGGAGACGGGGCGGAAGGGGCCGATGAGGGGAGGAGGAGGAAGAGGGGAGCATGACGGCGTGCAGGCTACGGCAGGCCGCCCCAGGACCCCGCGGTCTCCCAACCTGTCAGCCGGCGCTGCACCAGCCTCTGCTCATGAGGGCTATACCCTTACTTTATGCAACGGCGTACTCAGGGTGCCGGCCGCCGCGGTGCACGAGCTGTGGCCGCGGGCGGAGTCCCAGCGCGTGGACACGCCCGGCGGGCGGGTGGAGCTGCAGGTGGAGCTGTGGGCAGCCGCAGGGGGCGGGGAGGGGCCGGGGCGGCCGGGGGCCAGGGGCACGGCGCAGGGCGCGCAGCATCAGCTCTGACAGCGCACGCGGTGCGGCTGGTGCGGGACAGCACGTCGTGGCGCCTCAACGGTGCAGGGCCGCTGGTGCGGGCCGTTTGCGGGTGGGGCCTGGAGCTGGCGGTGGTACCGGCATGCCCCTTACGGTCCGGTTGATCCGCCGGCCCGATGGGCGCATGGCAGTGGCGGCGGGGCTGGAGGACGGTACGGGCGCCGCACAGCAGCCCGACGGGACGGGGCTGCCCGGGGTCCAACCGCGGGTGCGCCGGCTCAGGCGGTGGAGCTCCAGGGGCACCCGCGGCCGTTACCGCACCCTCAGGGAGGCACCGACGCTGATCCGCCTGGACCGAAGGCCACCGCGGCGGCAGCAAGGACGGCGGCCCCTTGGTGGTGGCCGCCATGGGCCAACAGAGGGCGGGCCAGCAACCAAGCGCCAAAAGATTGGCCGTGGCACCCTGCTCCCGCCACTGCCCTCCCGACCCCGCACCGGTCCGGCCATGCTGGTCGAGGTTGGCGGTGCTGGCCCTGGCCCTGGCGGCGGGGCGCAAGAGGCTGTGCGGCCTGCAGCTGGATATAGTCGCGCTACCGGTGCGGGGGTGCGTGAGGGGTCCGGCTCGGGCGACAGGGCGCTGGCGCCGGGTAGCGAGGGAAGTGGCGGCAGCATCGACAGGGCGCGATCTGACCTGCAGGCGGGCGACGGGGCCAGGGGAGTGATTCCGGCCCAGAGCAGCAGGCGGCGCCCTCCGCCGTACGGCCTCGGTCTGGCAGCGGGTGGCGTGCGGTTAGCCGGTTCGCGCCGGTCAGGCTGTGCGGGCCAGTGCCAGTGCCCCATGCCGCTGGCGCACTGGGCAGCCGCGCTGCGGGCGGCTCGCCGCCTACTGCCGCCGCAGACCTGCGCACGCAGTCCCTCCGTCCGTTGCCGCTGCTGCGGTAAAGGCGGCAGGTACGGATGGCGGAGGGACAGTGAAGCGACAGAAGCAGGGACGGCAGCAGCAGCAGCAGCACGAGCGCACCGCAAGCGCCGATGACGTCGCCGCCTCCTCCGCCCCTGCCCCGCGCACCTGCCCGTGTCCAGCCTGTCCCCGGCCACCTGCTGGGCGCCGTTCTCCCTCCGTGGGCTGCCCCGCGGCAGCCCGGGAGCTGCGGCTGTGCGGCCTGACCTACCACCTGCCCTGGCGCCCGCCGTGCGGCAGGCCCTGGCGGACTGGGAGGCAGGGCTGGGGCCGGAGGGGCTGGCAGGCGCCGATCCGGCGGGGCAGCAGATCGGGCTGGGCGCCCCTGTGTGCGGCCCTGATTCGGCGCTATCGGTTGCTCCCCAGGTGCTGGCGGACCGGCTGGCAAGCTGCTGCGCCTGGCCGCCGACTGGGCCGCGCCGCTACCTTCCGGGCCGCTGGAGCTGCAGGGCGTGGAGGCGGCGGCGGACGAGAAGGGGCAGGACGGTGCCGCGGCGGCATGCGGCTGCGGGCCGTGCGCGCCATCCGCCGCAGCCACCCGCTGGGCGTGATGGGGGCTACGTGCTGCACGCTGCCGCGGCTGAGGAGCTGGTGTGCCGCTGCTTCCAGCGCTGCGGCCGGGGCTGCGGCGGAGCTGGAGGCGCGGGCGGGGGCGTGGAGGACCGCGCCAACGCCTGGCGTATGCTGGCCCGCTCGCACCTGCTGCCGCTGCAGGGGCTGGGCGCGGGCGGGGAGGGCGGGGCTGTGCTGTGGATGCTGGGGTACGGCAACCTGGGGGCGCTGGTGAACGACCCGCGGACCAACCCCGGGCATGGGAGGAGGGGAACGACGTGGAGGCGGAGGTGGAGGTGCAAGAGCAGGGGCAGGAGGAGGGGCGGCTGCACCCGGGAGCCAACTGCGCGGTGAGTGCCGAACGGTGTCGGCGTGGGGATCGGTAGTATCAGACAGTATCGAGGCAGTGCTTGTGTGCAGGGTTTCTTGTGCAAGGGAGGAAGCTTCGTCACTCCTTTGCGTTCAATAGGCTGATTTGAGCCGTGTACTTGCTTACCCCCATCCGCCTTCCGACACACCTGCCTGCCCTCCCGCCCAGGTCCTGCCCGTGTCCGTGCGTGGCCTGGTGCTGCCTGTGCTGGTGGCGCTGCGGGACATCGCCCCGGGGAGGAGCTGCTGCGGGACTATGGGGCGGACTGGTGGCGGGCGCTGGCGGGGTGTGGGTGGTGGCGGAGGACGTGGGGCTGGCGGGGAAAGGCTGTTCAGGGGCGCGGGGCCCAGGCAAGGGTAGGCTCAGATGGTACGGCATGCGCGTGGCGTGTGGGGTTTCCCGGTCAGTCTGACGCACGGCAGCAACGATTGCCTGTAAGTTGAAAGCATTGCTATCGCACAGTATGCAGTTACGGAAGGCCATGCATGTCGTATGTGGATAGTAACACGTTGGCTGACGCTTTGGCGACAGGCATATGATGCTGTGTCAAGCCGTGAGGTTGGTAGGTTGGCTTTCTTGGGTGATTCTGTTTGCTCAATGGCTGAAGCTCAATGGCTGAAGAAGTAGCCTCGACCTTGTATGACTCTGCAAGCACTTGAATGCATGCACGCTGAGTGCGTGAATGTACTAACCACCACGCGGGCAGCCTCACCCTCTACAGCAGGACGCAAACGCGTTGTGGGTGTAGCAGCTTCATGCATCTCGTACCGGTGTGCACCATGCTCTGCTGGGCTTTGCATGCGAGAAGGCGACCAAGGGTCTCATGGTGCGGCAGTAAGCAGACCGGATTACAACGTCAGTCTGTTCGCAGCCAGGCCTCACAGTGGGGTCTCTGCTCCAACCCTTACCAGAGAGCAGCTTGCAAAGCTATGGGGAGCAGCAGCATGCACTGAGAGAGACTTATGCTACCCAAGCCTGGCCCCGGCTAGCCTATTGCTTCTTTGCAGCACAGGCCTGTAGCAAGACCCCGTGTCCTTTGAAAGATTGAAACGGTGGTGTTGAGAAACACAGGGTTTTTCACGAGGTGCCAAGCACACTTACGCACGCTCGCCACGGATGCGGCGGGCCAGCTGCCTGGACCTGTATCGTAGCCGTGCTCACTTCGGTTATGGCATTCGACATTTACCACGCTTTGCAGCAGAAGGGCACGGCGCAATACTCAACAAATTGTGGGGATTGAGGGCTGCCTCTGCTGCTGCTGACCTGCTCCCCTGTGCTGCCTGAGCTGCGAAACAACTAAACTTGTGTTTGGAAGGTCCGAGTCACCTGTTGTGCGGTGCCCTACCCTTGTTGGCACAATCTCCTCGTCTGCATCGATACGTGCCGGTACGGTAGGTACAGAAAGGGTGAGCAAGCATGCGGTAGCGCTGGGTGCAGCAGCTCCGCGCAAGCCCTAGTCTGGATGTGTCGGAACACCAACTCCAACCAAGAAGTCTAGGACCAGCACACACCCTGCCCGCTCGTCAGTTGGTTTTGGCGACCCCGCGCTGAGCGTCTAGGCCGAGTAGCAGGACCTCTCAACTTGGCACCAAGGGACCTGCCCGTGGACCTGCCCGTGCCACCTCCCTGCGCCGAGCAGCCTCAAGCGCACTGCGGAACACGTCCTCGGCACACGGCTGCAGTATGCTGTAGGTAAACATCAGCTCAGGCGCTCAAGGACCTCGCCGGTGAGGACGACACGCGTCGGCACAACGCATGCCGCGTGTCGGCATGCCTGGAACAGAAGCGAGGGCCTTCTGAGCTCTCCTGACCCATAACGCGCAAAGCCATTACGCATACTTTCACATCCATGGGGAGGAATACGCACTTCCGGAAAGGAAGGACTGGCCGCGGACGAAAAGGGCAATTTGTTGGTGAATTGCAAGGGGTAAAGCCCGCGCTACGTGCTTGCAGCCATTCCCCATATGCAGCGTTACTGTTGTTACCTTTCGCAATAGTGATTCGGACTCTCTGCGCTTGCTTTCGCAGCATTGGCCGTGCAATCTGTACGGTCGCTCGGATAAGCTTCGTGGACATAAAGACGCACCTTGCACTGGGTGAACCATACCCCAAAGTTACTTTTCGAGGTATCGCATTCCACCCAACACGCCAAAAATGAAGGCCGTTCTGCGCGCCCAGGCTCCCTCCCGCTCGGCCGTGCGCCCCCAGGCGTCGCTGAAGGCTGCCGCCCAGCGCGTCGCCTCGGTCGCCGGTGTGTCCGTGGCCTCTCTGGCCGTGACCCTGGCTGCTCACGCTAACGTCACCGTCAAGCTGGGCGCTGACTCCGGTGCTCTGGTGTTCGAGCCTGCCACCGTGACCATCAAGGCTGGCGACAGCATTGACTTCGTCAACAACGCTGGCTTCCCCACAACGTCGTGTTCGATGAGGACGCCGTGCCCGTAAGTTTTGAATGCGAGAGGGTTTTGGCAAGTGTTTAGCTTGGCCCTGAAAGTGGCTGACGTAGCGCTTGCGCTTTGCTTGCAGGCTGGCGTGAACGCCGATGAGATCTCCCGCGACGACCTGCTGAACGCCCCCGGCGAGAAGTTCTCCGTCAAGCTGACCACTGCTGGCGAGTACGGGTACTACTGCGAGCCCCACCAGGGCGCTGGCATGGTCGGCAAGATCATCGTCCAGTAAATAGTCTTCGCGTGCGTGTTGGGTGGGCACCACCGTCATGGTGGTATTCAAGAGTGTGTGTAACGTGTCATCGGGTATGCTGGACTTCTCTTTCGCCTCAGCCTCTTTCTCGCATCTGCAACGGCCAGCGCTCCGCAGCAGACTGCTTCACATGACAGCAGTAAAGAACACGATAGATATCCCTTCAGCAGCTGGTGCTGTGGGATGCCACGAGGGCGATGCAAGTCTTCTTGCGACATCGGCAATTTCAGCTCTAGCCCAAGGTTCTTATCGTTTGCTTGTATGCATAGGGCAGCTCGTATCCAAAGAATAGAGCAGCAGGGTTAGAACCAGCCAATTTTCACCCATATTAAGCCTCGGCAGCCTGGCAGTGTTTCGCTGTATCAGCCAATGTAGCGGGTGTCTGTGCAGCCTCTGCTGCAGATGATAAGAAGCCGTAGCCAACTACTGTGGTCTGTCAACATGCATCCATAGCACAGTGCAGCAGACAACTAATAGACGAGGACTGGTAGCGACGAGGTGAGGTGAAACACTCTCGTACCGAGGCCAGCTCCATGCATAGCTTGCATATGATCATGTATCACACGTGGCAGTCAAGGACCGAAGCAGCAAACTGTCCCTCTGCTCGAAAACTGGGCAACTGAAGGGTACCCTGCTACACACAATTGTGTCAGCCAATGCCGCAAGGTGATATCCACCGTGTGCGGTTGCCCCCGCATAAGCCACTACCGTAGTATCCCTTGCGGATGTCAGCCCAGTGAACGAGCCCAGCCCCCAACGATTGGCACGCTCGTCCGCTCAACCAACCGCCGGAGCGCTGTTCGAAGCCGCACGGGTAGCATGGCAGCCTTGCAACGGTCGCCTCCTCCCGACCGCCGTAGCCCTCGCCACACCCACTGGGTGTTGGGACCGTGTCGGGGCTGAGCACGTGGCGTGGCGTGGCGACGCGGCATCCTGCACCGCTGCAGTTGTGCGTGGGGTGTTTGCGGCGTGGGGATGTGTATATACTGCAGCACGCCCGGGCGTAGCGGCGGCGGCGGCGGTAACACTTAATGTGTGTCCGGTTGTAACGCTGTAGGACTACAAGGACATTGCGCACTGGTGCAGCTGTCCCGTGTGCACGTGTTCGCGCAACCTATCCATGACGCCCCCATGCACTCGTGCACTTTCACTTCTAGCCTGTCCCTTTGGTGCGCCTCCGCCCACCCCACCGCCAACCCCTGGCGGGATGACGGCCAGCCACCTGGCTGGAGGCCGCGTGACCCCTTGCCCCTGTGCGTCATGGCCACTGCCCGACCACGAGCCCAAGACCCTAGGTGGGCGGAGGGAGTGGCTCGGGTGCGGGAAGGGTACGGGAGGGAGACCACGAGCTGCAAGGCATGGGCAAGGGCGCTGGTACGGACGCGCGCGAGCACCGGGGTGTACCAGTGATTGCTGCCTGACAAGAAGGTTACCACGGTACCGTACCATGATGGCCACTGAGCACAGCAGCCGTCGCCCCCATGCACTGCTGCCTGGCGTGCCAAGGGCCTCTGCTGCCGGTACTGCGGAACGCACGTGCCGACTTTCCCAACCGCTGCCAAAGCAGCTGCCCCTACCGCTGCACCGTGCGTGCTGGCAGGCTGTGTTGAGGTTAACTCCTGCTGCTTCCGCTCGATGGCGGCGGCTCCCCGCTGCCCATGATGCGGGGCCTCATGGGCCGCGGCGTGCTGACACGCGGCGTGATCGAGGCGCACTCCCACCTCTGCCTGCGGGGGCGGTTCAGCCGCTGGACAGAGGCCGTACCACCTGTGCTGGCCAGGGCGCGCAAGAGGTGCGGGCGGGCAGGCGGCCTGAGGTAGTTGCATAGCTTTGACAAAAGCCGTGCAGTAAGGTTATGCGACAGCCCTCGTCCAACCCTTGCTTGTGGCGGGCGCACGTGCTACAGGGGCAGGTGCTTCAGGGGAGGGATCCTGCAGGTGCTTCGGGGAGGGAGGTACCGGTAGCTACGTGCGCCTGGCGTTTACATGCATTCTATTGTTCACCGAGGTTGGTGGGGAGCGGGAGCATGGGCAGGCCATCTGCTGACCGCCACCGTGCTGCTGCCCTTCGGCATACCGGTACATGCACGAGGCATGGTGACACAACCGTGCTGACTGCGCCGCCGCCGCAAGTAGTGTCCTGGGACGCTGCACCGGTCTGGGACGGTGTCCCTCCCTGCTGCCAGTACCGGCACCGGTTGGCAACATGACGATGTGCGTACTGCGGCCTGCTGCAAGCGGTGCGGCTGGGGCCCAGCGTTCGACCCCTTGGCGGCTCCAGGGCGCTGCCGGCCCTTCTGCACGAAGGCACCGCTTCAACAGCTTCGAGGTGAGTCGCTAAACGCCAATCGGGCGCGGGTGAACTTTATCCTGCAGGTGCTGTGGGAATCATGACTGTGTGCATGCCGGTTGGGCTGCCCTGGGAGCTGTGGCCTACGGCGGTAGGCTCCGGGAGGGTGCGTGCCAGGCGGTAGAGCGAACGAGGGCAGACGTGGCACGGGCGGGGTGGTGGGCTGCGGCACGTGGGGCAAGCAGGGGCATGTGTGGCAGGCCGGGGCATGCGTGACGGCGCTGGCAGCTGTGCGGCAGTTGACATCTACATCCACAGTATCGGTGCCGCTTCGGCACCGCATTCGGTCACATGCATTCGGGCATCTGATGGTAATGTGCTGATCTTTCGGCTTTCTCCTCTGCTGTGCTTTGGCCTTGCGCTCCACTCCAGCTTGCCCCACACGACACAGCATGGCTTGGCAGCATGTGCTCCGGCCGCTCACCTAGCAGTCTAGGCTTGTAGGGCTCTTAGGCTACTCTCCAAGCGCATCCCCGTACACCACCACCTGCCATCCTTGCTCACCGCAGGCGTGCAGCGTGCGGTCGGAGTGCTGCCGGCACGGCAGTGTCCTCCGCGTGATGGGCAGCGCGCTGGTGGAGGGCCTCCCGTGTTGCGCAGTCGACATGGACTGCAGCTCAGCGTGGCGCGGTTGGGAGGGCAGCGGGTTGGGAGAGGAGAAGGACGGCTTGAAGGGGCCTGGGCCATTGGCGGCCCTGTCAGCGTGTCGGTGCATGGCGCATCGGGAAGGGGCACTGCTTTCGCCTCGAGTGTCAGTGCCCTGTACCAGCATGTAGCCACCTGCTGCACCGCAGCGTGCACCAGTCCTTATGTACTTGCATGCCCTTCTGCGGCGGCGCGGTAGCTAGTGCGGCATGCTGTGCAGCTGAACCCTGGCGTCGGACGCATAACACGGAGCCTAGACCTCTTGCCACACGGTGTGACAGAGGCTATGTTTGTGTATGGCTGGGTGCGGTCGGCGTGGCCGCACACGGGTCTTAGTCCTGGTCTGTTATGGCCGATGGTCTTAAAGGCATACGGTAGATGTGGGCCAGGTTGGACAGGGTGCAAGGCACCCCGCATGTGAGGTGCGACGTGCAGTGCAGGCGCTCAGCGGTGCTGCTCATATGGCCCTGGTACGTGGTACCCCAGGGTGCTGATGCCATGGCAAGCATAGCGGTGTGTGGAACTTGGGGCAAGCGGTTCTTCTGCGGTTTCAGCTTGGAAGCAGTCCTGGAACGTCAGCATGCGTTGCCAGTTGTTTTTAGTTTAGTACGTTGTGCCAATGTGAGCGGCTTCACACGCAGCCGCCGGCAACAAACTCGCTTTTCAGTTGGCTGGCTGCCTGGCTCGTGTCGTCAGCTTCCCGCAGCCGTGCTCTGTGTCGATACTGTTCGGTGTGCGGTGCAGGCTGGCGTCGTCAGCGTGTGGGGTGTGCAGCTGGGTGCGTTGCTGCGGAGCAACGGGCACTTGGAGTGGGTAGCGGCCGTGCGCTCATGCAGCACCCCTGCGCCATGCTGGTGGTGGCGGTGGGGCCTAGCAAGTAGCAACCAGATGCGCGGCATCGCGACCTGTAACTCCCTGGCGGCTGGCATGACGCGTAGCACGGCACGGCACGGCACAACAGGTGTGGTGGTCGTATGCAGTACAACTCTTTCCGTGCGGCCAACGCTGCACGCCTCTTCGTTCAGACCGGCCAGTGGTGTTGGGCACGCAAGCTGCGTGGCTGGGGATGTCTGCAACTGTTGCGGGGTTGCTGACCTGAGGGTTGCCTGACTAGCCATGGGTGCCAACAGTATGTACCCACTTAGACGCAGTCGCGCCGCAAGGGTTGAAAGTGTACCAGACTAGGCTACGTCTGGGTAGAGTGCGATCGACATGGTAACCGGAAGCACATTCACCTGCAGCAAACAGAGTCAAGGCCTTTGCACCTGGGTAAAACGCTTCAAACCAGAGACCGTTGATAGATTTCGAAGGGGTCCCTGCTCATTCACATGACCGCACGGACTGGCTCCCCTTCAAAACAATCAATGCAGGCCATCACCCTGCATCACCAGGTACCGGTCCATGATGTACGACCAGGCACGACTAAGCGGGGACATGGGCACGCAGCCACGCACGCTGGATTGCGACATGGATGCCCAGCAACCACATGCTGACCAACGCTGGCCAGTCTGCGGCATCGTAGTCATCACACCTCAGCCCCAAAGCTGTCCTACCCGTCGCGTAAATTGCAACCTGATGCAATACACTCAAACGCATGCTGCTTCATGCTACACACAACAGCACAGAACGCATGCCTGCTCAATACTCACCTGCGTTGCCAAATTATCGTGTAACACAACTACCTGCATGCCATGCAACCTGCCTGCCTGGCCATGATGACTGCCCAACTGAATCTACCCAGCTAACAGGCACAGTTGATGGCACGCCGCAGCTCTGGTGGTGCCTTGAGATGCCGCCTCCTGCTCACGATCCTGCCCATGCACATGCCCGTTGAACCGAACGCCTACCCTACCCTGGCTAACGTAACATTACCAGTATTTGCACTGTACAGACCCGAGGTAGTAAAAATGGTAAAATTCCTTTCCCCTCCCCTGGCGCCAACGGAGTTGGGGGAATACGATCCTTACTGCTCCACCACCCAATCCATGGTCGTGAATCTGAAAGAGAGTGCGGATGCTCAAGCGCATGACCGCTTCATAGCTCACTCCACTCCCCAAGAGAGGATCAGGGGGGCGAGCCAGCCGCCGTTGGGCATACGGGATCGAACTTGCGACCTTGTGTGCACCTGCACAAGATCACATCGGATGACGCCCATTCCAGATAACAGTGAAGCAACAGTTGCAAATCACCAAGTCGAGCGGCTCATCGTATACACGCATTGTACAGCCACGAGGACAGATCACCATGCGAGGCAAAACAACCATCACCACCAACTACAGCCACCAACCACAGAGTATGCGTCGGTACAGTGGACAGTTCCATTTTTTACACTTGCTCCTTTCCCCTCCTGCATCGACGCCCGCCTCACGGCACCTGTCCGCCCAGCCGCTGCTCCCACACGCTGTACGGCACCCACACCCCCGCCGCGCCCGCACCCGCTCCCGCTGCCCACGCCGTCCCCTCCGCCGTCCCCTCCGCGGCCCCCCGCCCCACCAGCACCTCGATCCGCTGCCTCCACATCCGTGCGCTGCCGCTGGCCTCTCCGGCCACGTAGGACCACTGCGGGGCTCAGCAGCCGCAGCCGCCGCCTGCAGCCCGGCCCGACCCGCGCACCCGCCGTGCGCCCGGCGCAGCTCCTGCTGCTGGCCCACGTGCTGCTGGTGGTGGTGGCTGTCGGCAGCCGTGTGGACGCCAGGCAGGCTGCCCTCGGCACTGCCGCCGCCGCTGCGACCACCCGTGGCGAGGCCTTCCACAGCCGCTGGCGGGAAGGTTCTGACACCGTCACCCCTCTGGCTGCTTCCCCGTTGGGGCGCCGTGCACAGGGCTGGCGGCAGGGCGCTGCCTGGGCTTGGGCTGGGGCGGGGACTGCGCTGGTCCCGCCGCCGCCATGACTCTGCGCAGCGGGCAGCTGGGCTGGGAAGCGGGCAGCAGGGCCTGCCTGCGGGCGGGACGGCCGGGCAGCGTCGGCCCCTCCGCCGCCGGCCCCGCCTCAGCCTCAACCTGCTTGGCCCCATCCTCAACCTGCGACGCTGCAACAAAGCGTGGCTCCTCGTCCTCCGCATCCCCACCTCCTGCTGAGCTGGGCTGGTGAGCTGCGACATCAGTGTGGGTGCACCCCTGCAGCGCCTGGCCCGTGGGCGCCTGCACCTGCCCCGGGTGGGCGAGGTGGGGAACGGCTGCAGCAGCTCCTCAGGTGTCAGCTCCACCACACGCACCTCGGGCCGCCCGCGGGCGGAGGGCGAGGCCCGGCTGCCGCTGCCCGCCCGCCCGGCGCGGACGCGGGCATGAAGGCCACGGCGTGTCGCGTACGGCTCTTGCCCACGACGCGTAGCAGGACCTGGAGGGAGGCGACAGCGGGGAGTGGAAGGGACGTAAAGAGCGGTTTGTCTCGTACCGCGTCCGTGCCCTGCTGGCGTGTGCACACCGAAGCTGCTCAGTCACCACAAGGGCCGGAGCGAAGAACCTTTCCAGAGGTGCTGTGCCCATCTAGCACGGCTGAGCTGTGATGCCCGCTTAAATGACGCAGCTTATCCCGCCCGCCCGCCCCCGCACCACCCACCGGCGCAAGAGGCCCCTCCAGGTGCGCCGCCGCCCGCCGCAGCTCCCCGTCAACCGCCGCAGCGGCCTCGGCGTCAAACGTGCTCAGCTGCTCAACCGCCGCGATGGCGACCGGCACGACGTGCTCAGCCGCCTGAGGCTCACCCATCCGCTGGCGGCGGGCGGGGCTGGCAGAGCCGCCATCCCGCTTGCGCCGCCTGCCACCCACCGGGCTGCCGTGCCCCGCCTCCGCTCCTGCTGGCACTGCCGCCACCTGCCCTGCGCCCTTCCTCCCCACCGCCACCGCCACCGCCACCGCCCCATGTCGCCGCCCCGGCAGACCCGTCACGGCCACCACACCGACGCGTGCACGTGGAGTGTCACCACGCGGCACTGCTGGCCGGTGGACGGCTGCAGAGGCAGCGGCGGGTACGGCGAGGAGCGCGGCGGGGCCTGGGGTTGGCGGCCTGGCGGGCGGCGGCGGCGGCTTGCACCGGGTGCGACGGCAACTTCTGCGGCCCCTGCGGCGGCAAGTGTGTGTGCAGCTGTGGCCACTGCTGCGGCGGCCTGGCCTGGCAGCCCTGCACTGCCGTGCCGACGGCCTGCTCCGGCCGCTGGGGCCTGCTGGGCGGCGAGCGACCCACCAGCGCTGCCCATGACGCGCGTTGGGCCCCCAGCTGCCTCCAGCCCTGGTGCGTGTTGCGCAGCTTCGGGCGCCTGGGCGGGCGGTGCAAGAGCAGCAGCAGCAGCTTCAGCCGCCGCCGCCGCCCCCAGCTGCCGTGGGCTCCGCTGGCCGCTTCGGACGCCCGCTGCCGCCTGCCGCCGCCTGTCCGCCCGCCACCTGCCCAGCCACTGCGGCGTGGGCTGCTGCGTGCCGTTCGCCCAGCCGCCGCCGCGGCCGCCTCTTCCAACCCCTGCAGCCCCACTCCCCCAGTCATCGCCGTCACCACCGTCATCGTCATGGTCGTGCTCATCCTTATCTCCATCCCCTTGCGGCTGCTCCTCTTCCTCGGCCCCCGACCCTGCTGCCTGCTCCGCACGCTCCCCCTCGCCAGGCTCCTCGGTGAGGTCGCCTTCCTGCTCGCCCTGCTGTCGCGCGCACCCCTCTGCTGCCCGACCACCACCACCGCCGCTCAGCAGCGCTGCAGGCCCGCCGCCACCGCCCGCCTGCTCGTCAAGCTCCTCCGGCCCGCCACTAGCTCCGTCTACAGCCGCTGTTGGGCTCAATCGCAGCGACTGCCCTGGAGCGCCACCCGCAGTGCTGCCCACACCACGGCCGCCAACAGGACTGTTGCGTAGCCCCAGGCTCCAACCTCCGCCCCTGATCCCGTCCGCACCCCCACCATCATCCTCGTTACCTTCATTCGGCGGCTGCGGATCGTCTTGGCCCCCGGCTTGCCCCCCAGACTTGTTCCCTCCATCTGCGTCTACCTCCCCTTCCCTCTCCTCTCCCTCCTCCCCTTCGTCACCCTCCCCCCCTTCCTCGTCTTCTTCCTCCTCGTCGTCCTCCGATTCCATTGCACCACCCCACCCCCCTGCCCAGCCGTCCACGTCGCTGTCGTGCGCACGCCCCGCCTCGCTGCCCCACTGGCAGCCCACACTCCCGCCCTCCCCGTCATGCTCCCCCTGCTGCGGACCCTCCACCCGCCCCTCCACTGCCGCCTGCTGCAGCAGCAGCACAGGGTCCTCCCAGCCCTCCGCCGCCGCCACCGCCGCTGCCCTCCGAAGCACCTCCCGCCACGCCGCCAGCTGGGGGCAGGCTACCGTGTCCCCAGCTGCACCGCCACTGCCGCCACCGCTCCCGCCGCTGGGACAGGCCTTTGCCGCCGCCGCCGCCGCCGCTGCTGCAGGGGCTGGCTCCCCCGCTGCCCCATTCTGGTCCCCAATTACGCCTTCTCCGCCCCCGCTGCCGCTGCCCCTGCCGCCCGGGCTGCCGCTCTGCCTGCGCCGCTTGGCGCGGCCCGGCCTGCCCCGCGCCCCGCTGCCCCGGCGCTGGTGGCGAGGCCAGCGGCCGGGGCGGCTGGGTGGGCGCCACGTGGCGGGCGGTGGCGGCCAGCGCGGGGCCAGGTGGATGCTGGGGAACGCCGCCAGGTAGCGTACGACAGGGAGGGCCGCAGCGCTGGCCGGGCGGGACGGAGGGCAGGAAGGTGCGCGACGGGGCGGCGAAGGAGTCATCCGCTTAGGTCACCAGTGGATGTGCTGGCTTGCAGGGATGGTGCCATATTGGCAGTTGTGCCAGACGTGAGAGCACATACCATGCCGCATGGCCGACTGTGCGCTTCTCCACACTTGTCAAGCCCTCGCACCGGCAAGCAAGCAGGGTGGAATGGCGCTATGTACTCCATTGGCGCTTAACCCCCGACTTTCTGCAGCTCTCCCGTCCCTCCCTTAACCTAAGCCCCCAGCCTCCCTCCCCGCCACGCACCATGAGCACCTGCAGCCGCTCCTCCCACGCGGCATCCACCTTCCGCTCCTCCTCCTGCCCCGCCTGCCCCGCCCCGGGCCTCCCCGCCATGCACTCCACGGCCAGGGCGGGGTCCAGCAGCACCAGCGCGTCGCCGCTGCCGCTGCCACAGCCGCCGGGGCCGGTGACGGCGACCCCGCCACCGGGCGTGCCGCAGCCCGCACTGCTGCTGTCGCCCGGCAGGCTGCCACACAGGCAATGCTCCTCCAGGCTGGGCAGGCCGCGCAGGTCCCCGGCGCGCGCCACCGCCGCCACCGCCATGCCGCCGCCCCCGCCCGCCGCCGCCGCCGCCCACCACACGCAGCCCCGGCAGCGCACGCAGCAGCGGGTCGCCACAAAGCCGCACCTTCTCCTCCTCCTCGTCCGGGGCTGGCCGCCGCGCTGCGGCTGCTGCGGCTGCGGAGGCCACGGCACGCCCTGCGCCGCCCTGCCCTGCCCGGCCCTCGCCCGGCGGCGCTGCTGCCGCTCGTGCTCCAGGTCCCGGGGAGGAGCAGCAGCAGGATGGGGACGCAGGGGCCGGTGGTGGAGGGGCGGGCAGGGCGAGCGGCGGCGGATGCCCGCGCGAGGGGCGGTGGGGTGGGGTGGGGGTGGGGGTGGGGGTGGGGGGCGTCGGGCGAGCCAGGCGGTAACAGTACCTGAGCGGCAACCTGCGGGGAGTTTGGCCAGGGGCGGAGTACACAGCAGAAACTAGTAAATGGGCCAGCAGGGGCTTGTCAGTGTCTGTGAGCTATCCATAGCGCCCCGCGAGGCCGTGCACTCATGCCCACCACGCGCCCTTGCAACGCCCTTGCAAGACCATGCAGCGGCCTGCGCTTTGCCGTGCCTTTTCATGCGTCAAATGCCGGTACGCCGATACTCTACAAAGTTTCGGCCCATCGGCAACGGTCCCTACGCGAATACACTTCTTGCTGTGGAAAAGATGCCTCGACACCGCACGAGGTGGGAGTCGGGCCAGCAAGCACCATTGTGGGTCTGGACTGACGTCACAACGCTTTGCTTCCCGAAGCACAGCAGCAGTGCCGTACGCCTACACCCCAGCACCCGGGCCCCGTCATTCCCTCCCAGGCCCCCGCCCCGCCCGCCACCCACCGCCATGCCCGCCTGCCCCGCCAGCACGTTGACCAGCGCGTGCAGCGCCAGGGCCGGGGCCAGGCCCCCGCCGGGTCCGCCTGGGCCAACACGCCTTCGGGGCCCGCACAGATCGCCCCTGCCGCCGCAGCCGCAGCCGCACCAGAGCCGCCAGGGCCCTGCTGCCCCGCAGCAGGCCCTGGCGGCGGCGCCCGCGGCTGCTGCTGGCCGTGCCGGTCCTCCAGCTCCTGGCTGCTCCTCGAGGAGCGAGGCACAGCGGGCGACCCTGGCCTCCTGGGGCCCCTCCTGCGTTCGGCCAGGCCCAGGTGCGCGGCGGCGTTGACGGCCACCAGCACGGCGGCAGGCCCGTCGCTCGACCCTCCTCTGCGCCCTCCTTGCCCGGAGGCTGCGTGTCGTGTGCTTGCAGGGAGGGCGGCTGCAGCGCTCTGTGCGCGCGGCGGCCTCGGGCCAGGGCCGAGGGCGACGGCGCGCGCCCTGTGCTGCCGCGGCTGCCGCGGCGCTTCCGCTTGCTGCCCACCAAGGCGGCGTCCTCTTCTTCCTCCTCGTCCTCCCCTCGTCGTCAGACTCCCCGACATCGCTCAGCGCCTCCTCCTCCACCTCCATGCCGCCCTCCGTGCACACCAGAACCATCGGACTCGGATTCGGACTCGGACTCCGACTCAGAGCCCGGCTCCTGCCCCCGACCCTGCTCCCCGCCCATGTCCTGGCCCTGCCGGCCGTCGCGGCCCTGCCCCGATCCGCCGTCACGACAGGCCCCTGCGGCTGCCCAGCCCGCGCCCCGCCTGCTGTCCTCTGGCACCCCGGGCCGCGCTCGCCCTGCGCGGCACCCTGTTGCGGAATGGGCCTTGGATCAGCGCCAGCTGCTGCTCCGCTGACCGGCCCCACCGCCGTCCCACCGCCTGCTGCCCCGCTGGCCTGCCTGTCCTTCCCGACAACACCCGCTGCCGCGCGGGCCCCAACCTGCGGCGCCCTCCCAAGCTCTTACCGCTGCCGCCCCCACCGTCACTGCCACTGCCATCTGAGCTGCCGCGCGGCGCACGTTCGCTCTCCTCGAGCGCGCTGCCACTGCTGTCGCTGCTGTGGCCACCACCACTGCTGTCGCTCAGCTCCCACGGTGCAGCGGTGCCGCCTCCCTGGCCGCTTCCGTCCCTGCCCCTGCCCCTGCCCCTGCCCCTACCCCTTCCATGGCCCCTGCCGCCCGCCGTCGACCGCAGGGCCAGCTCCGCCGCGCCTCTGCCGGAGCCGCTGCAAGGGGAGCCCCTCCTGTGCCCCTGCCCCTCCCCTTCCCCTCCCTCCCTCCCTCCTCCCGCGGCCGCGACCGGCGGCAGCGCCCTCCCGGCCCTCCCTCCCGTCGCCGCCTTTGGCACCACCTCCCTCCGCTGCTGGTGGCTCAGGGCCCACCTGCCCGTCCCCGTCCCCGTCGCCACCGTGTACGGCTCCGCCGCGGGCCCAGTCGCTGTACAGCGGCCAGGGGACCGGCAGCACAGTGACGGCACCCGCCGAGCTGCAGCACGCCGCCACCTGCAGGTGGGCAGGGCACCCCTGGGTGTGGGCGCGTGGTGAACAGTGTTCCTTTTCTCCCAGGCATTTGCACCTTGCTTGCGGCCTGAGGCTGTCACAACGTGCAGCCGTGGCAGTACCCCACTAACGCACACCTGCAATTACCCACCCGGCAGTGTGTATGCCAGGCATGGGGTTCGCGGCTACCTTATTGCCCTTCCCCGCGCCAACCACCGCACCAGCACCAACCTTGACGTGGCTTGACCAGTGGCCCCGGCCCCGGCACAGAAGTCCTTGAGCTGCAGCGCCGCCTCCACACCTGCCTGCAGCCAAGAGCCGGAGCCCGCCGCGGCCCCGGCGGCAGCTGTGGGGCCGTCCGCCGCGAAGCCAGCGGTACCCTTGGCAGCAACAGCGCCAGGAGCACCACGGCCAGCAGCCTTACCATGGCCGGCAGCAGCAGCAGCTGGGACATCTGCCGGAGCAGGGGCACGGCACTGGGCAGGAGCCAGGGCCGACGTCACCGCCGCCACCCGCACCCCTTGCCTCCTCCCTGCCGCGCGCCGTGCACCACGCCCGGCGGGCAGTAGGCGATGCCGTACCGCCACCCGGGCGCCGGAGCAGCCGCTGGGGCGGTGTCCGTACCGCCTCCGCTGCCGCCCCGCACCTTCACGGCGACCAGCGCCTGCAGCATGTACGGAGGTCAGCGGGACTTCAGGATTTGCAACGCAACAATACGGGCGGTTGGACTGCTGAGGGGCTGTCTTGCTACGTATGTCAGCACTGCCCCACCCACCAGCGGTTGTGACGGGTTGGCTGCTCGCAGCCGCTGCGGCCATCCCGCCAGCGCCTCTGCTGCGGCCGGCCCGCCGTCCAGCGGCAGCAGCGCCGACAGCAGAGCCGCACCGGCATCGGCCCCATGTGCCGGCGGCTGCTCCTGCTGCCCCCGCTGCGCCGCTTGGACCTGCCGTTGCTGCGGCGCCGGTTCCTGCGGCGCTGGCCCTGCACCGCTTGTCCCATTGGCGCGTTGCCGGCCAACCTCCCCAGCACCGCCCTCAGCCTGCGCCTCGCCTGCCTCCTGTCCCTGCCCCTCCTCTCCCTCTTGCCCCTGTCCTCCCCCATGGCGCCGCCCCCGTCCTCCTCCTCTTCCTCTGCCTCCTCCTCCTCCTCTTCGCCGTCCGGCTGGGTGTCAGGGCACACCCGCCGCCGCCGCCGAGCGGCCGCATCCCCGGCCTGTGCTCCGGACCCCGCCCCTGCTCCCACCCCCGCCCCTTGACGTCCGCACCGTCGTCGCGGTCATCCGGGCATGCAGCGGGGACGGCGGCCGGCGCCGGCACTGGGGCAAGGACGGGGGCAGGGGCAGCGGGTTCATGCGCCGCCGCTGCAGCTTGCGGTGTGGCGGGCGCGGCCGGGTGCTGGCGCTGGGGGCCGACACTGCGGGGCGTTGCGCGGCCTCCTCGCGCTGCCGCTTGCGGCCCGCCTGCGCCGCCGCCGGCCCTGGCTGCTGGGCCTGCCGAGCGCTGCTGCGGCCCTGCAGCCGCTCCAGCCACTCGCGGTACGGCAGCCACGTGCCGTCGCCGTCGGCCTGGGCAAGGAATTGTAGGGGAGGGCAGGGCTACTCACCATGACATATCTTTGTCGCAGCATCAGGGCGAGAAACCAGAGCGCGTGCACTCACCCCGTCCAATCTTCCGCCACCAACCGCCAACGCTGAATGAACAACTTGCAGCGGCACCGTCCCGGACGCCCCGTCTCAGCCCCGCGCACCTGGTCTCCCGGCGCCTCCCGGTCTGCCCCCAGCCCCTGCTCGCCCTCCTCGCCCCACAGCCGCACGTGCACCCACTGCGTCCAGTGGTAGGCGCCACACGCGTCGTGCGACGCGGCCCGGACAAAGTCCCACGGCTTGAGCTCCAACACGCCGCCGCCCGCCCCACGCACTGCGCCGGGCCCCGCTGCCCCGCCCTCGCGTTGCTGCCGCTGCTGCTGCTCCCCGGTGCCTCCCGCTGCCCCCGCAGCAGCCTCCGCCTCCACCCTCCACCGCCTGCGTGTCGTGCAGGAACACGAGGCTGGGCGGCGCGCGGCCCCGCTTGATGGCGTGCACCTGGCCCGGCAGGCAGAAGGCGCAGCCGTAGCTGTGGGCGGCCGGCTCGCCGCGGGGCTGCAGCGCGCGCGGACCAGCACCTGCGGCGGGGCAGCCGCAAGCAGCGTCGGCAACGCAACAGTTGTGGCAGCCAAGCAGGTTGCGATCTGACAACGGCTCGTATCGTATGGTGTCATTGGTGCTTCATTGTCGCGGCGAGGCGTTGGACTGCCCCTAACCAGTGGCAATGGCAGTGGCAATGGCATTGCTGCCGGGCCCGTGGCGGCTGGCGGGCCACCGGCACGCCGCAGGCGGCGGCACTGCCCCGCCCTCCCGCCCCAGGCCGCCACACCGCGAGCCAGGGCAGCCACCAGGGCTCCGCGGGGCCAGGGCCCGTGAGCGCTCGAAGCGCCTCCCTATGCGCCGCACGCACGCAGGAAGCTCCCGTCCGTCTGTCGCCGCCTCCGCTGCCACCTGCGGCGGAGCCTCCTCCTGAGCTCCCGCTGGCCCGTCACTCCCAGCGGCCTCCCAGGCCTGTCCGCCACTCTCATCCGCCTCCGGACTCAGCTCCAGAGCCCCTCCCATCGCCGCCGCCACTGCCGCTAGGACCACCGCCTCAGCGCCGACAGCTGCTGCGCGACCGAGGGGACGGCGAAGCTGCGTGCGGCTGTGGCAGCTGGCGGCATGCCAGGTCGTCCGGCCCTCCGCAGGCTGGTGCCTGGCGCCATGCCCATGCCCAGCAGCGCCGCATGGCGCCACTCGCTGGGCAGCTGGCGACGGCAGTGCATCAGCGGGCAGCCGCCGCTGCCCCTGCCCCTGCTGCTGCTGGTGCTGCGAGGCAGGGGACACCGGCAGGCCGCTGTGGCGGCGGCGCCCTCGGCACCGGGGTGCCATCCTCCGCAGCGCCAAGCTGATCCTGCTGTGCTGGCTGCTCCTTGCCCTGGCCCTGCACCCTTTGGCCCTGCACCCCGGCACGTCCGACCTGCGGCGGGGCGCAGCTCTTGTCCCGTGGCACCGGGCGAGCTTGGCCTTGCGGTGTGCCGGAGGACTCCCCTGCCACGCCTTGCTGCGCCTCCACGCGCCTGCCCTGCTGCTCTGCCAGCTCCTGGCCCGCCACCCCCATGTTCTGTCCATGTGCCTTACCAAGCGCCTCCGCCCTAGCAGTTGCCACCGCTGCTACCAGCGCGGCCGCGATCCCCGCCCCGCCGAGGCTGCTCATGCCCAACAGGAGCCCGGCGTCCAGGCCCGCACCGCCGGCAGCAGCGCCACCGCAGCGACGTCGGCGGGGTGCTGCGGTGGTCCAGCGGGAGTGGGCCCCACATGGTTGGGAGGAACTCCAGCGGCCGTGCCGGCCGCAACGCCACCGGAGCGCTCAGGGCTGGGACCCCAGCGGCCCGGTCTGCCCTGCCGCCGCTGTCTGCAGCGCTGTCTGAGGAGGGCTCCCCGCCCGCCGCACCGCTTCTGCCCCGCCAGTGCCACCGTCACTGTCTCCGCTGCGGTTGCCGCTGCTTGTGCGGCCGGTGGCACCGTCCGAATTGGTGCCGCCGCTCCCGCCCTCAATGGCCGCAGCCCCGCCCGCCGGCCCCACGTCCGCATGGCCTCCTTCCCCGTCCCCGTCCCCGTCCCGCACAGCCGCCGGGCCACTCAGGTCGCTGTCTCCGGAGCGGATGCCGCTGCTGCTGCTGCCTTCACCCCGTCTCCCACTGTCACTGTCTCCTTCGCTGGCAGCAGACGCCGTACCATCACTGCTGCTGCTGTCGTCGCCGCCGCTGCTGCTTTCGGAGCTACCGCTCCCGTCGCCGCTGCCGCTGCTGCTAGGGTGGGGGCTGGTGGCGGGGCCAGCACGGCCGTCTGCCTCCAGGCCCTCCCTCAGCAGGCGGGCGGCCGTGCCAGTGCCGCAGGCCGAGGGCAGCTCCCGGCCACCGCTGCTCCCACTTGCGCCGCTGCCATCGCCATTGCGACCGCAGCTGCTTGTCTTTCCATCAGAGCTGCCATCGCTGATGCTGCTGCTGCTGCTGTCGTTGCTTGTCGTATCGCCGTCAATGCTGCTCGCGCCCGTCTGCACTACCTGCCACGTGTTCGTCATGCACGGCGGCGCCCGGGGCGCGGCTGCTGCCGTGGCCAGGCCCCCGCCCGCCGCCACCCTTGCGGCGCACTGCAGCCCCGCGATTCCCTCCCATCTCCGACGCCCAGACGGCACGGCGCAAGGGCCCCGGCCGGACCCGCCGCCGGCCCGCCGGCCGCCCCAGCACTGTCTCGCGGGCCCCGGCCCGCGATGCCTCCCTGGCGTCCACAGCAGCAGCCCCTATCCCACGCGCGTGCTCGGCCTGCTCCACCTGAGCCGCTGGCCTTGAGGCTCTGAGCCTGGCCCTCTCCAGCGCAGCGACAAGAGGTGTGGTCGCCACCGGTCTGCCCCGGTAGCACCCAGGCAGGCCGGACCCAGGCAGGCCGCGGCCGCGCTGCTGGGGCTGCCAGCTATGCCGTGGGCAGCGGCCGGCGGCTGGGCGTGTGGGCGCGACCCTGGGCCGTGGGCTGGGGCTGGGGCTGGGGCCGGGGCTGCTGCTGCAGCTGCTGCACGTTCGGGCCACGGGGCCCATGTAGCAGGCGGGCGGCGTGCGTCCGCGCCCAGGGCTCCAGAGGCGCCCACTTCTTGGGCTGCATGGCATGGCATGGCGGACGGCACGATCGGCATGTGGCTCTGTACGTGGCGAGCAGTGACCGCGTGCGGATGCAAGCCAGCGAGCTGGGACCAAGACCCGCTCACACGTGTAATCTGATACCCACAGCCAGAACCCAGCCCCCATCGCCGCAACTCGCATCCTTGGCACAACGCACAACGCCGACTTCCACCTGCTTCACTCCATCTCAGCGCAAACCCTCCCACCCGACCCCACCGGCCGCCCCCTTGCCCCCACCTTGGCCCTGGGCCCGTCCTGCACCTGCAGCGCCGCCGCCAGCCGCAGCGGCGCCACGCCCAGCCAGCCAGCCTCCGCTGCAAGGGGCCAGCCGCCGCAGCCGCAACCGCCGGCACCCCCCGCCGCCGCCCTCCACGGCCACAGCAGCACCAGCCGCTCCGCCCAGCAGGGCCCCAGCGCGCTGTGCAGCGCGGCGGCGAGTGATGCCAGCTGCTGCCCCTGCTGTTCGGCGACAGGGCCGGCGGCTGCAACGGTGGTGCGGCCTGCGCCTGCGTCGGGCGGCAGCGCAGCGGGCGGCAGCACCAGCAGCCACCCGGCCCGCCGGTAGGCCGCCTGGGTGGAGGCGGCCTGAGCGGCGGCGCTGTGCCGCAGCAGCCGGCGCCAGGCGACGCGGACACACACCTGGGGTGGGGTACGCGTAAACGTTTCAGGCGTCAGGGAAGTACGGAAACGCTGGGTCCTGCACGTGGGGTGGGGCCAGCGATCACAAGGTCTAGGTGTGCATGTTGGATATGGGCGTGTTGGGTGTTGTAAACGGTGTCCGGTGTGCAACCCCAGTGTGGAAGCAACACACTGCCAACGCCATGACTCAATAACGGTGGTCCTAACGCAGTCAAGGGGGCAGCGCAGGCTCATAAGCTCTTCTCTGGTGTGTCGAGCACCCACGCCTGCATACCGCCGGGCGTGGCACCGTGCCGCAGGATCAACAACCTACTGAGCCCACAGGGCCGCGCCCCGTCCCTGTCCTCTCCCAGTCCCCTTGCCCCGCACACCCGGAACGGCGGCCGCCCGTTGGCCAGCTGGGCCAGCATCGCCGCCCACGGGGCCTCCGCGCCAGCCTCCTCCTCGTTGTCCCCTTTCTCCCCTCTTCCTCCTGCTCCTCCTCCTCCTCCTCCTCCTGCTCGTCCGTGTCGTCCGCCTCTCCCAGGTCACCCCCTCTGCTTCCCGCCCGCCTTCCCTCCTCCTCCTCCTCGCCGCCCTCCTCTGCGTCCACGTCATCCCTTTCCGGCACCTCATCTGCACGCCCCTGCCCCCGCTGCTGCAGCCGTGCCGTCCCCAGCCCTGCCGCTGCTGCAGCTTGGCCCTGCGCTCATCGGCGGTACCCTCCGACCGCTGGCCGCCACCCGCAGGCGCTGGCATAGCAGCGGATGCAGCAGCATAGGGCGGCCGCAACCTGGCCCCTTCGCCGCTGCAGTGGCGGCCGTCGTGCGCCGCCTGGGCCCGGCGGCCCGCTGAGGAGGTGGACTGGCGGCGGCAACAGGCACGTCCTCCCGGGCGGAGGCGGAGGCGGAGGCGGAGGGCGGGACAGGTGGGGCAACCCACGGTGATGGTTGGGGCAGCGGTCCGTTCGACCCGCGGGCACCCCAACCCCGCCCCGGACCTGCATCCCACAGCGCCGCGCGGCCGCCGCCCCCACTGGGCTCCTCCCCAGCTGCACGGTGGTGCTCCTCCGCGCTGCAGCCGAGTTGGCCCTCGTCCCGACCAGCATGCGCCCGATCCCCTGCCGTGGCTGCCGTGCGACCGCGCTGCACCTGCCTCTGCTGCTGCCGCAGCCGCCGCAGGCGCTTGATGAGAGCCAGCCACTGGCGTTGCATGGATGCAAGGTCCTCCCGCTCTGCCTCCTCAACACCCTCCGCCGTCGCTGCACCTCCTTCCTCGTCCTCCCCACCCCTCCCTCCCTCTTCCGCCTCCAGGTGGCCCCCTCCCGCCCCAACCAGCCATGCCACTCTACACCCATCCTGCAGTGCCGAGCGGCGTACGGCGGTGTCGCTGCCGGCGGCTGCAGCGCCCTGCCGCCGCGGCCCCACCCTGGCACGTGGCTGCCGCCTTCGTCCGGGGCACTGAGGCGCTGAGGCGCCCCGCCGTGCCGCGCTGCGCGCCCAGCGGCGGCGTCACGGGCCCAGGCTCCGCAGCACGCGGTGGTGTGCAGCAGATGCGCCCACCTCCCGGACGTGCAGCTCCACAAGGTTCGGTAGCCTCCGATGTAGCTTCGGGTGGGCGCCGTGGTGGTGGTGGCCGCCGTGTTTGGTTCGCAGCGGGGCCCGTCCTGCAGCGCCAACTGCAGGCAGCTGGAGGGGCGTGGTGTGCGGCCCGTGGCTTAGCCCGCCGTCGCCGTCAGAGTCGCTGGAGGACGCATCCTGCTGCTGGTCGGAGGGGCTGCCGGCTGCTGCCGCGCCTTCACGGGTCGGGCTGTGTCTGGAGAGGAGTGCGCGAGGCCCTGACGGTAGCCGCAGGGGCCGGGAAGCAGGGCACCCACTGTCTGCCGGTTGCCGTTGCGGGTAGGGAGGCCTGCCACACAGGGAACGAGTGAGGCAAAGGGGCAAAGTTGGCACCCCTTCAGAGAGACTGAAAGTAACGACTATAACGTGGTTTAGGCAGGCGGCGGCCGGGGTTGGACCCCATGCACGGCTGGCGAAGCCCTGCGGCCCGCAAAGCCCGCAGGGATGTTGCTGCCACTTCCGGCGCTCGCAGTGGCGACGCTCTCATGCATAGTGCAGGTCTGTCAGTAGCTTCGCATAACTGTTGCCTTGTTATGTTAGTTAACAAGCGAGGTCCCCGCTGTCGTTGCCTCCCCATCCACGCGCGCCCTGCTCGCGGCCCGCGCTGATGCTCAATGCCATCTTACCTCCCGGCTGCCTGCTGCGTTTCAGGATCTTGCGCTGCTCCATAACACGTCGCGTTTGGGCGTGGCACGTGAGCTAGAGACCTGGCCTCGCGCGCGTGTTGGCGCGGGAGCGTGCTGCGTGGCACCCGTGTGATTGAAGCTGAGGTGCCAGAATCATTACAAAACTATAACGCAACATATATCAGATTCTGCGGGGTTAGTCGTGTGCGGGTTGTAATGGATCAAGCGCGGGAACGTCCCGAACGCGCCGTTGTCTCAGCAGTGTTTATGATCAGACAGCAGCAGGCACAAACTGCTGGTACTGATAAACAACTGCTATGGGGTGTGCCTTGAGTGCAGGGTGTTGAGGCCGCTGGCAATATGTGTCGGCGTCTCGGAACCGCCCAACTGGTAACCGATATCGGTACCCAGAGGAGCCCTTGTTGGTACCCGCACTCTCACCTTGCCTGGGTCCTGGCCCAAGGGCATGGGAACACGGGATGCAGTTTACCGCAAGTACCTCTGTGTGACTCTCCATACATTGTCATCAAGCATTCATGCCGGGTGAGTAGCTTACGTGCTTACCAGGGCAGCTTCCCACACGCCGCACCCCTAGGCTACCGCCACACCCCAAACGCCTGACCTTCCCCTACCCCAGCCCACACGCCATCTCAGCTTATGCGGCCTCCCTCGCCACACACGCAGTGCACGTCTCCACGATCTGTTGCATGGCGTTTGGGTACGTACCACAGTTTTTCCTGCATTGGTGTAGTCTGTAGTGATGCAGACTACCGTATGAGGGACCGGGCCCTCTTACGTACCGGCATGCTGCTGGGCATCAACAACAGCGGGGTGCTCCTCCTGGGCGTGGGTTGGGGTCGCGGTAGCTGTTAGGAGGCGGGGTCGTGTTGCTGGTCTGTGGGGCTGCCGTTGCCTCTCGGCTTAGGGGTGGCCTCGGACTTGCCCCGAGGCTGCTGGTGCCGGGTGGGCTGCTGGCTTTGGGGCCTTCTCGGGCGGCCTGGGTGCGTGTTTGTCGTGGTCGCCTGTTTCGGCGCCTGCCCGCTGGGGTTCTGGTGTTGCCTTGTATTGTGCGTGGTTGGAAGGGTGGGTTGGGGGTTGAGGGCTCTTGTCGTTCCGTTGCCTTTCCCCCTTTCCTTTCTTCTTTTGGGCTTCCCTTGCCCTTGGTGTCTTCAGGCTTGTTCCCTTCCCCATGTTCTGTGGTGTTTGGTTTCAGGTCCTCTACTTCTCTAAATGTTCCCTTCTTGCCGTTCGGGGTGCGCTGGGTTTGGACGTTGGTGGTGTTGGTGCTTGCTTGCTTGTGCTGGTCGGGCTTTGCGTTCCCGCTGGCCTGTCCTCTCCCGTCTCTTTACCTGTAAACCTTTCCACAGAAAAAAACAGCAGCACAGCAGCAGCCCATGGCGCATCAGGCACTCAGGGCGACGTGGCTCTGGGCGTGCGGCTCCGATCAGCAGGTAGGGGCGCATCGCACCCTCATGGCATCAGGCACCGTCCTGGCATGCACCACAGCTGCCACCAATCTGCTTTGAACGGGGTTACGTTTTTGTATCAGGGAACCTCTTCCGGTCGGGGTGTCGTACCACTCCACACCCTGAGAGGGTAACAAGACAGTGGACCCATAATGACAGGGGTTTGGTGCCCTTTGTTGTTGTACAGGGGACCCTTTCTGTCGGGGTGTCGCACCACACCCACCACCCTGAGAATGAGACAGCCCTACCAAAGCAAAGCAGCCCGCTACTCCCCAGGCGCAGTCGCGGCCACGGCGCCACACCACGGAGCCCTATGTACAGGCAATCAACTAGCATCCCAGGGTATAGTGGGGCGGAGCAAGACAGTCATGGCAACCGGGGACGTAGCAGTAGGCACCACCAAGGGCAAGTATACGTGGCACCTGCTAATAACCACCCCGGGCGTCACCACCGCACTCTGCCACACACACGGACGAATCGGTTAGTGAGCGCACATTCATAAGGCCGGCGTGGTATGCAAGTAGCATCAGTAGCGTACAATACGCGTATGTGCAGTGCTGGAGTATGCTGCTCAAGCACAGGACCGTTGTACCGGACTCTGTTGTCCTGTATTCCAAGGTTTAGGTTTAGGTTGTTACAGGTGACCCCTTCGGTCGGGGTGTCGTACCACACCCACCACCCCGAGAGGGCAACGAGACAGCCCTCCCAAAGTACAAAATTCCGCTGCTGCCCAGGCCTAGTAATAACGGCTAGGCGTATAGGGCGGCACACCCTATGCACAGGCAGTCAACTAGCACGGCAGGGCAGGACAGGCATGGCACCCAGGTACGTAGCAGCAGGCACCACCAAGGGCATTGAAGCATAGACTGCGGCCCAAGTACACGTGGCACCTGCGCACTACTCCAGGCGTCACCACACTGCCACACTCACGGACAAGTCAGTGAGTCAGCGCACATGCATAGGGCAAGCATGGTATGTCAGTAATACAAGTGACGCGTTCAGTATGTTAATGTGCAATGCTTAAGCATGCTGCTCAAGCACAGGACCGTTGTACTGGACTCTGTTGCCCTGTATGCCAAGGAACGGATGGTGAGCAGGCACGCTCTTCCACCCCTTGGGCATGCCCAACGCTGCGAAGTCTCGCAGGCGCGACCAAAAATCCACTACCGCCCGAGTACGTGCCGCAGCCACATGCTGTGCGTCTGGGTGCAGTTGAGCATGCAAATGTCGCCGTCCATGCTCCATGGCTGATAAAGCGCTGAGGCACACACCACGCACCTCCCACACCTTGCGATGGATGCCCTAGGGAGGCATACATGACCAACCACAGGTGTTGGCGTGAGAGGCGTACGTCACGTGCGTAGTGCTCTATGTGCTCACGAATAGCCAGCGCAACCTCACACTCCCAAAAGTGGTGAGTGCGCGGCGGGCTGCTGTGATGACATGCGAATGTGCTACAGGGGCACACCCAGGGCTGGCTACCACGCATATGGCTGTTGCCCAGCAACGGTACCCCATCAACCGCTAACCGCCACAAGATCTCCTTGTCCTCGTTCTTGTTGCCATACCCTACGGAATGTAGCAGCAAGGTGCTTCAGGGCGTCTTGCTGAGTGGCCTGACGGATCTGCATTGGGCTCCAATGCTGCGCTGACGTACTGGCTGTGGCATTGCTGCCGCCGATGCTGGAGGGGTCCAAGCTGCATGAGGGTTGCAGCCCTGACTGTAATGGTGTCGAGGGTGATGGGGGCGCTGAGGGTACTGGCCAGCAGCCCAGGCGCGGCAGCAGCATGGCAACGACGGTGTCACCTGACGGGGCGTGCTGCTTCTGGCTGATGGCTGTCCGGGCTGCTTTCAACCAGTCAGGGTGGATGTGGCGGTGAAGGGCCTCCAGATGCGCTGTGATGTCATGGCGATCCCCAAGTGCGCCGGACAACGAACCACATGGGCGGGCCAAGGTACTACCTGACCAGCTGTGCCCAAAGAGTCCTTTCATTCCTGAGGACGTCTGCTACGCTGGTACTTGCTGTGCGTGGGGCGCTGCTGAACGCCTGCCGTACGGCGTCATACACCTGAACCAGGTCCCCTATCGTCATGAGGCGACGACAGTAGGACAGGTTGAGGTGGTAATGTTCGAGCCCAGGCCGGCGCTGGGTTGCACCAGCGTTAGGCAGGAACGGGTTCCCCCACAGTGGAGTGCTACAGCAACACGCCCCCGGGATGAGGGGTGTTTCTGCAACATCCACCATGGGCGGCAAGCTGCCGAACGCAAGCACCAGGCGCTGTAGCTCCGTTGGGAGCGCCATGGCTGCGTGGAACTGGCTGCCGGGCTGCGCTGTGAGCACCGCCATGGGGCGGCAGGCTGGGTGTCGGAGGAGTAGGAGGTGTCGCAATGCCTGCTGCCAGGGTGCTAGACGTGCGGTCGTGCGCTGCCGCCGTCTGCCCATGCTATCTCTGAACGTGCGAAGGCGGCTGCCCACCCAACGCACCTGGCTGTGATGTGCTCGTCCAGGGTAGCATACCAAAACCACCTGTGGTGGGGTGGCCAGGTAGCAGCTGCGCCGGGACTCCTGTGGCGCGGCCAACCCCTTCAGGTTAGGTTAGGTTATTATTACAGGGGACCCCTTCGGTCGGGGTGTCGTACCACACCCACTACCCCGAGAGGGCAACGAGACAGCCCTCCCAAAGCACAAAAGCCCGCTACTGCCCAGGCCTAGTAATAACGGCTACGGCGGCACACCAAGAAGCCCTATGCACAGGCAGTCAACTAGCACGGCAGGGCAGGACAGGCATGGCACCCAGGTACGTGGCAGCAGGCACCACCAAGCAAGGGCATTGAAGCATAGACTGCGGCCCATTTGGTTTGGTTTTACACGGGGACCCTTCGGTCGGGGTGTCGTACCACACCCACCACCCCGAGAGGGCAACGAGACAGCCCTCCCAAAGCACAAAAGCCCGCTACTGCCCAGGCCCAGTAATGTCGGCTAGGGCGGCACACCATGAAGCCCTAAGCACATACAGGCAGTCAACTAGCACGGCAAGGCAGGACAGGCATGGCACCCAGGTACGTAGCAGCAGACACCACCAAGGGCATTGAAGCATAGACTGCGGCCCAAGTACACGTGGCACCTGCGCACTACTCCAGGCGTCACCACACTGCCACACGCGCGTACAACTAAAGTCAGTCAGTCAGCAGGTTATGTTATGTTTAGGTTTTACAGGGGACCTCTTCGGTCGGGGTGTCGTACCACACCCACCACCCCGAGAGGGCAACGAGACAGCCCTCCCTAAGCAAACAAGCCTGCTACTGCCCAGGCCTAGTAATCGCGGCTAGGGCGGCAGGTTAGGTTAGGTTTTTACAGGGGACCTCTTCGGACACCCACCACCCCAAGAGCAACAAGACAGCCCTCCCAAAGCAAAAGCCTGCTACTGTCCAGGCCTAGTAGTCGCGGCTAGGGCGGCATACCATGAAGTCCTAAGCACAGGCAGTCAATAAGCACGGCAGGGCAGAACGGCGGCATGGTTAGGTTAGGTTTTACAGGGGACCTCTTCGGTTGGGGTGTCGTACCACACCCACCACCCCGAGAGGGCAACGAGACAGCCCTCCCAAAGCAAACAAGCCTGCTACTGCCCAGGCCTAGTAATAACGGCTAGGGCGGCATACCATGAAGTCCTAAGCACAGGCAGTCAATAAGCACGGCAGGGCAGAACATTCATGGCACCCGGGTACGTAGCAGCAGGCACCACCAAGGGCAATGAAGCATAGACTGCGGCCCAAGTACACGTGGCACCTGCGCACTACTCCAGGCGTCACCACACTGCCACACTCACGGACAAGTCACCATTGGAGACGCGGCAGCCCATTCCTTCCCACCACCTCCGCAACAACCCAACAGCCCAACGGTGCAACGCCTCACTCCCGCCACCACCCACCCCGCAACGCCCCCGCGTCCACCCTCCTCACCCCATTACGCTATTCCTCACTCGTGCTCGTCCCTCCTCAGACACCCCTGTGGAGGACATTGCCTGCGTGCTGTACGACAGCCTGGACTACATTGACACGGCGCTGTCGTCCGGCGGCCGCATGCTGGTGCACTGCAGCCAGGGCGTGTCGCGCAGCGCCACTCTGGCCATCGCCTACATCATGTGGCGAAGCAGGAGGCCGTACGAGGAGGTGCGTGCACACCGGGCATGCACCAGCAGGGCAGTGCTGGGGTGCAAGGGAAAGCAGAGGAGGAAGCGTCTTTTTCTTGCATGCCGCTCGACGGCTGGTGCCGGTCGACGGCTTGTCAGTCCTTGGCGGTCCCTATTAATTGGGGCTGGTGGGGTGACCGTTGGCTGGTAGCGGTTGCCGCTAAACGCCACGCTGTTTGGGGCATGTCTGGTTTGGTGCAGGGTTTTACTTTGCATGTCACCATGCACAGCTTGGGAGAGGCATCTTGCATCCCCACTCTCCCACTTGTCCGGCCTGACCAAATGCCGCGGCACACATGCGTAGGGCAGGCATAGTATGTAAGTATGTATTTGCACAATCACTGCTGTTTTAACATGTCGTTGAGCTGGCCAATCAGTTGAGCAGTTGTGGCCGAGTGGTTAAGGCGTCTGACTAGAAATCAGATGGGATCTCCCGCATAGGTTCGAATCCTGTCAACTGCGTCTTTCTATTTGTTTTTCATTGATTTGTGCTGTCTCGCGTGAGATTTTGCATGTCCCAACGGGTAAGCACCCAAGGTAGGTGTTTCACAGGTTGAAGAGGCATTCGACGCTAACAATGCAGAACAATTCTTCATATCTGTTAGTTGGCTGGCATTTTATGCCGTCGCGCTTGACATACTGCCCCAGGGGGTAGGCGCTGGAGGCCGGAGGTCACGAAGGTATCGCGAAAGGGCCAGCCGCATTACGAATAGCATTAAGGTATATAGTCACACGTTTGTGAATGTCACTCGGGTTCACGCGATGTCGGTATACTTGCGTGCTGGCAGCAGCACACCTGTGAGACGCTACCAGTGGTGAACCTCGCAGCTGACGGACTGTGCGTCTGGAAGACGTGAGCATGCCACACACGCACGGACGACGGTAACACCAGTGTCCGGTACAGGACGCAATGCTGCACAACGCACACTGCCTGACGCCGCAGCAGGGCGATGGAGGGTCATGCGGGTGGAGCGGGACACCCTAGCCGCTCCAGAGCCACTCGAGGTACTACTGTAGTAGCTGAAACGACTACCAAGATGAAAATCGCTTGGCTGATTACAGGTGACCCCTTCTCGTCGGGGTGTCGTACCACACCCACCACGCCGAGAGGGCAACGCGACACAGCGACAGCCCTCCCCGCCCAAGCGAATGGCACCGGCGCACCACGCCAAGAAGCTCCTTGCATACCAGCTGGACAGCACGGCAGGATACCGACAGGCAAAGCACCTCCGTGGGGTCCGGACGGCAGTAGCCACCACGAGGTAGGGGTTCTAAGCATGAACTGCGGCCCCGGTACACGTGGCGCCCATAAACCGCGTGGGCCGGGGCCACCGACACAGCTGGATCTTACGCAGAAAAGATAAGTACTTCAGTCAGCGACTCAGCTTATAGCTTTCGCTTCGGTCACTAACCTCCCTAGTAACCGCACATGGCACATCGGTCTAGACTAGAGTACCTTCATTAGGACATACCTTGGAATCGCGCTTGTACCTCCCTTCACCGCATCCCGCAACACACGTGGCGCCCACAAACCGCCCCAGCAGCGCGTCATCACCCAGGGGAGTTCCCCTGTCACCTCCCCAGTCACACATGAAGTACTCAGTCGCAGCAGGTGCGCAGGGCAGGCTTGATGAGAAGCATCAAAGTAGGTCACTGAAGCAATCAGGGTTTGATAGAGCATTATGGTTATACAGTTTTGGTCCCCTTCCAGAGCCCAGCCCCATCCCGCTCGAAACACAGAGCTGGTCCCGGCCATTAGGGACACGGGGTTTACCACCCCTCTCGCTGTCCGGAAAGGAGCGACAAGCTCCATAAGGTACAGGCAACGACGCGCGGGCCTCAAGTTCACCCTACCACAGGCTGGTCCCGCCCCCACATAGCTTCTCCACAAGACGCACCCACAGCGCACACGCAGCACCCCTGTCGCGTTTCCCGACCACCCTTCTGCCCAGGAGGAACCGGATACGAGGCAGCTGTACGGAGGAATTAGCCAGTATCGGCCCCCCGGTTGCTGCTTTCGCTCCTCCCCCATCGAAACCCCAAGGGCCTCCCACGAACACAGGCGACACGTGCCCTATAACCGCCCCCCGCACAGAAGCACCCCTCCACACCAGGCAGGCCAACAAGACAGGGTAGGCGCAGTACGTGTACTAGTTCCTGGGCAGTATCTGCCCTTGCATCAGTTAGTGTTAAGGGCCGGAGCCAGGTGCAAAAGGAGGCCGCCGTCCAACACCCGAAGCCAGGGGTGGGCCGTGCCGACCTCATCCCACCCTGTGCGTGGCAAACCTAGGCTTGCAAACGCCCGCAGGTGCGCCCACATGCATGCAACTGCCCGGCGTGAGGCTTGCGACACCAGGGACTGCCACTGGGGAACCGCTGCTCTGCCCCTCAGCTCCCGCATGCGTGCGTGCATGAATTGCCTTCCCACCTCCATGGCCTCCAGGGCCGCCAGGGCCACCACCTCCCACACACACTGCTGCACCCCCGAAGGCGCACTAGCCAGCCACACGTGCTCCCTCCGTATGCCCTCCCCTGCTGGCCACCCATCCTGCACGCTCCCAAACACTGCTCGAGCCACCGGGCAGTCCCAGAAATGGTGCTGCCTGGGTTGCTGGCCCCAGTCCGCTGGCCCGCCGAAGCCCCCACACCCGCACACCTCTGGCGCATGCCCCTAATGTGCGAGTTACCAAGCAAAGGTGCGCCATCAACCGTACGCCGCCAAAACGTCTCCTTGCGCTCAGCATGCTGATTGAGCACTAAGCCCATTTACTAGGTGCTGTCGCGTTGTGCAAACTCGGTACAAAACAGTGATCAGCAGGCACCCCGATACCTCGCAGGCAAGTACAGACTGCCACCAACGCCCGGGAACGTGCCGCAGCCGCTTGCCTCCCGAACGGATGGGAGTGCATACGGTACGCCTTCCCCATACCCGTACCCGGGAACAGTTACCGTCGTCGGTCACTGTGCAGGGAGAGGTGTCCAGGGGCAGCAGGAAGGCACGGCGGGGCCAACAATCAAGGCGTGTGGGGGCAGGCAGCAGGGCGGCGGCGACTGCGCAGCCGCAGCATGCATTATTACACCATGTAAGACACAGGGATGCAGAAAGGCCAGCAGTACGGGCGCCCAAGGCGGGACTCGCAGGGGTGTGTATTAGCTGGTCCTGACCCCCAGCAGGCCGCCCACAGAGGTACCCAACCGGCCATGCGACTGGGCTCTTCCCAAGGGACCGTCACCCCCAGCGCCCCGCCGTGCACTCACCCATATGTATGCATGCCGAAAACGTACGCAGCGGCGCCACCACCGCCCGCCAGCACCGTCGTCGGTCACTGTGCAGGAGGGGCGTCCAGGGGCAGCAGGAGGGCACGGCGGGGCCAACAATCAAGGCGTGTGGGGGCAGGCAGCAGGGCGGCGGCGACTGCGCAGCGCCGCAGCATGCATTATTACACCATGTAAGACACAGAAACGCCAGCAGTACGGGCGCCCAAGGCGGGACTCGCAGGGGGTGTGTATTAGCTGGTCCTGACCCCCCAGCAGGCCGCCCACAGAGGTACCCAACCGGCCGTGCGACTGGGCTCTTCCCAAGGGACCGTCACCCCCAGCGCCCCGCCGTGCACTCACCCATATGTATGCATGCCGAAAACGTACGCAGCGGCGCCACCACCGCCCGCCAGCACCGTCGTCGGTCACTGTGCAGGAGGGGCGTCCAGGGGCAGCAGGAGGGGCCACGGCGGGGCCAACAATCAAGGCGTGTGGAGGGCAGGCTGCAGGGCGGCGGCGACTGCGCAGCGCCGCAGCATGCATTATTACACCATGTAAGACACAGGGATGCAGGAAGGCCAGCAGTACGGGCGCCCAAGGCGGGACTCGCAGGGGTGTGTATTAGCTGGTCCTGACCCCCAGCAGGCCGCCCACAGAGGTACCCAACCGGCCGTGCGACTGGGCTCTTCCCAAGGGACCGTCACCCCAGCGCCCCGCCGTGCACTCACCCATATGTATGCATGCCGAATACGTACGCAGCGGCGCCACCACCGCCCGCCAGTCACCGTCGTCGGTCACTGCGCAGGAGGGGCGTCCAGGGGCAGCAGGAGGGGCACAGCGGGGCCAACAATCAAGGCGTGTGGGGGCAGGCAGCAGGGCGGCGGCGACTGCGCAGCGCCGCAGCATGCATTATTACACCATGTAAGACACAGGGATGCAGGAAGGCCAGCAGTACGGGCGCCCAAGGCGGGACTCGCAAGGGGTGTGTATTAGCTGGTCCTGACCCCCAGCAGGCCGCCCACAGAGGTACCCAACCGGCCGTGCGACTGGGCTCTTCCCAAGGGACCGTCACCCCAGCGCCCCGCCGTGCACTCACCCATTTGTATGCATGCCGAAAACGTACGCAGCGGCGCCACCACCACCCGCCAGTCACCGTCGTCGGTCACTGTGCAGGAGGGGCGTCCAGGGGCAGCAGGAGGGCACGGCGGGGCCAACAATCAAGGCGTGTGGAGGGCAGGCTGCAGGGCGGCGGCGACTGCGCAGCGCCGCAGCATGCATTATTACACCATGTAAGACACAGGGATGCAGAAAGGCCAGCAGTACGGGCGCCCAAGGCGGGACTCGCAGGGGGTGTGTATTAGCTGGTCCTGACCCCCCAGCAGGCAGGCCACAGAGGTACCCAACCGGCCGTGCGACTGGGCTCTTCCCAAGGGACCGTCACCCCAGCGCCCCGCCGTGCACTCACCCATATGTATGCATGCCGAATACGTACGCAGCGGCGCCACCACCGCCCGCCAGTCACCGTCGTCGGTCACTGTGCAGGAGGGGCGTCCAGGGGCAGCAGGAGGGGCACGGCGGGGCCAACAATCAAGGCGTGTGGAGGGCAGGCTGCAGGGCGGCGGCGACTGCGCAGCGCCGCAGCATGCATTATTACACCATGTAAGACACAGGGATGCAGAAAGGCCAGCAGTACGGGCGCCCAAGGCGGGACTCGCAGGGGTGTGTATGAGCTGGTCCTGACCCCCCAGCAGGCAGGCCACAGAGGTACCCAACCGGCCGTGCGACTGGGCTCTTCCCAAGGGACCGTCACCCCCAGCGCCCCGCCGTGCACTCACCCATATGTATGCATGCCGAATACGTACGCAGCGGCGCCACCACCGCCCGCCAGTCACCGTCGTCGGTCACTGTGCAGGGTGGGGCGTCCAGGGGCAGCCGGAGGGGGCACGGCGGGGCCAACAATCAAGGCGTGTGGGGGGCAGGCAGCAGGGCGGCGGCGACTGCGCAGCGCCGCAGCATGCATTATTACACCATGTAAGACACAGGGATGCAGGAAGGCCAGCAGTACGGGCGCCCAAGGCGGGACTCGCAGGGGGTGTGTATTAGCTGGTCCTGACCCCCCAGCAGGCCGCCCACAGAGGTACCCAACCGGCCGTGCGACTGGACTCTTCCCAAGGGACCGTCACCCCAGCGCCCCGCCGTGCACTCACCCATATGTATGCATGCCGAAAACGTACGCATCGGCGCCACCACCGCCCGCCAGTCACCGTCGTCGGTCACTGTGCAGGAGGGGCGTCCAGGGGCAGCAGGAGGGGCACGGCGGGGCCAACAATCAAGGCGTGTGGAGGGCAGGCTGCAGGGCGGCGGCGACTGCGCAGCGCCGCAGCATGCATTATTACACCATGTAAGACACAGGGATGCAGAAAGGCCAGCAGTACGGGCGCCCAAGGCGGGACTCGCAGGGGTGTGTATGAGCTGGTCCTGACCCCCAGCAGGCAGGCCACAGAGGTACCCAACCGGCCGTGCGACTGGGCTCTTCCCAAGGGACCGTCACCCCCAGCGCCCCGCCGTGCACTCACCCATATGTATGCATGCCGAATACGTACGCAGCGGCGCCACCGCCCGCCAGTCACCGTCGTCGGTCACTGTGCAGGGTGGGGCGTCCAGGGGCAGCCGGAGGGGCACGGCGGGGCCAACAATCAAGGCGTGTGGGGGCAGGCAGCAGGGCGGCGGCGACTGCGCAGCGCCGCAGCATGCATTATTACACCATGTAAGACACAGGGATGCAGGAAGGCCAGCAGTACGGGCGCCCAAGGCGGGACTCGCAGGGGTGTGTATTAGCTGGTCCTGACCCCCAGCAGGCCGCCCACAGAGGTACCCAACCGGCCGTGCGACTGGACTCTTCCCAAGGGACCGTCACCCCAGCGCCCCGCCGTGCACTCACCCATATGTATGCATGCCGAAAACGTACGCATCGGCGCCACCACCGCCCGCCAGTCACCGTCGTCGGTCACTGTGCAGGGAGGGGCGTCCAGGGGCAGCAGGAGGCACGGCGGGGCCAACAATCAAGGCGTGTGGAGGGCAGGCTGCAGGGCGGCGGCGACTGCGCAGCGCCGCAGCATGCATTATTACACCATGTAAGACACAGGGATGCAGAAAGGCCAGCAGTACGGGCGCCCAAGGCGGGACTCGCAGGGGTGTGTATGAGCTGGTCCTGACCCCCAGCAGGCAGGCCACAGAGGTACCCAACCGGCCGTGCGACTGGGCTCTTCCCAAGGGACCGTCACCCCAGCGCCCCGCCGTGCACTCACCCATTTGTATGCATGCCGAATACGTACGCAGCGGCGCCACCACCGCCCGCCAGTCACCGTCGTCGGTCACTGTGCAGGGTGGGGCGTCCAGGGGCAGCCGGAGGGCACGGCGGGGCCAACAATCAAGGCGTGTGGGGGCAGGCAGCAGGGCGGCGGCGACTGCGCAGCGCCGCAGCATGCATTATTACACCATGTAAGACACAGGGATGCAGGAAGGCCAGCAGTACGGGCGCCCAAGGCGGGACTCGCAGGGGTGTGTATTAGCTGGTCCTGACCCCCAGCAGGCCGCCCACAGAGGTACCCAACCGGCCGTGCGACTGGACTCTTCCCAAGGGACCGTCACCCCAGCGCCCCGCCGTGCACTCACCCATATGTATGCATGCCGAAAACGTACGCATCGGCGCCACCACCGCCCGCCAGTCACCGTCGTCGGTCACTGTGCAGGAGGGGCGTCCAGGGGCAGCAGGAGGGGCACGGCGGGGCCAACAATCAAGGCGTGTGGAGGGCAGGCTGCAGGGCGGCGGCGACTGCGCAGCGCCGCAGCATGCATTATTACACCATGTAAGACACAGGGATGCAGAAAGGCCAGCAGTACGGGCGCCCAAGGCGGGACTCGCAGGGGTGTGTATGAGCTGGTCCTGACCCCACAGCAGGCAGGCCCCAGAGGTACCCAACCGGCCGTGCGACTGGGCTCTTCCCAAGGGACCGTCACCCCAGCGCCCCGCCGTGCACTCACCCATATGTATGCATGCCGAAAACGTACGCAGCGGCGCTACCACCGCCCGCCAGTCACCGTCGTCGGTCACTGTGCAGGGTGGGGCGTCCAGGGGCAGCCGGAGGGCACGGCGGGGCCAACAATCAAGGCGTGTGGGGGCAGGCAGCAGGGCGGCGGCGACTGCGCAGCGCCGCAGCATGCATTATTACACCATGTAAGACACAGGGATGCAGAAAGGCCAGCAGTACGGGCGCCCAAGGCGGGACTCGCAGGGGGTGTGTATGAGCTGGTCCTGACCCCACAGCAGGCAGGCCCCAGAGGTACCCAACCGGCCGTGCGACTGGACTCTTCCCAAGGGACCGTCACCCCCAGCGCCCCGCCGTGCACTCACCCATATGTATGCATGCCGAATACGTACGCAGCGGCGCCACCACCGCCCGCCAGTCACCGTCGTCGGTCACTGTGCAGGGAGGGGCGTCCAGGGGCAGCAGGAGGGGGCACGGCGGGGCCAACAATTAAGGCGTGTGGAGGGCAGGCTGCAGGGCGGCGGCGACTGCGCAGCGCCGCAGCATGCATTATTACACCATGTAAGACACAGGGATGCAGAAAGGCCAGCAGTACGGGCGCCCAAGGCGGGACTCGCAGGGGTGTGTATTAGCTGGTCCTGACCCCCCAGCAGGCCGCCCACAGAGGTACCCAACCGGCCGTGCGACTGGGCTCTTCCCAAGGGACCGTCACCCCCAGCGCCCCGCCGTGCACTCACCCATATGTATGCATGCCGAATACGTACGCAGCGGCGCCACCACCGCCCGCCAGTCACCGTCGTCGGTCACTGTGCAGGGTGGGGCGTCCAGGGGCAGCAGGAGGGGCCACGGCGGGGCCAACAATCAAGGCGTGTGGAGGGCAGGCTGCAGGGCGGCGGCGACTGCGCAGCGCCGCAGCATGCATTATTACACCATGTCAGACACAGAAACGCCAGCAGTACGGGCGCCCAAGGCGGGACTCGCAGGGGGTGTGTATTAGCTGGTCCTGACCCCCCAGCAGGCCGCCCACAGAGGTACCCAACCGGCCGTGCGACTGGACTCTTCCCAAGGGACCGTCACCCCCAGCGCCCCGCCGTGCACTCACCCATATGTATGCATGCCGAATACGTACGCAGCGGCGCCACCACCGCCCGCCAGTCACCGTCGTCGGTCACTGTGCAGGGAGGGGCGTCCAGGGGCAGCCAGAGGGGGCACGGCGGGGCCAACAATCAAGGCGTGTGGAGGGCAGGCTGCAGGGCGGCGGCGACTGCGCAGCGCCGCAGCATGCATTATTACACCATGTAAGACACAGGGATGCAGAAAGGCCAGCAGTACGGGCGCCCAAGGCGGGACTCGCAGGGGGTGTGTATTAGCTGGTCCTGACCCCCCAGCAGGCCGGCCACAGAGGTACCCAACCGGCCGTGCGACTGGGCTCTTCCCAAGGGACCGTCACCCCCAGCGCCCCGCCGTGCACTCACCCATATGTATGCATGCCGAAAACGTACGCAGCGGCGCCACCACCGCCCGCCAGTCACCGTCGTCGGTCACTGTGCAGGGAGGGGCGTCCAGGGGCAGCAGGAGGGGCACGGCGGGGCCAACAATCAAGGCGTGTGGAGGGCAGGCTGCAGGGCGGCGGCGACTGCGCAGCGCCGCAGCATGCATTATTACACCATGTAAGACACAGAAACGCCAGCAGTACGGGCGCCCAAGGCGGACTCGCAGGGGTGTGTATTAGCTGGTCCTGACCCCCCAGCAGGCAGGCCACAGAGGTACCCAACCGGCCGTGCGACTGGGCTCTTCCCAAGGGACCGTCACCCCCAGCGCCCCGCCGTGCACTCACCCATTTGTATGCATGCCGAATACGTACGCAGCGGCGCCACCACCGCCCGCCAGTCACCGTCGTCGGTCACTGTGCAGGAGGGGCGTCCAGGGGCAGCAGGAGGGGCACGGCGGGGCCAACAATCAAGGCGTGTGGAGGGCAGGCTGCAGGGCGGCGGCGACTGCGCAGCGCCGCAGCATGCATTATTACACCATGTAAGACACAGGGATGCAGAAAGGCCAGCAGTACGGGCGCCCAAGGCGGGACTCGCAGGGGTGTGTATTAGCTGGTCCTGACCCCCAGCAGGCCGCCCACAGAGGTACCCAACCGGCCGTGCGACTGGGCTCTTCCCAAGGGACCGTCACCCCAGCGCCCCGCCGTGCACTCACCCATATGTATGCATGCCGAAAACGTACGCAGCGGCGCCACCACCGCCCGCCAGTCACCGTCGTCGGTCACTGTGCAGGGTGGGGCGTCCAGGGGCAGCCGGAGGGCACGGCGGGGCCAACAATCAAGGCGTGTGGGGGCAGGCAGCAGGGCGGCGGCGACTGCGCAGCGCCGCAGCATGCATTATTACACCATGTAAGACACAGGGATGCAGAAAGGCCAGCAGTACGGGCGCCCAAGGCGGGACTCGCAGGGGGTGTGTATGAGCTGGTCCTGACCCCACAGCAGGCAGGCCCCAGAGGTACCCAACCGGCCGTGCGACTGGACTCTTCCCAAGGGACCGTCACCCCCAGCGCCCCGCCGTGCACTCACCCATATGTATGCATGCCGAATACGTACGCAGCGGCGCCACCACCGCCCGCCAGTCACCGTCGTCGGTCACTGTGCAGGAGGGGCGTCCAGGGGCAGCAGGAGGCACGGCGGGGCCAACAATTAAGGCGTGTGGAGGGCAGGCTGCAGGGCGGCGGCGACTGCGCAGCGCCGCAGCATGCATTATTACACCATGTAAGACACAGGGATGCAGAAAGGCCAGCAGTACGGGCGCCCAAGGCGGGACTCGCAGGGGGTGTGTATGAGCTGGTCCTGACCCCACAGCAGGCAGGCCCCAGAGGTACCCAACCGGCCGTGCGACTGGACTCTTCCCAAGGGACCGTCACCCCCAGCGCCCCGCCGTGCACTCACCCATATGTATGCATGCCGAATACGTACGCAGCGGCGCCACCACCGCCCGCCAGTCACCGTCGTCGGTCACTGTGCAGGAGGGGCGTCCAGGGGCAGCCAGGAGGCACGGCGGGGCCAACAATCAAGGCGTGTGGAGGGCAGGCTGCAGGGCGGCGGCGACTGCGCAGCGCCGCAGCATGCATTATTACACCATGTAAGACACAGGGATGCAGAAAGGCCAGCAGTACGGGCGCCCAAGGCGGGACTCGCAGGGGTGTGTATTAGCTGGTCCTGACCCCCAGCAGGCCGGCCACAGAGGTACCCAACCGGCCGTGCGACTGGGCTCTTCCCAAGGGACCGTCACCCCCAGCGCCCCGCCGTGCACTCACCCATATGTATGCATGCCGAAAACGTACGCAGCGGCGCCCACCGCCCGCCAGTCACCGTCGTCGGTCACTGTGCAGGAGGGGCGTCCAGGGGCAGCAGGAGGGGCACGGCGGGGCCAACAATCAAGGCGTGTGGAGGGCAGGCTGCAGGGCGGCGGCGACTGCGCAGCGCCGCAGCATGCATTATTACACCATGTAAGACACAGAAACGCCAGCAGTACGGGCGCCCAAGGCGGGACTCGCAGGGGGTGTGTATTAGCTGGTCCTGACCCCCCAGCAGGCAGGCCACAGAGGTACCCAACCGGCCGTGCGACTGGGCTCTTCCCAAGGGACCGTCACCCCAGCGCCCCGCCGTGCACTCACCCATATGTATGCATGCCGAATACGTACGCAGCGGCGCCACCACCGCCCGCCAGTCACCGTCGTCGGTCACTGTGCAGGGAGGGGCGTCCAGGGGCAGCAGGAGGGGCCACGGCGGGGCCAACAATCAAGGCGTGTGGAGGGCAGGCTGCAGGGCGGCGGCGACTGCGCAGCGCCGCAGCATGCATTATTACACCATGTAAGACACAGGGATGCAGAAAGGCCAGCAGTACGGGCGCCCAAGGCGGGACTCGCAGGGGTGTGTATTAGCTGGTCCTGACCCCCAGCAGGCCGCCCACAGAGGTACCCAACCGGCCGTGCGACTGGGCTCTTCCCAAGGGACCGTCACCCCAGCGCCCCGCCGTGCACTCACCCATATGTATGCATGCCGAATACGTACGCAGCGGCGCCACCACCGCCCGCCAGTCACCGTCGTCGGTCACTGTGCAGGAGGGGCGTCCAGGGGCAGCAGGAGGGCACGGCGGGGCCAACAATCAAGGCGTGTGGAGGGCAGGCTGCAGGGCGGCGGCGACTGCGCAGCGCCGCAGCATGCATTATTACACCATGTAAGACACAGGGATGCAGGAAGGCCAGCAGTACGGGCGCCCAAGGCGGGACTCGCAAGGGGTGTGTATTAGCTGGTCCTGACCCCACAGCAGGCCGCCCACAGAGGTACCCAACCGGCCGTGCGACTGGACTCTTCCCAAGGGACCGTCACCCCAGCGCCCCGCCGTGCACTCACCCATATGTATGCATGCCGAAAACGTACGCAGCGGCGCCACCACCGCCCGCCAGTCACCGTCGTCGGTCACTGTGCAGGAGGGGCGTCCAGGGGCAGCAGGAGGGCCACGGCGGGGCCAACAATCAAGGCGTGTGGAGGGCAGGCTGCAGGGCGGCGGCGACTGCGCAGCGCCGCAGCATGCATTATTACACCATGTAAGACACAGGGATGCAGAAACGCCAGCAGTACGGGCGCCCAAGGCGGGACTCGCAGGGGTGTGTATTAGCTGGTCCTGACCCCCAGCAGGCCGCCCACAGAGGTACCCAACCGGCCGTGCGACTGGGCTCTTCCCAAGGGACCGTCACCCCAGCGCCCCGCCGTGCACTCACCCATATGTATGCATGCCGAATACGTACGCAGCGGCGCCACCACCGCCCGCCAGTCACCGTCGTCGGTCACTGTGCAGGAGGGGCGTCCAGGGGCAGCAGGAGGGCACGGCGGGGCCAACAATCAAGGCGTGTGGAGGGCAGGCTGCAGGGCGGCGGCGACTGCGCAGCGCCGCAGCATGCATTATTACACCATGTAAGACACAGGGATGCAGGAAGGCCAGCAGTACGGGCGCCCAAGGCGGGACTCGCAGGGGGTGTGTATTAGCTGGTCCTGACCCCCCAGCAGGCCGCCCACAGAGGTACCCAACCGGCCGTGCGACTGGACTCTTCCCAAGGGACCGTCACCCCCAGCGCCCCGCCGTGCACTCACCCATATGTATGCATGCCGAATACGTACGCAGCGGCGCCACCACCGCCCGCCAGTCACCGTCGTCGGTCACTGTGCAGGGAGGGGCGTCCAGGGGCAGCAGGAGGGCCACGGCGGGGCCAACAATCAAGGCGTGTGGAGGGCAGGCTGCAGGGCGGCGGCGACTGCGCAGCGCCGCAGCATGCATTATTACACCATGTAAGACACAGAAACGCCAGCAGTACGGGCGCCCAAGGCGGGACTCGCAGGGGGTGTGTATTAGCTGGTCCTGACCCCCCAGCAGGCCGCCCACAGAGGTACCCAACCGGCCGTGCGACTGGGCTCTTCCCAAGGGACCGTCACCCCAGCGCCCCGCCGTGCACTCACCCATATGTATGCATGCCGAAAACGTACGCAGCGGCGCCGCCACCGCCCGCCAGTCACCGTCGTCGGTCACTGTGCAGGGTGGGGCGTCCAGGGGCAGCCGGAGGGGCACGGCGGGGCCAACAATCAAGGCGTGTGGGGGCAGGCAGCAGGGCGGCGGCGACTGCGCAGCGCCGCAGCATGCATTATTATACCATGTAAGACACAGGGATGCAGGAAGGCCAGCAGTACGGGCGCCCAAGGCGGGACTCGCAGGGGTGTGTATTAGCTGGTCCTGACCCCCAGCAGGCCGCCCACAGAGGTACCCAACCGGCCGTGCGACTGGACTCTTCCCAAGGGACCGTCACCCCAGCGCCCCGCCGTGCACTCACCCATATGTATGCATGCCGAAAACGTACGCAGCGGCGCCACCACCGCCCGCCAGTCACCGTCGTCGGTCACTGTGCAGGGAGGGGCGTCCAGGGGCAGCAGGAGGGGGCACGGCGGGGCCAACAATCAAGGCGTGTGGAGGGCAGGCTGCAGGGCGGCGGCGACTGCGCAGCGCCGCAGCATGCATTATTACACCATGTAAGACACAGGGATGCAGAAAGGCCAGCAGTACGGGCGCCCAAGGCGGGACTCGCAGGGGGTGTGTATTAGCTGGTCCTGACCCCACAGCAGGCCGCCCACAGAGGTACCCAACCGGCCGTGCGACTGGACTCTTCCCAAGGGACCGTCACCCCCAGCGCCCCGCCGTGCACTCACCCATATGTATGCATGCCGAATACGTACGCAGCGGCGCCCACCGCCCGCCAGTCACCGTCGTCGGTCACTGTGCAGGAGGGGCGTCCAGGGGCAGCAGGAGGGCACGGCGGGGCCAACAATCAAGGCGTGTGGAGGGCAGGCTGCAGGGCGGCGGCGACTGCGCAGCGCCGCAGCATGCATTATTACACCATGTAAGACACAGGGATGCAGAAAGGCCAGCAGTACGGGCGCCCAAGGCGGGACTCGCAGGGGGTGTGTATTAGCTGGTCCTGACCCCCCAGCAGGCCGCCCACAGAGGTACCCAACCGGCCGTGCGACTGGGCTCTTCCCAAGGGACCGTCACCCCAGCGCCCCGCCGTGCACTCACCCATATGTATGCATGCCGAAAACGTACGCAGCGGCGCCACCACCGCCCGCCAGTCACCGTCGTCGGTCACTGTGCAGGAGGGGCGTCCAGGGGCAGCAGGAGGCACGGCGGGGCCAACAATCAAGGCGTGTGGAGGGCAGGCTGCAGGGCGGCGGCGACTGCGCAGCGCCGCAGCATGCATTATTACACCATGTAAGACACAGGGATGCAGAAAGGCCAGCAGTACGGGCGCCCAAGGCGGGACTCGCAGGGGTGTGTATTAGCTGGTCCTGACCCCCAGCAGGCAGGCCCCAGAGGTACCCAACCGGCCGTGCGACTGGGCTCTTCCCAAGGGACCGTCACCCCAGCGCCCCGCCGTGCACTCACCCATATGTATGCATGCCGAATACGTACGCAGCGGCGCCACCACCGCCCGCCAGTCACCGTCGTCGGTCACTGTGCAGGGGGGCGTCCAGGGGCAGCAGGAGGGGGCACGGCGGGGCCAACAATCAAGGCGTGTGGAGGGCAGGCTGCAGGGCGGCGGCGACTGCGCAGCGCCGCAGCATGCATTATTACACCATGTAAGACACAGGGATGCAGAAAGGCCAGCAGTACGGGCGCCCAAGGCGGGACTCGCAGGGGTGTGTAGCTGGTCCTGACCCCACAGCAGGCCGCCCACAGAGGTACCCAACCGGCCGTGCGACTGGGCTCTTCCCAAGGGACCGTCACCCCAGCGCCCCGCCGTGCACTCACCCATATGTATGCATGCCGAATACGTACGCAGCGGCGCCACCACCGCCCGCCAGTCACCGTCGTCGGTCACTGTGCAGGGAGGGGCGTCCAGGGGCAGCAGGAGGGGCACGGCGGGGCCAACAATCAAGGCGTGTGGAGGGCAGGCTGCAGGGCGGCGGCGACTGCGCAGCGCCGCAGCATGCATTATTACACCATGTAAGACACAGGGATGCAGAAAGGCCAGCAGTACGGGCGCCCAAGGCGGGACTCGCAGGGGGTGTGTATTAGCTGGTCCTGACCCCCCAGCAGGCCGCCCACAGAGGTACCCAACCGGCCGTGCGACTGGGCTCTTCCCAAGGGACCGTCACCCCAGCGCCCCGCCGTGCACTCACCCATATGTATGCATGCCGAATACGTACGCAGCGGCGCCACCACCGCCCGCCAGTCACCGTCGTCGGTCACTGTGCAGGGAGGGGCGTCCAGGGGCAGCAGGAGGGGCCACGGCGGGGCCAACAATCAAGGCGTGTGGAGGGCAGGCTGCAGGGCGGCGGCGACTGCGCAGCGCCGCAGCATGCATTATTACACCATGTAAGACACAGAAACGCCAGCAGTACGGGCGCCCAAGGCGGGACTCGCAGGGGGTGTGTATTAGCTGGTCCTGACCCCCCAGCAGGCCGCCCACAGAGGTACCCAACCGGCCGTGCGACTGGGCTCTTCCCAAGGGACCGTCACCCCCAGCGCCCCGCCGTGCACTCACCCATATGTATGCATGCCGAAAACGTACGCAGCGGCGCCACCACCGCCCGCCAGTCACCGTCGTCGGTCACTGTGCAGGAGGGGCGTCCAGGGGCAGCAGAGGGGCACGGCGGGGCCAACAATCAAGGCGTGTGGAGGGCAGGCTGCAGGGCGGCGGCGACTGCGCAGCGCCGCAGCATGCATTATTACACCATGTAAGACACAGGGATGCAGAAAGGCCAGCAGTACGGGCGCCCAAGGCGGGACTCGCAGGGGGTGTGTATTAGCTGGTCCTGACCCCCCAGCAGGCCGCCCACAGAGGTACCCAACCGGCCGTGCGACTGGGCTCTTCCCAAGGGACCGTCACCCCAGCGCCCCGCCGTGCACTCACCCATATGTATGCATGCCGAATACGTACGCAGCGGCGCCACCACCGCCCGCCAGTCACCGTCGTCGGTCACTGTGCAGGGAGGGGCGTCCAGGGGCAGCAGGAGGGGGCACGGCGGGGCCAACAATCAAGGCGTGTGGAGGGCAGGCTGCAGGGCGGCGGCGACTGCGCAGCGCCGCAGCATGCATTATTACACCATGTAAGACACAGAAACGCCAGCAGTACGGGCGCCCAAGGCGGGACTCGCAGGGGGTGTGTATTAGCTGGTCCTGACCCCCCAGCAGGCCGGCCACAGAGGTACCCAACCGGCCGTGCGACTGGGCTCTTCCCAAGGGACCGTCACCCCAGCGCCCCGCCGTGCACTCACCCATATGTATGCATGCCGAAAACGTACGCAGCGGCGCCACCACCGCCCGCCAGTCACCGTCGTCGGTCACTGTGCAGGGAGGGGCGTCCAGGGGCAGCAGGAGGGGGCACGGCGGGGCCAACAATCAAGGCGTGTGGAGGGCAGGCAGCAGGGCGGCGGCGACTGCGCAGCGCCGCAGCATGCATTATTACACCATGTAAGACACAGGGATGCAGAAAGGCCAGCAGTACGGGCGCCCAAGGCGGGACTCGCAGGGGTGTGTATTAGCTGGTCCTGACCCCCAGCAGGCCGCCCACAGAGGTACCCAACCGGCCGTGCGACTGGGCTCTTCCCAAGGGACCGTCACCCCAGCGCCCCGCCGTGCACTCACCCATATGTATGCATGCCGAAAACGTACGCAGCGGCGCCACCACCGCCCGCCAGTCACCGTCGTCGGTCACTGTGCAGGGAGGGGCGTCCAGGGGCAGCAGGAGGGCACGGCGGGGCCAACAATCAAGGCGTGTGGAGGGCAGGCTGCAGGGCGGCGGCGACTGCGCAGCGCCGCAGCATGCATTATTACACCATGTAAGACACAGGGATGCAGAAAGGCCAGCAGTACGGGCGCCCAAGGCGGGACTCGCAGGGGTGTGTATTAGCTGGTCCTGACCCCCAGCAGGCCGCCCACAGAGGTACCCAACCGGCCGTGCGACTGGACTCTTCCCAAGGGACCGTCACCCCAGCGCCCCGCCGTGCACTCACCCATATGTATGCATGCCGAAAACGTACGCAGCGGCGCCGCCACCGCCCGCCAGTCACCGTCGTCGGTCACTGTGCAGGGAGGGGCGTCCAGGGGCAGCAGGAGGGGGCACGGCGGGGCCAACAATCAAGGCGTGTGGAGGGCAGGCTGCAGGGCGGCGGCGACTGCGCAGCGCCGCAGCATGCATTATTACACCATGTAAGACACAGGGATGCAGAAAGGCCAGCAGTACGGGCGCCCAAGGCGGGACTCGCAGGGGTGTGTATTAGCTGGTCCTGACCCCCAGCAGGCCGCCCACAGAGGTACCCAACCGGCCGTGCGACTGGGCTCTTCCCAAGGGACCGTCACCCCCAGCGCCCCGCCGTGCACTCACCCATATGTATGCATGCCGAAAACGTACGCAGCGGCGCCACCACCGCCCGCCAGTCACCGTCGTCGGTCACTGTGCAGGGAGGGGCGTCCAGGGGCAGCAGGAGGGCACGGCGGGGCCAACAATCAAGGCGTGTGGAGGGCAGGCTGCAGGGCGGCGGCGACTGCGCAGCGCCGCAGCATGCATTATTACACCATGTAAGACACAGGGATGCAGAAAGGCCAGCAGTACGGGCGCCCAAGGCGGGACTCGCAGGGGTGTGTATTAGCTGGTCCTGACCCCCAGCAGGCAGGCCAGAGGTACCCAACCGGCCGTGCGACTGGGCTCTTCCCAAGGGACCGTCACCCCAGCGCCCCGCCGTGCACTCACCCATATGTATGCATGCCGAAAACGTACGCAGCGGCGCCGCCACCGCCCGCCAGTCACCGTCGTCGGTCACTGTGCAGGAGGGGCGTCCAGGGGCAGCAGGAGGGGCACGGCGGGGCCAACAATCAAGGCGTGTGGAGGGCAGGCTGCAGGGCGGCGGCGACTGCGCAGCGCCGCAGCATGCATTATTACACCATGTAAGACACAGGGATGCAGAAAGGCCAGCAGTACGGGCGCCCAAGGCGGGACTCGCAGGGGGTGTGTATTAGCTGGTCCTGACCCCCCAGCAGGCCGCCCACAGAGGTACCCAACCGGCCGTGCGACTGGGCTCTTCCCAAGGGACCGTCACCCCAGCGCCCCGCCGTGCACTCACCCATATGTATGCATGCCGAAAACGTACGCAGCGGCGCCACCACCGCCCGCCAGTCACCGTCGTCGGTCACTGTGCAGGGAGGGGCGTCCAGGGGCAGCAGGAGGGCACGGCGGGGCCAACAATCAAGGCGTGTGGAGGGCAGGCTGCAGGGCGGCGGCGACTGCGCAGCGCCGCAGCATGCATTATTACACCATGTAAGACACAGGGATGCAGAAAGGCCAGCAGTACGGGCGCCCAAGGCGGGACTCGCAGGGGTGTGTATTAGCTGGTCCTGACCCCCAGCAGGCCGCCCACAGAGGTACCCAACCGGCCGTGCGACTGGGCTCTTCCCAAGGGACCGTCACCCCAGCGCCCCGCCGTGCACTCACCCATATGTATGCATGCCGAAAACGTACGCAGCGGCGCCGCCACCGCCCGCCAGTCACCGTCGTCGGTCACTGTGCAGGGAGGGGCGTCCAGGGGCAGCAGGAGGGGCACGGCGGGGCCAACAATCAAGGCGTGTGGAGGGCAGGCTGCAGGGCGGCGGCGACTGCGCAGCGCCGCAGCATGCATTATTACACCATGTACGACACAGGGATGCAGAAAGGCCAGCAGTACGGGCGCCCAAGGCGGGACTCGCAGGGGTGTGTATTAGCTGGTCCTGACCCCCAGCAGGCCGCCCACAGAGGTACCCAACCGGCCGTGCGACTGGGCTCTTCCCAAGGGACCGTCACCCCAGCGCCCCGCCGTGCACTCACCCATATGTATGCATGCCGAAAACGTACGCAGCGGCGCCACCACCGCCCGCCAGTCACCGTCGTCGGTCACTGTGCAGGGAGGGGCGTCCAGGGGCAGCAGGAGGGCACGGCGGGGCCAACAATCAAGGCGTGTGGAGGGCAGGCTGCAGGGCGGCGGCGACTGCGCAGCGCCGCAGCATGCATTATTACACCATGTAAGACACAGGGATGCAGAAAGGCCAGCAGTACGGGCGCCCAAGGCGGGACTCGCAGGGGTGTGTATTAGCTGGTCCTGACCCCCAGCAGGCCGCCCACAGAGGTACCCAACCGGCCGTGCGACTGGGCTCTTCCCAAGGGACCGTCACCCCAGCGCCCCGCCGTGCACTCACCCATATGTATGCATGCCGAAAACGTACGCAGCGGCGCCACCACCGCCCGCCAGTCACCGTCGTCGGTCACTGTGCAGGAGGGGCGTCCAGGGGCAGCAGGAGGGCACGGCGGGGCCAACAATCAAGGCGTGTGGAGGGCAGGCTGCAGGGCGGCGGCGACTGCGCAGCGCCGCAGCATGCATTATTACACCATGTAAGACACAGGGATGCAGAAAGGCCAGCAGTACGGGCGCCCAAGGCGGGACTCGCAGGGGTGTGTATTAGCTGGTCCTGACCCCCAGCAGGCCGCCCACAGAGGTACCCAACCGGCCGTGCGACTGGGCTCTTCCCAAGGGACCGTCACCCCAGCGCCCCGCCGTGCACTCACCCATATGTATGCATGCCGAAAACGTACGCAGCGGCGCCGCCACCGCCCGCCAGTCACCGTCGTCGGTCACTGTGCAGGAGGGGCGTCCAGGGGCAGCAGGAGGGGCACGGCGGGGCCAACAATCAAGGCGTGTGGAGGGCAGGCTGCAGGGCGGCGGCGACTGCGCAGCGCCGCAGCATGCATTATTACACCATGTAAGACACAGGGATGCAGAAAGGCCAGCAGTACGGGCGCCCAAGGCGGGACTCGCAGGGGTGTGTATTAGCTGGTCCTGACCCCCAGCAGGCCGCACAGAGGTACCCAACCGGCCGTGCGACTGGGCTCTTCCCAAGGGACCGTCACCCCAGCGCCCCGCCGTGCACTCACCCATATGTATGCATGCCGAAAACGTACGCAGCGGCGCCACCACCGCCCGCCAGTCACCGTCGTCGGTCACTGTGCAGGGAGGGGCGTCCAGGGGCAGCAGGAGGGCACGGCGGGGCCAACAATCAAGGCGTGTGGAGGGCAGGCTGCAGGGCGGCGGCGACTGCGCAGCGCCGCAGCATGCATTATTACACCATGTCGACACACAGAAACGCCAGCAGTACGGGCGCCCAAGGCGGGACTCGCAGGGGTGTGTATTAGCTGGTCCTGACCCCCAGCAGGCCGCCCACAGAGGTACCCAACCGGCCGTGCGACTGGGCTCTTCCCAAGGGACCGTCACCCCAGCGCCCCGCCGTGCACTCACCCATATGTATGCATGCCGAAAACGTACGCAGCGGCGCCACCGCCCGCCAGTCACCGTCGTCGGTCACTGTGCAGGGAGGGGCGTCCAGGGGCAGCAGGAGGGGCACGGCGGGGCCAACAATCAAGGCGTGTGGAGGGCAGGCTGCAGGGCGGCGGCGACTGCGCAGCGCCGCAGCATGCATTATTACACCATGTAAGACACAGGGATGCAGAAAGGCCAGCAGTACGGGCGCCCAAGGCGGGACTCGCAGGGGTGTGTATTAGCTGGTCCTGACCCCCAGCAGGCCGCCCACAGAGGTACCCAACCGGCCGTGCGACTGGGCTCTTCCCAAGGGACCGTCACCCCAGCGCCCCGCCGTGCACTCACCCATATGTATGCATGCCGAAAACGTACGCAGCGGCGCCACCACCGCCCGCCAGTCACCGTCGTCGGTCACTGTGCAGGAGGGGCGTCCAGGGGCAGCAGGAGGGGCACGGCGGGGCCAACAATCAAGGCGTGTGGAGGGCAGGCTGCAGGGCGGCGGCGACTGCGCAGCGCCGCAGCATGCATTATTACACCATGTAAGACACAGAAGAAAGGCCAGCAGTACGGGCGCCCAAGGCGGGACTCGCAGGGGTGTGTATTAGCTGGTCCTGACCCCCCAGCAGGCCGCCCACAGAGGTACCCAACCGGCCGTGCGACTGGGCTCTTCCCAAGGGACCGTCACCCCAGCGCCCCGCCGTGCACTCACCCATATGTATGCATGCCGAAAACGTACGCAGCGGCGCCACCACCGCCCGCCAGTCACCGTCGTCGGTCACTGTGCAGGGAGGGGCGTCCAGGGGCAGCAGGAGGGGGCACGGCGGGGCCAACAATCAAGGCGTGTGGAGGGCAGGCTGCAGGGCGGCGGCGACTGCGCAGCGCCGCAGCATGCATTATTACACCATGTAAGACACAGGGATGCAGAAAGGCCAGCAGTACGGGCGCCCAAGGCGGGACTCGCAGGGGTGTGTATTAGCTGGTCCTGACCCCCCAGCAGGCCGCCCACAGAGGTACCCAACCGGCCGTGCGACTGGGCTCTTCCCAAGGGACCGTCACCCCCAGCGCCCCGCCGTGCACTCACCCATATGTATGCATGCCGAAAACGTACGCAGCGGCGCCCACCGCCCGCCAGTCACCGTCGTCGGTCACTGTGCAGGAGGGGCGTCCAGGGGCAGCAGGAGGGGCACGGCGGGGCCAACAATCAAGGCGTGTGGAGGGCAGGCTGCAGGGCGGCGGCGACTGCGCAGCGCCGCAGCATGCATTATTACACCATGTAAGACACAGATGCAGAAAGGCCAGCAGTACGGGCGCCCAAGGCGGGACTCGCAGGGGTGTGTATTAGCTGGTCCTGACCCCCAGCAGGCCGCCCACAGAGGTACCCAACCGGCCGTGCGACTGGGCTCTTCCCAAGGGACCGTCACCCCCAGCGCCCCGCCGTGCACTCACCCATATGTATGCATGCCGAAAACGTACGCAGCGGCGCCACCACCGCCCGCCAGTCACCGTCGTCGGTCACTGTGCAGGAGGGGCGTCCAGGGGCAGCAGGAGGGGCACGGCGGGGCCAACAATCAAGGCGTGTGGAGGGCAGGCTGCAGGGCGGCGGCGACTGCGCAGCGCCGCAGCATGCATTATTACACCATGTAAGACACAGGGATGCAGAAAGGCCAGCAGTACGGGCGCCCAAGGCGGGACTCGCAGGGGGTGTGTATTAGCTGGTCCTGACCCCCCAGCAGGCCGCCCACAGAGGTACCCAACCGGCCGTGCGACTGGGCTCTTCCCAAGGGACCGTCACCCCAGCGCCCCGCCGTGCACTCACCCATATGTATGCATGCCGAAAACGTACGCAGCGGCGCCGCCACCCGCCAGTCACCGTCGTCGGTCACTGTGCAGGGAGGGGCGTCCAGGGGCAGCAGGAGGGGCACGGCGGGGCCAACAATCAAGGCGTGTGGAGGGCAGGCTGCAGGGCGGCGGCGACTGCGCAGCGCCGCAGCATGCATTATTACACCATGTAAGACACAGGGATGCAGAAAGGCCAGCAGTACGGGCGCCCAAGGCGGGACTCGCAGGGGTGTGTATTAGCTGGTCCTGACCCCCAGCAGGCCGCCCACAGAGGTACCCAACCGGCCGTGCGACTGGGCTCTTCCCAAGGGACCGTCACCCCAGCGCCCCGCCGTGCACTCACCCATATGTATGCATGCCGAAAACGTACGCAGCGGCGCCACCACCGCCCGCCAGTCACCGTCGTCGGTCACTGTGCAGGAGGGGCGTCCAGGGGCAGCAGGAGGGGCACGGCGGGGCCAACAATCAAGGCGTGTGGAGGGCAGGCTGCAGGGCGGCGGCGACTGCGCAGCGCCGCAGCATGCATTATTACACCATGTAAGACACAGGGATGCAGAAAGGCCAGCAGTACGGGCGCCCAAGGCGGGACTCGCAGGGGTGTGTATTAGCTGGTCCTGACCCCCAGCAGGCCGCCCACAGAGGTACCCAACCGGCCGTGCGACTGGGCTCTTCCCAAGGGACCGTCACCCCAGCGCCCCGCCGTGCACTCACCCATATGTATGCATGCCGAAAACGTACGCAGCGGCGCCGCCACCGCCCGCCAGTCACCGTCGTCGGTCACTGTGCAGGGAGGGGCGTCCAGGGGCAGCAGGAGGGGCACGGCGGGGCCAACAATCAAGGCGTGTGGAGGGCAGGCAGCAGGGCGGCGGCGACTGCGCAGCGCCGCAGCATGCATTATTACACCATGTAAGACACAGGGATGCAGAAAGGCCAGCAGTACGGGCGCCCAAGGCGGGACTCGCAGGGGTGTGTATTAGCTGGTCCTGACCCCCAGCAGGCCGCCCACAGAGGTACCCAACCGGCCGTGCGACTGGGCTCTTCCCAAGGGACCGTCACCCCAGCGCCCCGCCGTGCACTCACCCATATGTATGCATGCCGAATACGCAGCAGCGCCACCACCGCCCGCCAGTCACCGTCGTCGGTCACTGTGCAGGGAGGGGCGTCCAGGGGCAGCAGGAGGGGCACGGCGGGGCCAACAATCAAGGCGTGTGGAGGGCAGGCTGCAGGGCGGCGGCGACTGCGCAGCGCCGCAGCATGCATTATTACACCATGTAAGACACAGGGATGCAGAAAGGCCAGCAGTACGGGCGCCCAAGGCGGGACTCGCAGGGGTGTGTATTAGCTGGTCCTGACCCCCAGCAGGCCGCCCACAGAGGTACCCAACCGGCCGTGCGACTGGGCTCTTCCCAAGGGACCGTCACCCCAGCGCCCCGCCGTGCACTCACCCATATGTATGCATGCCGAAAACGTACGCAGCGGCGCCCACCGCCCGCCAGTCACCGTCGTCGGTCACTGTGCAGGGAGGGGCGTCCAGGGGCAGCAGGAGGGGCACGGCGGGGCCAACAATCAAGGCGTGTGGAGGGCAGGCTGCAGGGCGGCGGCGACTGCGCAGCGCCGCAGCATGCATTATTACACCATGTACGACACAGGGATGCAGAAAGGCCAGCAGTACGGGCGCCCAAGGCGGGACTCGCAGGGGTGTGTATTAGCTGGTCCTGACCCCCAGCAGGCCGCCCACAGAGGTACCCAACCGGCCGTGCGACTGGGCTCTTCCCAAGGGACCGTCACCCCAGCGCCCCGCCGTGCACTCACCCATATGTATGCATGCCGAAAACGTACGCAGCGGCGCCGCCACCGCCCGCCAGTCACCGTCGTCGGTCACTGTGCAGGGAGGGGCGTCCAGGGGCAGCAGGAGGGGCACGGCGGGGCCAACAATCAAGGCGTGTGGAGGGCAGGCTGCAGGGCGGCGGCGACTGCGCAGCGCCGCAGCATGCATTATTACACCATGTAAGACACAGGGATGCAGAAAGGCCAGCAGTACGGGCGCCCAAGGCGGGACTCGCAGGGGGTGTGTATTAGCTGGTCCTGACCCCCAGCAGGCCGCACAGAGGTACCCAACCGGCCGTGCGACTGGGCTCTTCCCAAGGGACCGTCACCCCAGCGCCCCGCCGTGCACTCACCCATATGTATGCATGCCGAAAACGTACGCAGCGGCGCCGCCACCGCCCGCCAGTCACCGTCGTCGGTCACTGTGCAGGAGGGGCGTCCAGGGGCAGCAGGAGGGCACGGCGGGGCCAACAATCAAGGCGTGTGGAGGGCAGGCTGCAGGGCGGCGGCGACTGCGCAGCGCCGCAGCATGCATTATTACACCATGTAAGACACAGGGATGCAGAAAGGCCAGCAGTACGGGCGCCCAAGGCGGGACTCGCAGGGGGTGTGTATTAGCTGGTCCTGACCCCCCAGCAGGCCGCCCACAGAGGTACCCAACCGGCCGTGCGACTGGGCTCTTCCCAAGGGACCGTCACCCCAGCGCCCCGCCGTGCACTCACCCATATGTATGCATGCCGAAAACGTACGCAGCGGCGCCACCACCGCCCGCCAGTCACCGTCGTCGGTCACTGTGCAGGGAGGGGCGTCCAGGGGCAGCAGGAGGGGGCACGGCGGGGCCAACAATCAAGGCGTGTGGAGGGCAGGCTGCAGGGCGGCGGCGACTGCGCAGCGCCGCAGCATGCATTATTACACCATGTACGACACAGGGATGCAGAAAGGCCAGCAGTACGGGCGCCCAAGGCGGGACTCGCAGGGGGTGTGTATTAGCTGGTCCTGACCCCCCAGCAGGCCGCCCACAGAGGTACCCAACCGGCCGTGCGACTGGGCTCTTCCCAAGGGACCGTCACCCCAGCGCCCCGCCGTGCACTCACCCATATGTATGCATGCCGAAAACGTACGCAGCGGCGCCGCCACCGCCCGCCAGTCACCGTCGTCGGTCACTGTGCAGGGAGGGGCGTCCAGGGGCAGCAGGAGGGCACGGCGGGGCCAACAATCAAGGCGTGTGGAGGGCAGGCTGCAGGGCGGCGGCGACTGCGCAGCGCCGCAGCATGCATTATTACACCATGTAAGACACAGGGATGCAGAAAGGCCAGCAGTACGGGCGCCCAAGGCGGGACTCGCAGGGGTGTGTATTAGCTGGTCCTGACCCCCAGCAGGCCGCACAGAGGTACCCAACCGGCCGTGCGACTGGGCTCTTCCCAAGGGACCGTCACCCCAGCGCCCCGCCGTGCACTCACCCATATGTATGCATGCCGAAAACGTACGCAGCGGCGCCGCCACCGCCCGCCAGTCACCGTCGTCGGTCACTGTGCAGGGAGGGGCGTCCAGGGGCAGCAGGAGGGGCACGGCGGGGCCAACAGTCAAGGCGTGTGGAGGGCAGGCTGCAGGGCGGCGGCGACTGCGCAGCGCCGCAGCATGCATTATTACACCATGTAAGACACAGGGATGCAGAAAGGCCAGCAGTACGGGCGCCCAAGGCGGGACTCGCAGGGGGTGTGTATTAGCTGGTCCTGACCCCCAGCAGGCCGCCACAGAGGTACCCAACCGGCCGTGCGACTGGGCTCTTCCCAAGGGACCGTCACCCCAGCGCCCCGCCGTGCACTCACCCATATGTATGCATGCCGAAAACGTACGCAGCGGCGCCGCCACCGCCCGCCAGTCACCGTCGTCGGTCACTGTGCAGGGAGGGGCGTCCAGGGGCAGCAGGAGGGGGCACGGCGGGGCCAACAATCAAGGCGTGTGGAGGGCAGGCTGCAGGGCGGCGGCGACTGCGCAGCGCCGCAGCATGCATTATTACACCATGTAAGACACAGGGATGCAGAAAGGCCAGCAGTACGGGCGCCCAAGGCGGGACTCGCAGGGGTGTGTATTAGCTGGTCCTGACCCCCAGCAGGCCGCACAGAGGTACCCAACCGGCCGTGCGACTGGGCTCTTCCCAAGGGACCGTCACCCCCAGCGCCCCGCCGTGCACTCACCCATATGTATGCATGCCGAAAACGTACGCAGCGGCGCCGCCACCGCCCGCCAGTCACCGTCGTCGGTCACTGTGCAGGAGGGGTGTCCAGGGGCAGCAGGAGGGGCACGGCGGGGCCAACAATCAAGGCGTGTGGAGGGCAGGCTGCAGGGCGGCGGCGACTGCGCAGCGCCGCAGCATGCATTATTACACCATGTAAGACACAGGGATGCAGAAAGGCCAGCAGTACGGGCGCCCAAGGCGGGACTCGCAGGGGTGTGTATTAGCTGGTCCTGACCCCCAGCAGGCCGCCCACAGAGGTACCCAACCGGCCGTGCGACTGGGCTCTTCCCAAGGGACCGTCACCCCAGCGCCCCGCCGTGCACTCACCCATATGTATGCATGCCGAAAACGTACGCAGCGGCGCCACCACCGCCCGCCAGTCACCGTCGTCGGTCACTGTGCAGGAGGGGCGTCCAGGGGCAGCAGGAGGGGCACGGCGGGGCCAACAATCAAGGCGTGTGGAGGGCAGGCTGCAGGGCGGCGGCGACTGCGCAGCGCCGCAGCATGCATTATTACACCATGTACGACACAGGGATGCAGAAAGGCCAGCAGTACGGGCGCCCAAGGCGGGACTCGCAGGGGTGTGTATTAGCTGGTCCTGACCCCCAGCAGGCCGCCCACAGAGGTACCCAACCGGCCGTGCGACTGGGCTCTTCCCAAGGGACCGTCACCCCAGCGCCCCGCCGTGCACTCACCCATATGTATGCATGCCGAAAACGTACGCAGCGGCGCCACCACCGCCCGCCAGTCACCGTCGTCGGTCACTGTGCAGGGAGGGGCGTCCAGGGGCAGCAGGAGGGGCACGGCGGGGCCAACAATCAAGGCGTGTGGAGGGCAGGCTGCAGGGCGGCGGCGACTGCGCAGCGCCGCAGCATGCATTATTACACCATGTACGACACAGGGATGCAGAAAGGCCAGCAGTACGGGCGCCCAAGGCGGGACTCGCAGGGGGTGTGTATTAGCTGGTCCTGACCCCCCAGCAGGCCGCCCACAGAGGTACCCAACCGGCCGTGCGACTGGGCTCTTCCCAAGGGACCGTCACCCCAGCGCCCCGCCGTACACTCACCCATATGTATGCATGCCGAAAACGTACGCAGCGGCGCCACCACCGCCCGCCAGTCACCGTCGTCGGTCACTGTGCAGGGAGGGGTGTCCAGGGGCAGCAGGAGGGGGCACGGCGGGGCCAACAATCAAGGCGTGTGGAGGGCAGGCTGCAGGGCGGCGGCGACTGCGCAGCGCCGCAGCATGCATTATTACACCATGTAAGACACAGGGATGCAGAAAGGCCAGCAGTACGGGCGCCCAAGGCGGGACTCGCAGGGGTGTGTATTAGCCCGTCCTGACCCCCCAGCAGGCCGCATCCAACCGGCCGTGCGACTGGGCTCTTCCCAAGGGACCGTCACCCCCAGCGCCCCGCCGTACACTCACCCATATGTATGCATGCCGAAAACGTACGCAGCGGCGCCACCGCCCGCCAGTCACCGTCGTCGGTCACTGTGCAGGGAGGGGCGTCCAGGGGCAGCAGGAGGGGCACGGCGGGGCCAACAGTCAAGGCGTGTGGAGGGCAGGCAGCAGGGCGGCGGCGACTGCGCAGCGCCGCAGCATGCATTATTACACCATGTAAGACACAGGGATGCAGACGGCCAGCAGTACGGGCGCCCAAGGCGGGACTCGCAGGGGTGTGTATTAGCTGGTCCTGACCCCCAGCAGGCCGCCCACAGAGGTACCCAACCGGCCGTGCGACTGGGCTCTTCCCAAGGGACCGTCACCCCAGCGCCCCGCCGTGCACTCACCCATATGTATGCATGCCGAAAACGTACGCAGCGGCGCCACCACCGCCCGCCAGTCACCGTCGTCGGTCACTGTGCAGGGAGGGGTGTCCAGGGGAAGCAGGAGGGGCACGGCGGGGCCAACAATCAAGGCGTGTGGAGGGCAGGCTGCAGGGCGGCGGCGACTGCGCAGCGCCGCAGCATGCATTATTACACCATGTAAGACACAGGGATGCAGAAAGGCCAGCAGTACGGGCGCCCAAGGCGGGACTCGCAGGGGTGTGTATTAGCTGGTCCTGACCCCCAGCAGGCCGCCCACAGAGGTACCCAACCGGCCGTGCGACTGGGCTCTTCCCAAGGGACCGTCACCCCAGCGCCCCGCCGTGCACTCACCCATATGTATGCATGCCGAAAACGTACGCAGCGGCGCCACCGCCCGCCAGTCACCGTCGTCGGTCACTGTGCAGGAGGGGCGTCCAGGGGCAGCAGGAGGGGCACGGCGGGGCCAACAATCAAGGCGTGTGGAGGGCAGGCTGCAGGGCGGCGGCGACTGCGCAGCGCCGCAGCATGCATTATTACACCATGTAAGACACAGGGATGCAGAAAGGCCAGCAGTACGGGCGCCCAAGGCGGGACTCGCAGGGGTGTGTATTAGCTGGTCCTGACCCCCAGCAGGCCGCCCACAGAGGTACCCAACCGGCCGTGCGACTGGGCTCTTCCCAAGGGACCGTCACCCCAGCGCCCCGCCGTGCACTCACCCATATGTATGCATGCCGAAAACGTACGCAGCGGCGCCACCACCGCCCGCCAGTCACCGTCGTCGGTCACTGTGCAGGAGGGGCGTCCAGGGGCAGCAGGAGGGGCACGGCGGGGCCAACAATCAAGGCGTGTGGAGGGCAGGCTGCAGGGCGGCGGCGACTGCGCAGCGCCGCAGCATGCATTATTACACCATGTACGACACAGGGATGCAGAAAGGCCAGCAGTACGGGCGCCCAAGGCGGGACTCGCAGGGGTGTGTATTAGCTGGTCCTGACCCCCAGCAGGCCGCCCACAGAGGTACCCAACCGGCCGTGCGACTGGGCTCTTCCCAAGGGACCGTCACCCCAGCGCCCCGCCGTGCACTCACCCATATGTATGCATGCCGAAAACGTACGCAGCGGCGCCGCCACCGCCCGCCAGTCACCGTCGTCGGTCACTGTGCAGGGAGGGGCGTCCAGGGGCAGCAGGAGGGGCACGGCGGGGCCAACAATCAAGGCGTGTGGAGGGCAGGCTGCAGGGCGGCGGCGACTGCGCAGCGCCGCAGCATGCATTATTACACCATGTAAGACACAGGGATGCAGAAAGGCCAGCAGTACGGGCGCCCAAGGCGGGACTCGCAGGGGTGTGTATTAGCTGGTCCTGACCCCCAGCAGGCCGGCCACAGAGGTACCCAACCGGCCGTGCGACTGGGCTCTTCCCAAGGGACCGTCACCCCAGCGCCCCGCCGTGCACTCACCCATATGTATGCATGCCGAAAACGTACGCAGCGGCGCCACCACCGCCCGCCAGTCACCGTCGTCGGTCACTGTGCAGGAGGGGCGTCCAGGGGCAGCAGGAGGGGCACGGCGGGGCCAACAATCAAGGCGTGTGGAGGGCAGGCTGCAGGGCGGCGGCGACTGCGCAGCGCCGCAGCATGCATTATTACACCATGTAAGACACAGGGATGCAGAAAGGCCAGCAGTACGGGCGCCCAAGGCGGGACTCGCAGGGGTGTGTATTAGCTGGTCCTGACCCCCAGCAGGCCGCCCACAGAGGTACCCAACCGGCCGTGCGACTGGGCTCTTCCCAAGGGACCGTCACCCCAGCGCCCCGCCGTGCACTCACCCATATGTATGCATGCCGAAAACGTACGCAGCGGCGCCACCACCGCCCGCCAGTCACCGTCGTCGGTCACTGTGCAGGGAGGGGCGTCCAGGGGCAGCAGGAGGGGCCACGGCGGGGCCAACAATCAAGGCGTGTGGAGGGCAGGCTGCAGGGCGGCGGCGACTGCGCAGCGCCGCAGCATGCATTATTACACCATGTAAGACACAGGGATGCAGAAAGGCCAGCAGTACGGGCGCCCAAGGCGGGACTCGCAGGGGGTGTGTATTAGCTGGTCCTGACCCCCCAGCAGGCCGCCCACAGAGGTACCCAACCGGCCGTGCGACTGGGCTCTTCCCAAGGGACCGTCACCCCCAGCGCCCCGCCGTGCACTCACCCATATGTATGCATGCCGAAAACGTACGCAGCGGCGCCGCCACCGCCCGCCAGTCACCGTCGTCGGTCACTGTGCAGGGAGGGGCGTCCAGGGGCAGCAGGAGGGGGCACGGCGGGGCCAACAATCAAGGCGTGTGGAGGGCAGGCTGCAGGGCGGCGGCGACTGCGCAGCGCCGCAGCATGCATTATTACACCATGTAAGACACAGGGATGCAGAAAGGCCAGCAGTACGGGCGCCCAAGGCGGGACTCGCAGGGGTGTGTATTAGCTGGTCCTGACCCCCAGCAGGCCGCCCACAGAGGTACCCAACCGGCCGTGCGACTGGGCTCTTCCCAAGGGACCGTCACCCCAGCGCCCCGCCGTGCACTCACCCATATGTATGCATGCCGAAAACGTACGCAGCGGCGCCGCCACCGCCCGCCAGTCACCGTCGTCGGTCACTGTGCAGGGAGGGGCGTCCAGGGGCAGCAGGAGGGCACGGCGGGGCCAACAATCAAGGCGTGTGGAGGGCAGGCTGCAGGGCGGCGGCGACTGCGCAGCGCCGCAGCATGCATTATTACACCATGTAAGACACAGAAGACGCCAGCAGTACGGGCGCCCAAGGCGGGACTCGCAGGGGTGTGTATTAGCTGGTCCTGACCCCCAGCAGGCCGCCCACAGAGGTACCCAACCGGCCGTGCGACTGGGCTCTTCCCAAGGGACCGTCACCCCAGCGCCCCGCCGTGCACTCACCCATATGTATGCATGCCGAATAACGTACGCAGCGGCGCCACCGCCCGCCAGTCACCGTCGTCGGTCACTGTGCAGGGAGGGGCGTCCAGGGGCAGCAGGGGGGCACGGCGGGGCCAACAATCAAGGCGTGTGGAGGGCAGGCAGCAGGGCGGCGGCGACTGCGCAGCGCCGCAGCATGCATTATTACACCATGTAAGACACAGGGATGCAGAAAGGCCAGCAGTACGGGCGCCCAAGGCGGGACTCGCAGGGGTGTGTATTAGCTGGTCCTGACCCCCAGCAGGCCGCCCACAGAGGTACCGGCCGTGCGACTGGGCTCTTCCCAAGGGACCGTCACCCCAGCGCCCCGCCGTGCACTCACCCATATGTATGCATGCCGAAAACGTACGCAGCGGCGCCACCACCGCCCGCCAGTCACCGTCGTCGGTCACTGTGCAGGAGGGGCGTCCAGGGGCAGCAGGAGGGCACGGCGGGGCCAACAATCAAGGCGTGTGGAGGGCAGGCTGCAGGGCGGCGGCGACTGCGCAGCGCCGCAGCATGCATTATTACACCATGTAAGACACAGATGCAGAAAGGCCAGCAGTACGGGCGCCCAAGGCGGGACTCGCAGGGGTGTGTATTAGCTGGTCCTGACCCCCAGCAGGCCGCCCACAGAGGTACCCAACCGGCCGTGCGACTGGGCTCTTCCCAAGGGACCGTCACCCCAGCGCCCCGCCGTGCACTCACCCATATGTATGCATGCCGAAAACGTACGCAGCGGCGCCACCACCGCCCGCCAGTCACCGTCGTCGGTCACTGTGCAGGAGGGGCGTCCAGGGGCAGCAGGAGGGGGCACGGCGGGGCCAACAATCAAGGCGTGTGGAGGGCAGGCTGCAGGGCGGCGGCGACTGCGCAGCGCCGCAGCATGCATTATTACACCATGTACGACACAGGGATGCAGAAAGGCCAGCAGTACGGGCGCCCAAGGCGGGACTCGCAGGGGTGTGTATTAGCTGGTCCTGACCCCCAGCAGGCCGCCCACAGAGGTACCCAACCGGCCGTGCGACTGGGCTCTTCCCAAGGGACCGTCACCCCAGCGCCCCGCCGTGCACTCACCCATATGTATGCATGCCGAAAACGTACGCAGCGGCGCCACCACCGCCCGCCAGTCACCGTCGTCGGTCACTGTGCAGGAGGGGCGTCCAGGGGCAGCAGGAGGGGCACGGCGGGGCCAACAATCAAGGCGTGTGGAGGGCAGGCTGCAGGGCGGCGGCGACTGCGCAGCGCCGCAGCATGCATTATTACACCATGTAAGACACAGGGATGCAGAAAGGCCACCACCGCCCGCCAGTACCCACCGGCCGTGCGACTCTCTTCCCAAGGGACCGTCACCCCAGCGCCCCGCCGTGCACTCACCCATATGTATGCATGCCGAGGCAGCGGCGTCAGGGGCAGCAGGAGGGGGCACGGCGGGGCCAACAATCAAGGCGTGTGGAGGGCAGGCTGCAGGGCGGCGGCGACTGCGCAGCGCCGCAGCATGCATTATTACACCATGTAAGACACAGGGATGCAGAAAGGCCAGCAGTACGGGCGCCCAAGGCGGGACTCGCAGGGGTGTGTATTAGCTGGTCCTGACCCCCAGCAGGCCGCCCACAGAGGTACCCAACCGGCCGTGCGACTGGGCTCTTCCCAAGGGACCGTCACCCCAGCGCCCCGCCGTGCACTCACCCATATGTATGCATGCCGAAAACGTACGCAGCGGCGCCACCACCGCCCGCCAGTCACCGTCGTCGGTCACTGTGCAGGGAGGGGCGTCCAGGGGCAGCAGGAGGGCACGGCGGGGCCAACAATCAAGGCGTGTGGAGGGCAGGCTGCAGGGCGGCGGCGACTGCGCAGCGCCGCAGCATGCATTATTACACCATGTAAGACACAGGGATGCAGAAAGGCCAGCAGTACGGGCGCCCAAGGCGGGACTCGCAGGGGTGTGTATTAGCTGGTCCTGACCCCCAGCAGGCCGCCCACAGAGGTACCCAACCGGCCGTGCGACTGGGCTCTTCCCAAGGGACCGTCACCCCCAGCGCCCCGCCGTGCACTCACCCATATGTATGCATGCCGAAAACGTACGCAGCGGCGCCACCGCCCGCCAGTCACCGTCGTCGGTCACTGTGCAGGGAGGGGCGTCCAGGGGCAGCAGGAGGGGCACGGCGGGGCCAACAATCAAGGCGTGTGGAGGGCAGGCTGCAGGGCGGCGGCGACTGCGCAGCGCCGCAGCATGCATTATTACACCATGTAAGACACAGGGATGCAGAAGGCCACCACCGCCCGCCAGTCACCATCGTCGGTCACTGTGCATGGGGAGGGCGTCCAGGGGCAGCAGGAGGGGCACGGCGGGGCCAACAATCAAGGCGTGTGGAGGGCAGGCTGCAGGGCGGCGGCGACTGCGCAGCGCCGCAGCATGCATTATTACACCATGTAAGACACAGGGATGCAGAAAGGCCAGCAGTACGGGCGCCCAAGGCGGGACTCGCAGGGGTGTGTATTAGCTGGTCCTGACCCCCAGCAGGCCGCCCACAGAGGTACCCAACCGGCCGTGCGACTGGGCTCTTCCCAAGGGACCGTCACCCCAGCGCCCCGCCGTGCACTCACCCATATGTATGCATGCCGAAAACGTACGCAGCGGCGCCACCGCCCGCCAGTCACCGTCGTCGGTCACTGTGCAGGGAGGGGCGTCCAGGGGCAGCAGGAGGGGCACGGCGGGGCCAACAATCAAGGCGTGTGGAGGGCAGGCTGCAGGGCGGCGGCGACTGCGCAGCGCCGCAGCATGCATTATTACACCATGTACGACACAGGGATGCAGAAAGGCCAGCAGTACGGGCGCCCAAGGCGGGACTCGCAGGGGTGTGTATTAGCTGGTCCTGACCCCCAGCAGGCCGCCCACAGAGGTACCCAACCGGCCGTGCGACTGGGCTCTTCCCAAGGGACCGTCACCCCAGCGCCCCGCCGTGCACTCACCCATATGTATGCATGCCGAAAACGTACGCAGCGGCGCCACCACCGCCCGCCAGTCACCGTCGTCGGTCACTGTGCTGGGAGGGGTCCAGGGGCAGCAGGAGGGCACGGCGGGGCCAACAATCAAGGCGTGTGGAGGGCAGGCTGCAGGGCGGCGGCGACTGCGCAGCGCCGCAGCATGCATTATTACACCATGTACGACACAGGGATGCAGAAAGGCCAGCAGTACGGGCGCCCAAGGCGGGACTCGCAGGGCGTGTGTATTAGCTGGTCCTGACCCCCAGCAGGCCGCCCACAGAGGTACCCAACCGGCCGTGCGACTGGGCTCTTCCCAAGGGACCGTCACCCCAGCGCCCCGCCGTGCACTCACCCATATGTATGCATGCCGAAAACGTACGCAGCGGCGCGCCACCGCCCGCCAGTCACCGTCGTCGGTCACTGTGCAGGAGGGGTGTCCAGGGGCAGCAGGAGGGGCACGGCGGGGCCAACAATCAAGGCGTGTGGAGGGCAGGCTGCAGGGCGGCGGCGACTGCGCAGCGCCGCAGCATGCATTATTACACCATGTAAGACACAGGGATGCAGAAAGGCCAGCAGTACGGGCGCCCAAGGCGGGACTCGCAGGGGTGTGTATTAGCTGGTCCTGACCCCCAGCAGGCCGCCCACAGAGGTACCCAACCGGCCGTGCGACTGGGCTCTTCCCAAGGGACCGTCACCCCAGCGCCCCGCCGTGCACTCACCCATATGTATGCATGCCGAAAACGTACGCAGCGGCGCCACCACCGCCCGCCAGTCACCGTCGTCGGTCACTGTGCAGGAGGGGCGTCCAGGGGCAGCAGGAGGGGCACGGCGGGGCCAACAATCAAGGCGTGTGGAGGGCAGGCTGCAGGGCGGCGGCGACTGCGCAGCGCCGCAGCATGCATTATTACACCATGTACGACACAGGGATGCAGAAAGGCCAGCAGTACGGGCGCCCAAGGCGGGACTCGCAGGGGGTGTGTATTAGCTGGTCCTGACCCCCAGCAGGCCGCCCACAGAGGTACCCAACCGGCCGTGCGACTGGGCTCTTCCCAGGGACCGTCACCCCAGCGCCCCGCCGTGCACTCACCCATATGTATGCATGCCGAAAACGTACGCAGCGGCGCCACCACCGCCCGCCAGTCACCGTCGTCGGTCACTGTGCAGGGAGGGGCGTCCAGGGGCAGCAGGAGGGGGCACGGCGGGGCCAACAATCAAGGCGTGTGGAGGGCAGGCAGCAGGGCGGCGGCGACTGCGCAGCGCCGCAGCATGCATTATTACACCATGTAAGACACAGGGATGCAGAAAGGCCAGCAGTACGGGCGCCCAAGGCGGGACTCGCAGGGGGTGTGTATTAGCTGGTCCTGACCCCCCAGCAGGCCGCCCACAGAGGTACCCAACCGGCCGTGCGACTGGGCTCTTCCCAAGGGACCGTCACCCCAGCGCCCCGCCGTGCACTCACCCATATGTATGCATGCCGAAAACGTACGCAGCGGCGCCACCGCCCGCCAGTCACCGTCGTCGGTCACTGTGCAGGGAGGGGCGTCCAGGGGCAGCAGGAGGGGCACGGCGGGGCCAACAATCAAGGCGTGTGGAGGGCAGGCTGCAGGGCGGCGGCGACTGCGCAGCGCCGCAGCATGCATTATTACACCATGTAAGACACAGGGATGCAGAAAGGCCAGCAGTACGGGCGCCCAAGGCGGGACTCGCAGAGGTGTGTATTAGCTGGTCCTGACCCCCAGCAGGCCGCCCACAGAGGTACCCAACCGGCCGTGCGACTGGGCTCTTCCCAAGGGACCGTCACCCCAGCGCCCCGCCGTGCACTCACCCATATGTATGCATGCCGAAAACGTACGCAGCGGCGCCACCACCGCCCGCCAGTCACCGTCGTCGGTCACTGTGCAGGGAGGGGTGTCCAGGGGCAGCAGGAGGGAGCACGGCGGGGCCAACAATCAAGGCGTGTGGAGGGCAGGCTGCAGGGCGGCGGCGACTGCGCAGCGCCGCAGCATGCATTATTACACCATGTACGACACAGGGATGCAGAAAGGCCAGCAGTACGGGCGCCCAAGGCGGGACTCGCAGAGCGTGTGTATTAGCTGGTCCTGACCCCCAGCAGGCCGCCCACAGAGGTACCAACCGGCCGTGCGACTGGGCTCTTCCCAAGGGACCGTCACCCCAGCGCCCCGCCGTGCACTCACCCATATGTATGCATGCCGAAAACGTACGCAGCGGCGCCACCACCGCCCGCCAGTCACCGTCGTCGGTCACTGTGCAAGGGGCGTCCAGGGCAGCACGGCGGGGCCAACAATCAAGGCGTGTGGAGGGCAGGCAGCAGGGCGGCGGCGACTGCGCAGCGCCGCAGCATGCATTACACCATGTAAGACACAGGGATGCAGAAAGGCCAGCAGTACGGGCGCCCAAGGCGGGACTCGCAGGGGTGTGTATTAGCTGGTCCTGACCCCCAGCAGGCCGCCCACAGAGGTACCCAACCGGCCGTGCGACTGGGCTCTTCCCAAGGGACCGTCACCCCAGCGCCCCGCCGTACACTCACCCATATGTATGCATGCCGAAAACGTACGCAGCGGCGCCGCCCGCCAGTCACCGTCGTCGGTCACTGTGCAGGGAGGGGCGTCCAGGGGCAGCAGGAGGGCACGGCGGGGCCAACAATCAAGGCGTGTGGAGGGCAGGCTGCAGGGCGGCGGCGACTGCGCAGCGCCGCAGCATGCATTATTACACCATGTAAGACACAGGGATGCAGAAAGGCCAGCAGTACGGGCGCCCAAGGCGGGACTCGCAGGGGTGTGTATTAGCTGGTCCTGACCCCCAGCAGGCCGCCCACAGAGGTACCCAACCGGCCGTGCGACTGGGCTCTTCCCAAGGGACCGTCACCCCCAGCGCCCCGCCGTACACTCACCCATATGTATGCATGCCGAAAACGTACGCAGCGGCGCCACCACCGCCCGCCAGTCACCGTCGTCGGTCACTGTGCAGGGAGGGGCGTCCAGGGGCAGCAGGAGGGGCACGGCGGGGCCAACAATCAAGGCGTGTGGAGGGCAGGCTGCAGGGCGGCGGCGACTGCGCAGCGCCGCAGCATGCATTATTACACCATGTACGACACAGGGATGCAGAAAGGCCAGCAGTACGGGCGCCCAAGGCGGGACTCGCAGGGGTGTGTATTAGCTGGTCCTGACCCCCAGCAGGCCGCCCACAGAGGTACCCAACCGGCCGTGCGACTGGGCTCTTCCCAAGGGACCGTCACCCCAGCGCCCCGCCGTGCACTCACCCATATGTATGCATGCCGAAAACGTACGCAGCGGCGCCGCCACCGCCCGCCAGTCACCGTCGTCGGTCACTGTGCAGGGAGGGGCGTCCAGGGGCAGCAGGAGGGCACGGCGGGGCCAACAGTCAAGGCGTGTGGAGGGCAGGCTGCAGGGCGGCGGCGACTGCGCAGCGCCGCAGCATGCATTATTACACCATGTAAGACACAGGGATGCAGAAAGGCCAGCAGTACGGGCGCCCAAGGCGGGACTCGCAGGGCGTGTGTATTAGCTGGTCCTGACCCCCAGCAGGCCGCACAGAGGTACCCAACCGGCCGTGCGACTGGGCTCTTCCCAAGGGACCGTCACCCCAGCGCCCCGCCGTGCACTCACCCATATGTATGCATGCCGAAAACGTACGCAGCGGCGCCACCACCGCCCGCCAGTCACCGTCGTCGGTCAGCAAGAGGGGCACGGCGGGGCCAACAATCAAGGCGTGTGGAGGGCAGGCTGCAGGGCGGCGGCGACTGCGCAGCGCCGCAGCATGCATTATTACACCATGTACGACACAGGGATGCAGAAAGGCCAGCAGTACGGGCGCCCAAGGCGGGACTCGCAGGGGTGTGTATTAGCTGGTCCTGACCCCCAGCAGGCCGCCCACAGAGGTACCCAACCGGCCGTGCGACTGGGCTCTTCCCAAGGGACCGTCACCCCAGCGCCCCGCCGTGCACTCACCCATATGTATGCATGCCGAAAACGTACGCAGCGGCGCCACCACCGCCCGCCAGTCACCGTCGTCGGTCACTGTGCAGGAGGGGTGTCCAGGGGCAGCAGGAGGGCACGGCGGGGCCAACAATCAAGGCGTGTGGAGGGCAGGCAGCAGGGCGGCGGCGACTGCGCAGCGCCGCAGCATGCATTATTACACCATGTACGACACAGGGATGCAGAAAGGCCAGCAGTACGGGCGCCCAAGGCGGGACTCGCAGGGGTGTGTATTAGCTGGTCCTGACCCCCAGCAGGCCGCACAGAGGTACCAACCGGCCGTGCGACTGGGCTCTTCCCAAGGGACCGTCACCCCAGCGCCCCGCCGTACACTCACCCATATGTATGCATGCCGAAAACGTACGCAGCGGCGCCACCGCCCGCCAGTCACCGTCGTCGGTCACTGTGCAGGAGGGGCGTCCAGGGGCAGCAGGAGGGCACGGCGGGGCCAACAGTCAAGGCGTGTGGAGGGCAGGCAGCAGGGCGGCGGCGACTGCGCAGCGCCGCAGCATGCATTATTACACCATGTAAGACACAGGGATGCAGAAAGGCCAGCAGTACGGGCGCCCAAGGCGGGACTCGCAGAGCGTGTGTATTAGCTGGTCCTGACCCCCAGCAGGCCGCCCACAGAGGTACCCAACCGGCCGTGCGACTGGGCTCTTCCCAAGGGACCGTCACCCCCAGCGCCCCGCCGTACACTCACCCATATGTATGCATGCCGATAACGTACGCAGAGGCGCCACCACCGCCCGCCAGTCACCGTCGTCGGTCACTGTGCAGGGAGGGGTGTCCAGGGGAAGCAGGAGGGAGCACGGCGGGGCCAACAGTCAAGGCGTGTGGAGGGCAGGCAGCAGGGCGGCGGCGACTGCGCAGCGCCGCAGCATGCATTATTACACCATGTACGACACAGGGAAGAAAGGCCAGCAGTACGGGCGCCCAAGGCGGGACTCGCAGGGCGTGTGTATTAGCTGGTCCTGACCCCCAGCAGGCCGCCCACAGAGGTACCCAACCGGCCGTGCGACTGGGCTCTTCCCAAGGGACCGTCACCCCAGCGCCCCGCCGTGCACTCACCCATATGTATGCATGCCGAAAACGTACGCAGCGGCGCCACCGCCCGCCAGTCACCGTCGTCGGGCAGCAGAGGGGCACGGCGGGGCCAACAGTCAAGGCGTGTGGAGGGCAGGCTGCAGGGCGGCGGCGACTGCGCAGCGCCGCAGCATGCATTATTACACCATGTACGACACAGGGATGCAGAAAGGCCAGCAGTACGGGCGCCCAAGGCGGGACTCGCAGGGGTGTGTATTAGCTGGTCCTGACCCCCAGCAGGCCGCCCACAGAGGTACCCAACCGGCCGTGCGACTGGGCTCTTCCCAAGGGACCGTCACCCCCAGCGCCCCGCCGTACACTCACCCATATGTATGCATGCCGAAAACGTACGCAGCGGCGCCACCGCCCGCCAGTCACCGTCGTCGGTCACTGTGCAGGGAGGGGTGTCCAGGGGCAGCAGGAGGGGGCACGGCGGGGCCAACAGTCAAGGCGTGTGGAGGGCAGGCAGCAGGGCGGCGGCGACTGCGCAGCGCCGCAGCATGCATTATTACACCATGTACGACACAGGGATGCAGAAAGGCCAGCAGTACGGGCGCCCAAGGCGGGACTCGCAGAGGTGTGTATTAGCTGGTCCTGACCCCCAGCAGGCCGCACAGAGGTACCCAACCGGCCGTGCGACTGGGCTCTTCCCAGGGACCGTCACCCCAGCGCCCCGCCGTGCACTCACCCATATGTATGCATGCCGAAAACGTACGCAGCGGCGCCACCACCGCCCGCCAGTCACCGTCGTCGGGCAGCAAGAGGGGGCACGGCGGGGCCAACAGTCAAGGCGTGTGGAGGGCAGGCAGCAGGGCGGCGGCGACTGCGCAGCGCCGCAGCATGCATTATTACACCATGTACGACACAGGGATGCAGAAAGGCCAGCAGTACGGGCGCCCAAGGCGGGACTCGCAGAGCGTGTGTATTAGCCCGTCCTGACCCCCCAGCAGGCCGCCCACAGAGGTACCCAACCGGCCGTGCGACTGGGCTCTTCCCAAGGGACCGTCACCCCCAGCGCCCCGCCGTACACTCACCCATATGTATGCATGCCGAAAACGTACGCAGCGGCGCCACCACCGCCCGCCAGTCACCGTCGTCGGTCACTGTGCAGGAGGGGGTCCAGGGGCAGCAGGAGGGCACGGCGGGGCCAACAGTCAAGGCGTGTGGAGGGCAGGCAGCAGGGCGGCGGCGACTGCACAGCGCCGCAGCATGCATTATTACACCATGTACGACACAGGGATGCAGAAAGGCCAGCAGTACGGGCGCCCAAGGCGGGACTCGCAGAGCGTGTGTATTAGCCCGTCCTGACCCCCCAGCAGGCCGCATCCAACCGGCCGTGCGACTGGGCTCTTCCCAAGGGACCGTCACCCCCAGCGCCCCGCCGTACACTCACCCATATGTATGCATGCCGAAAACGTACGCAGCGGCGCCACCACCGCCCGCCAGTCACCGTCGTCGGGCAGCAGGAGGGGGCACGGCGGGGCCAACAGTCAAGGCGTGTGGAGGGCAGGCAGCAGGGCGGCGGCGACTGCGCAGCGCCGCAGCATGCATTATTACACCATGTACGACACAGGGATGCAGAAAGGCCAGCAGTACGGGCGCCCAAGGCGGGACTCGCAGAGCGTGTGTATTAGCCCGTCCTGACCCCCCAGCAGGCCGCATCCAACCGGCCGTGCGACTGGGCTCTTCCCAAGGGACCGTCACCCCCAGCGCCCCGCCGTACACTCACCCATATGTATGCATGCCGAAAACGTACGCAGCGGCGCCACCACCGCCCGCCAGTCACCGTCGTCGGTCACTGCAGAGGGGCACAGCAGGAACGCCAACAGTCAAGGCGTGTGGAGGGCAGGCAGCAGGGCGGCGGCGACTGCGCAGCGCCGCAGCATGCATTATTACACCATGTACGACACAGGGATGCAGAAAGGCCAGCAGTACGGGCGCCCAAGGCGGGACTCGCAGAGCGTGTGTATTAGCCCGTCCTGACCCCCCAGCAGGCCGCCCACAGAGGTACCCAACCGGCCGTGCGACTGGGCTCTTCCCAAGGGACCGTCACCCCCAGCGCCCCGCCGTACACTCACCCATATGTATGCATGCCGAAAACGTACGCAGCGGCGCCACCACCGCCCGCCAGTCACCGTCGTCGGTCACTGTGCAGGGAGGGGTGTCCAGGGGCAGCAGGAGGGAGCACGGCGGGGCCAACAGTCAAGGCGTGTGGAGGGCAGGCAGCAGGGCGGCGGCGACTGCGCAGCGCCGCAGCATGCATTATTACACCATGTACGACACAGGGATGCAGAAAGCCAGCAGTACGGGCGCCCAAGGCGGGACTCGCAGAGCGTGTGTATTAGCCCGTCCTGACCCCCCAGCAGGCCGCCCACAGAGGTACCCAACCGGCCGTGCGACTGGGCTCTTCCCAAGGGACCGTCACCCCCAGCGCCCCGCCGTACACTCACCCATATGTATGCATGCCGAAAACGTACGCAGCGGCGCCACCACCGCCCGCCAGTCACCGTCGTCGGTCACTGTGCAGGGAGGGGTGTCCAGGGGCAGCAGGGTGGGGCACGGCGGGGCCAACAGTCAAGGCGTGTGGAGGGCAGGCAGCAGGGCGGCGGCGACTGCGCAGCGCCGCAGCATGCATTATTACACCATGTACGACACAGGGATGCAGGAAAGCCAGCAGTACGGGCGCCCAGGGCGGCAGTCGCAGGGTGTGTGTATTAGCCCGTCCTGACCTTCCAACGGGCGTCACACTGAGGTACCAAACGAGTGGGCTCTTCCCGAGGGACTGTCGCCTCCAGCTCCCCGCCTCACGTGCTGGTTTTTGTTCCGCTGCCAAAGTGGCCGTGTCCTCTCTGTATGCGCCACTGGGCCCCAGCGCTGGAGTGGTGGAGCGCCGCTGGGGTTTGCTCTGATGCCCTGGTGGTGTCGGACGCAGCACCCTACGGCTGCGTATGCAACTATGCAACTAGGACTCGCTCTAATAACATTTGCGGTTATCGATGTCAATTGTTGTGAAGCTATCTGCCTCTGCCTTTGCCGCAGAAACCGCGCGAGGATGGGCCAACAGATTTGCGCTTGCAGAGATCGTATTACACAAAAAGGAAAGTCACAATTATCTTGTTCCTTTTGTGCCAGCGTTTGGTGTACGCGAGTGACATTGCGCCCTGTGGCGGTTGCACATGCGGCGGTTGGGCTTGGGCGCGTGGGCAGGGGATGGCCCTGGCCGTGAGCTGTGCGGCAGCCGTGCCACAGGATAGCCCTTGCTTACACCATGCACGTCCAGCGCTTTGACAATGCCACGCAGCTGCATCGCTGTGCTATTGTCGTGCTTAGTACACGGATTGCAAGTATGCAGGTTTGTACGCAAGGGCGGCACAGCACGCATCGGCGACAGCTGAGACTAGGATGGGAGGTGCAACTCAAGCTATCTTGGTGGGCGTCTTGACAGCTTGAGCACGAGGATTATCTTGTCAGACACTATGCAGTGCACGTGATACACTTGACCTGTTGCTGGTGATCCTGGTGCCGGCGTGCCAGCAAGCCAGGTGATGAGGCTCACTGCCCACTCGGCTCAGGGACCTCCAGCGGTGCGTTGTGCTGTTGCAGTCAGCGAGTCATGTGAGGCTCCCTGCCCACTTGGCACACGGGTTCCCAGCGGTGCTGCTGCAGCCTATCGGAGTCATGGCTACAGCCTGCCCAGGCTCCCCATGTGGCATGGGCCCGACATCCAGTGGTGTGTGGCGCATCATGTGTTTGCTGGCGACACGTACCTGCTGCATGCATGCATGCAATGTCGGAGGCCCTGAGGGCTGAGGCTGGACGACGTTGTGTTTGGTTGGTACCAGGGTCAGGGGAGCTTCCCTGGCCAGGGCCCAGGGGCGACCCTGCAGGCATCACGGCGCCGTCACACATACGTACCCGCACGAACGGGCATTAGGGCCATCAGCCCGACCCCACCTCCCTGGCTTTTGCCTTTGTGTGGTTCAGGGTGGTTACGTCAGTTAGAGCTGATCATACCAGAATTTGTAACTGCGCAGCTCGACTTGGTCACATCACGTGCCGTGCAAAGCAGCCCCTCCTAGCCACGGTATGTCCCACTCCTCTTGGCGCCTCAGCGAATACCCAGAGAGGAAAGGTACCGGTACGCTACGCCGGTACGGCATCCACTCAGCTGTCAGTCCAGCCCCTATGCTGCTGCTGAGCTGGTATTCTTTGCCTTGTGGTTGGAGAGTTCTGCGGGCATGACCAGGTACTGGGCAGGCAGGGCGTACGCCCAAAAACATATACCAGTGAGCATGCCTCATTGTGCATCATGCCCTTACAGTGCGCCGCCGAGGGCCGGCCCACAACCAGGTGCACGCCCCTATGTGATGCCTGGTGCCACGCAGCGGTGTGCCCACCGTGCGGGGCAACACGGGGCTACACCAGCAACAACCGACGGTGCCACGGCACAGAACAACCACTGCTCTGCTCAAGGGTGCTCAACCCAAAAGCGACCACTTCAAACCTGACCTGGCGGCCCTGGCAACAGGGCAACCCGAGAGGCAAAGCAAACCTCATTGCCGCAACTCTTGAATGACGCCAACTGTCCGGGTGCACCACAAGCAAATGACCCGCACATGCCTTAACGGGCCACCGGTCTGCGGTAAGCCACGCTAAAGCGTTAGCCATTGGCATGTTGCGTACGGCAGTAGGTGGAGGCCAAACACAGCCAGCGGGCAACCCACATGGACTGAAGCTTACGGACCCCATGCACTGCTGTCCCCCCGCCGGTGCCATGCATGCTTCCGTGCCGCGCCCGGCGTGAGAGCACGTGCCGACCTGCCGCCCGCTGCCCCTTGCACACTTGCCAACCGCAAGGGCGCCCCGTGCTGCCTGCACCCAGGCCGCAACGGCAACCCAGTTAGGAGCTGCCCTGGTCGCAGCGCACGGCCAATGTGCGCTCCTTCCGCTGCCGGGCCCTTCACCTTCTCCTCCAAGCCGTGAGCGCCAGGACTCCTCAGCACCAGGGAGAACGTTCCACGCGCCACTCGTGTGGCTGTGGTGTAGCCCGCCGGGGCTGCCGCACGGCACGCAGTGCACAGACACTGCGCGCCGCCACCTCTCCACGTGCGATCGCCCAGTACCACGCGTGCCTGTTTGTCGCATGCGGTATTCGCAGGGCGCCTGCGCAGCCTCGGCGGTAGGGGCCTGCCTTGACTGGCGGTACCCGACATGACAGGACACGGCGTGCATGGTGCCTGGGCAGTAGGGAGCAGCGCGGCACAGCCTCAGCGTGAAGGAAGCGCGCGTTACGGAAAGAGTCAACCGCCCCATCCCCAAGTCACACCCCACCGAAGGTACATGCAGTGGGCACGGTCTCGTCCTGCGCCCTGCCCTCGGCCCATGGGCAGCAGCGAGCTCCGGCCGCAGCTTGCCAACACCAGCCCCACCAGCTTGCAGCGCCCATAACCATGGCGCGCCCTGCCCCTTAACCACCCGTCTCGCTGTGGGGTGTGAGCCCACTGGACTAGGCGCCAAGAACGCCAGCGAGCAGCCCCTCGGTAACCCCTGTCACCCTACCCTTGGTCGGACCGCATCTAGGTGGGCTCGGGCACCAGCCGGGCCCCACCTATCACGGAGGTATAAGTCGCTACCTTACTGCTGTGACACACTGCTCATGATATGCGGGGGTGCGTGTGCTACCGACCGCTGGGGCCAGTCCTCGGCTGTATAAGCCACGCAGACAGGAAGCTGCCGGCACCCCAGGTGCGGCAATCCCACCGCCGTGGGGGTGGGCCTTGGCTGCGGCCGCTTCCACTGCCGCCGCCTCCGCTGCTGCTGCTCCGTGCTAGGCAGCTCCGCCACGGACCGTGCCGCTGCTGTTCTCCTGCTCTCGCTGTGCCTGCGGACAAGTTGGTCGAGGATGCCGTTGGCGAGGCATCCGTTGCCGTACGCCCGGGGCGACCCAGCATGCGAAGCGCCTTACACCATCGGCACAGCGGGCACTCCTGGTGCGCAGAAACAAGCCTGGCCGCCCAGATGCAGGAACCGCAGTCCTAGATCCACTTTGCTTTGCCGAATGCAGGACACCAAGAAGGCAAGTGCACCCGCTGCGCACCTTGCTGCCGTGCAGGCGTGTTCCTTATTCCCTTGCGCTAAGCCCCAGAGTCCCTAGGGTCCGTAAAGAGCTCCTGCGCAAACCCAAGCCCAGCCTAGTGCCGCGTTGCCCCTAGGTGCTGAACCCTCCGAGCTGCACATCAGAGTGCGATACAGCTGGCTCACTGCCAAGGGCCCTGTCAATCGCCCCCAAACCATGCACTGCAAGCCTGCCGTCACGCGTGTGCCCTATGGCACCGCACGCCCGCTGGGAGCACACCCTAAGGCGGGCCTGCAGCACCGCACACTCGCCTAGCCACACTGTGGCGGTGCGTGGTGCAACCCCTTGCCGTGCTCCTCACTGCCGTTCAGCCGCGGCCTGGCAACCGGCCCACTTGTGGCGAACCGCATCACAGCGGCAGCACTAGACGGCGGGTGCAAGCGGGAGGCGTACGGCGCCGTTGCCCCCCTAAGCCGCATGAGGGCAGCCACGCTGCAGCACCCGCGCCCCACCGCCGTCCAGTCCTCGCGCCTGCAGGGTCGGACGCCCAGGCGCCAGGGGAAAGGGCTGGCATTGAAGGCACAGGGCAAAGCGTGACGACCTGGGGTATGGCGTATGGTGGGGATCCCCTAAGTGCCTGACATCGGCGGTGAACGTGCCATATGATCTGCACATGGCGGTTGCAATGGCACCCGGGAGATGCTAATCTGTGTTTCCTTTGCCAACCCTTGGCAGCAGGAGCCCAACGCGAAGCCCGCAAACACAGCTTCACTCCTTCAGTGCCTTCAGTGGGCGCCTTCAGCTCGCTGTACCGCGAAGCTGCCTCCACAAACGTTATATGCTGTTATGATACTTTGTGCCACAAGCGGACGCGCGACCTCAAGTATCGCGCTCTCCAATCCTCCACTCCTGAATGCGCGCGGCAGCAGAGCGAGGCTTGTCCAGACGTGCTGGTAGACAAGAAGCTCTGAACCTATGCTACTTTCCGTTCGTTCAAGGGACCCCAATGCCTGCTTGACTGCCACAGAAGGCCATCGTCGCCTGTCTGTACGCAGAGCAGAGAACAGATAGTGCAGATAACATGTTGCCTTTGGAGCATTGTTGCAGCGGTAGGAGCTTGCTGAGCTTGGGAGCCATTTGTACAACAACTGCAAGAAAACCCTAAAAGCAGCCTGTCAAGTCCATGGATATTGGAGTCATGTCATGTAGTCTTAATGTATGCTCAGCTCCGTGGTAATTTGGCGCGGGGCTTTCGTGAACACTTCCTCGCAAGGCAACAGACGCGCCAAGCAGCCAAGGAGCGCGACCACTGCAATATTCCTCCATGATTGTATGCGTTGCTGGTAAAATTATGTGCTGCTTGGTCAAGTGAAAGGCGCACAGTCGTGCAGCAAGTTGCCCTGTGAACTGTGATGTCGCTGTGGTCGTAAGGAACTGGGTCATGAGCCTTCCCTTTCCCATATCCATATCGGCATTGCGTGAAAGCAGCAGCTGTAGTGCGATGGCAGCCGGCGTCAACGGGTCCTTCGCCCTAGCGCCCAGGGAGCTGTAGGTCTCCCCTGGTCTCCCTTGCTGTGGTAGGGGCCGCCGTGTAAAGTGCGATGCGGTGATGGGAAGAACAAACGCCGGTTCCAAGGCACAGTTCAGAGGAGAGGGGCCGCAGTGCGTTAGCCACAGCCTACACACCAAATACCGGTACTTAAGGCCAGGGGCCCCTGCTTAAGGCGCTCCTCTGTCAAGAAGGGTGCGTTCCGGGCTATTTCGGTTCCCATGCTCGGGTTAACCTATGCGGGCCCTACCACACTTGCGCTTTGGTGCCGGAAGGGTGTAGACCTGTGCCAACAGTGTACGATATGTGCGCACGTTACACGCTGAACGCAGCTTGGGGTTTGTAGCGTTATATCGGGGCCAGGAGTCAGGTGGCAAGGGGACTGAACCACGGCTCCTCTGGTGCCGGAAAGCGACATCAGCCCAGAGCACGCTCACCCTGTTCCACCGCGACCAGCCCCTGACCGCTGTAGCACTGCATCCGACGGCTAGACAGCCCCTGTGCAGCACACAACAGGTACCGTGTACCGGTGCCCTGAGTGTCGCGTTGGGGAGAAGCCACACCAGGGTGCCCGGGAACATGAGGAAGGGGTCCGGGTGCCAGTCCTGGTCATCCCAAACTGAGCCTGCGTGGGTGCCGAGAACTCTGCCGATGATGCGTGGAAGAGCCCTCAAGCACCACCTGCGCTTGCCACGAGCCTGCGCTTGCCACGAGCGACACAACGGTGAGAACGTGTACAACAGCGCATCGGTACCCATCAGGAGGTGCAGGTACAGGACGCCTGCGCTTTTGTTGTCGTGTGCTGGTTGCCCCCGTCCTTGCCTCCTTGGGCCGCCCAAACCGCTCCGGCCCTTGGAAGCTAACCAGCCTCCACCACCATCCCCAAACACCGCCCTACTCACTCTCAGCATGCCAGATCTCACCCTTCCGCCAATCCGCTTTTGTTGCCGCACCTGGGTCCACACAGCGACGGGTCGTCTAATGCCAGTAATGGGTAAGCTGGCCGCTGCTCCCTCCGTGCCGCCCATGGCGCCCACAGGGAAAGGCGAGACACGCACGCAATGCCGAAACACAAGCACAGCCTAATACGCTCGCTGTGGGGTATGAGCCCACGAAACACCGCGCCAAGAGCGCCAGCGAGCAGCATGCATCACCCCAAGCGCCTTTGCATAGCAGTTCACCTTGCACGCACAGCACGGCAATTCGTGAGCAGCAACCGGTGCAGCATGTGCCACCCGCCCACTACCACAACCACCCGATCCCGCCATGCTGTTCCAGTTGCTGGGCCCCAAGGCCCCATCCGGAAGGCCGCCGTGGGCAGTCACGGCGTGCCCCTGTTGTGGGGCTGCCCTTTCGCCAAACGTCCCACCACCACGGCTGCTGCACGCTGGGCCCCTGCGCCAGGCTCTGCTGGCGCGTAGGAAGGCGATGTTTGCCAACCGCGCAGCCCCCCCGCATTGCTTTGATGCGCATAGCAGGACCAGCGCCCCCCAAATGCCGGCGCCGCTCGCACCCACGTTAGCCTCCGGTTGCCTGCCTGCCGCCCAACAAAAGGTTCCCGGGTAGGCCACCGCCACAATGCTGGCCATGGGCACGGAGGCTGCCGCAGCTCCCGAGTGGTAAGGCGCTGCTCCTGCCGCTGCTGCTGCGGTGGCGCCGGCGGCCGCACAACAGCAGGTCGCAGAAACGCAACGGACATGCCCCTTCAGCCGCTGTCCCACAGTTGGCAGCTCTCGCTGGCAGGTCTGGAGCCAGCTGCGGCAGGGTAGCCCAGAACAATGACACGGTATGCCGAAGCGCCGAAAAGCTTGCCCCACAGGAGGCCCTCCGCACTCACCGCAACCTCGCCCTCCAATACGCCGCGGTCCGGCCGCCAGACCGCCCAGGCGGTGTGGGTACCCACCAGGAGGGAGGCGCTGGCGGCGTCCTGCTCCACCAGACCTCGAAGGGGATTGTGCGGCGCTGGGGTGTGTGGAAGGTGGGGTGGGGTGGGGTGGGGGTTAGGGTAGACAGCAGTATGTTACTGTTTGAGCACCCTGCCACTCAATCATCGGCCAGAAACCGGACAACTGCACACAGTATGCCCCGCCCAGTTGCCTTGGCACGAGAGTGCCATGCCCTGTGTGGGGAGTAAGCCCACCACCCCGTGCCGTGCACCCGACACTGAAGGGCTTCGGCTCACTAGTATTTGCCACGAGTGCACTGTAATGACGTTCCTGGGCCAGAGCATGTGCAAACAACCCGACCCAGCTGAACCTTGCATAACCAGAGCGGTCCCTGCCTGTGCCCCTAGCCTCGGAACCATCAATTCCTTGTCCCGCTGTTCGCCCCGCCCTGCTCAGCATTACGTCCCGCAGCAGCACCTTAGCGCACGCCGCCACCAATGCATCCCCAGGGCCACGCACCGCCGCCGTGTCCCGCCCCGCCACCGTGCCCCGCGCGGGCCCCGCCATGCTCCTGCTGCCCGCCCCCCCAGGTCCGCCGCCGCCAGCTCCTGCAGGCCGATTGGGTGTCCGCCAGGTGGAAGGCGTTGGCGGCGTCCAGCTCCTCCATCTCCGTGACCGAGATGCAGCGCACGGGGGTGCGGATAACACTGTGGGGTGCGGTAGAGGCAGCGTGTCACAGCCATGCGCCCTGCACGACAGCATGTGCAAGCAGTCAGACTACCAAGACATGGCAGTGCAAGTGCGCACATGCCCGGCCGCAACAGTATCATGCCCGCCGTGGGGTACGAGCCCACCAAGTAAGGCGCCAAATCGCCGGCGAGCAGCCCTTCTTGTGAGTTACGTGTTCGCTGCGTCGCTGAAAACACCAGCTTTGACTGATACCAAGCTGCCCCCCTCGATGATAGGTCGTAAAGACAGGGAGTACAAGGGGGCGCGCGCAGAAGTTGGCTTGCTGCCGACGCCCGAGGAACCTGCCCCCGCCCCCAAGCCAGGCGCTACAACGTCACCGTCACCCACTCACACTGCGCACACCCACTGACACCACAGCCACGACCATGGCCGTACCGCGCCGCACACCCGCCTAGCCGTATGGCGCAACCCCTTGCCGTGCTCCTCACTGCCTTTCAGCCGCGGCCTGGCAACCGGCCCACCTGTGGCGTAAGAACCGCATCACAGCGGCAGCACTAGACGGTGGGTGCAAGCGGAGGCGTGCGCCGCCGCTGCCCCCATATGCCGCATAAGGGCAGCCATGCTGCAGGCGCCCGCGACCCACCGCCGTTCGGTCCTCGCGCCTACAGGGTTTGACGCCCAGGCGCCCCGGGGACAAGAACATGAGGCAACACAGCGCGTGTGTGTAAGCATAGGCACAGGGCGAACCTCGGAGACGTGGGCTAGGGGGCATGGAGGCAGAGGTGCGACACGTTCTTAGCCCCTACCTCGCATCCGCACCCTTCACGCTTTACGTCATACACGGAGGCGCGAGTGAGTGCCGTAGGCCGGTCCCTACACGCCATGGCAGTAGTGTCACCTGCGCAGTAGCTGTATGCTTAGGGTACCGACCAGCTCTTGCACGCACCTTCCCGCCCACCACGAGCTCCCCACACTCGGCCAGGCACACGAACTAGAAGGTGCAGCTTGTTATCACAAGGGTTCCAGTGTAGGATGTGAAGGGAAGCATGCGAGGCAGCGGGCCAGGGCACAGCTATGCGCAATGGTGCACACATCTTCCGCGACCGCACGTAACCACTTACACACGTACACAAGTGCGCTCCTCTGTACCCCCTCATCCGTCTACCCCCTCGCCCACCACATGCAGCTATCATCCATCTACCAACGCACCTATGCAACGGCAGCATTAGCCCCAAATGTTTGTGCACCCACCTTTCTGAGCTGCCCGTCGATCCACACGAGTAACCAGCCCCGCACGCACACAGCATTTACCCACCGATTCCAGACCGTCAGCCAGCAACGTTGCGCAACGCATATATGCATCAAACGGGCAGCTAGGTAAGGTAAGGTAAGTGCGCAACCCACTCGCCAGTCTCAGGGGCCACCAGCAGCGTGCAAGAGGCAGCCCCTTGCCGCCTTGGGGCCCGCATAAAGGCGTACCTGCAGCATAGTCAATGCCCGACGGTTACATCTGCGCATGTGTTTTCGCCTGTGAGATGCTATGCAATGGCCTTCTGTCCTCTGCCAGAAGGGGGACCCCCAGGCGTTTCGCACCTTGCAGTGTGGGCACGCTCCTCTCGCTGCATGGCGAACCAAGCCTCCATAAGCGCTGTATGTCAGTAGTTACCACGCTGTAGTTCACCTAGAGGTATCGCGGTTCTCAAACGCCTCGCAATCCGAAAGCGCGAGGCCAAGGAGCGAGGCTAGCCCCGACCCGCTTGTAGAAGCGAAGAACCAGCCCTAGGCCGCTACGCTTTCAGTAAAGTCTCCACTGTACCCCCTTGCCCAGCGATAGGCTGGTCATCGTCGGGCGTTGCGCGTCAGCCTTCGGTTCTTAAAGGCATGAAGCAGCAAGAAGCATGGATATGCAAAACGAAGTATATATTCTTCTTGATCATGACGGATACGCGTTGAGCTTGGCGACATGCGCATGAACGGCGCTGGACAGGAAACTGCCAGCCCGTAAGGAAAAGACCTAAGTTGCATACCTTCTCTGTATTTTTCCTTCGCTTTGAGTTCATCGCAAGCTTCCCGGTGGTCAGTCCTGGAGGCCTCCCCAGGCGCCAGGGGAGCTCCCCTTGACACTGCGGTCTCTTGCCCTTTGGTGCCGACAGGGTGTGCGCCCGTGCCCACATCTGCTGGGCATGCGCCCTGGATGTGACGACAGGAAGAACCACTTTGGTGAAAGTCTCAGGACTTTTGCAACAACGTGTTACACAGGGCAGGAACACGAGCAGGGTGCACGAACGGGTTTCAATCCCACCAGGCCGAGGACTCAGTGCACAGGCGCTTTCTTCCGGAGTATGGTTTCACAGTTGTGGCCCCCTTCCATAGCCCAGGCCCGTCCCACCTGATCCCACTCAGACCTGGTTCCGGCCATTAGGGACACGGGGTTTCTTATCCCGCTCGCCAGGACGAGCGAGCCTCCAGCTCACGCCACCACAGCATGGTCCCGCCCCTACGTAGCTCCTCTCCACGACGCATCCACACACCGGTAACACAAGCGGCACCCCTGTCTGGGCTCCAAACTAACCTTCTGCCCAGGAACTAGATACGAGGCAGCTATTTGGTGGCGGTTGTTGTGGTGGTGGATGCACCGAATTCCGAGCCCCTGTAACCTTCTCACGAAGAAAAAAAAAGTGGTTTGCTGTTGTGAAGGATAGCTTACCGTACTTCCCCTAGTGAACAAGCGACAGCAACTCAGCAAGGCGCTGGGGCTGCTGGGCTGCATCAAGGGTGCCGTGGCGCACGCAACACAGCAGGATCCGGGGCTTAGTGCGAAGGAGATCGGCCAACGGGCAACGGCTCGCCTGGGCCTGGGCACCCGCACCTGCCGGCCCCTGCGTTGCAGCAGCGACCGGCCCCTGACCACTTCAACGCAACGTGAGGACAAGTGGACAGCCCCTGGGCAGCACTATACAGGTACCGTGTACTGGTGCCCTGTTCGCTACAGTGGGGGGTGAACCGCAGCCATCACCTTCCAGGGTGCCCGGGGAAGGCCAAGTGCGCTGACCCGTGTCTCATCCCAAGCTGAGCACGCATGTCTGCCGACTGCCAAGATGCTATACCAGTCGATACGCCCAGCTGGCATCGCCCAAGTCCGCGGCAGCTGCTGCAAAGGCGGCCATGCCCCTTGGGCATGCCGGTTCCCACCTGGAGTTGACAGACGACTCCCGCGCCTTTGCTGTCGTGTTGCTCTGCACTGGTCCGCCAGAGCCTCTCCAGCCCTAAGAGGCCTACCAACCCCATCTCGGCGCCCAGCCCCGTCCCACCCATGGCCCGTACCCCGCCGCCAGTCCTCCCCTGGTCATACCTTCCACCCGCCCACGCCTCTGCACGACATCCCCTTCCCCTGGCAGCTGAATCCACGCAGGCTAGTACACGGCTCAACCCGTTGCCAGGCACGCCGCTGCTGTCTAATACACGTCCGTCTACCGCTCCCTCCGTGCGAACGCTACTCCACAGCCGCTAAGGACCATGCAGCCCTTAGCTCGCCTAGTAAAGGCGACTGCCGCCGCCGCCACTGCTGTTTGTACTCCATAAAGTGCATACGCATGGCTTGTAGGGTGCGCCACCGGAGTTCAGCTCCCGTGCCTTACTCCTGTGCGTCGTAAGAACGGTCCTCCGCCCATGCTCTCATTGGTGGGCCGGCCACACAGCACCCGCAAGCGCACAGCGAGCGGTGTCACTCGCTGGGGGCCGGGGTTCAGCCGTCAGTGGAGTTAGCAGGGGACGGCCAGGTATGGAGGCGGTAACGTAACCCATAGCTGCCCAAGCGCAACCTACTATGCCCGCTGTGGGGTATGAGCCCACGAAACACCGCGCCAAGAGCGCCAGCGAGCAGCATGCATCACCCCAAGCTCCGTTGCACAGCAGTTCATCCCTCACCCGGCCTACCCCAAAGGCGGCAGCACGTCAGGTCATGCCCACACCCGTTGTGGCACAGGCCGACCCACACCACCAGGACCACCCGACGCCGCCATGCTGCTCCAGCTGCTGGCCCCGGGCCGCAACCGAGGCCCCGGTGGGAAGGCCCGCCGCGCCCCCTGTTGCTTGGCTGCCGGGCTGTGCTGTGAGACGTCTCGCCAATGGCTGCTCGGCACCGTGCAGTCTCACGTCTTCGGATGCCTGACGGTGCATGCAAGCTGCCCGGCGGGGCCCACCGCCGTCCGCCTCCACAACGCTGCCGGCCATGGGCAAGGAGGCTGCCGCAGCCCCCGATTGGGTCACGGTGCGGCTGCTGCTGCTGCGGTGGCGCCGGCGGCAGCACAACTGCAGGTCGCCCAGAAGCCATGGTCAGGCCCTTGTGCCGTGGTCCCCACAGCTAACGGCTTTCGCCTCTCCACAATTATCATGCCCTTGGACCATCTTGGACCAGCCGCTCCAGGCTCCCGTGAAGAAAGGGGGACCCGGTTGAGCCCTTCCGCAAGTACGTCCACAACTGCCCTGTTCGCTAGCTAGCAAAGCGCAACCGAACTGCATGCTGAATTCATGCAACGTGCCTTCACCCCAGAGCGTGCTTACAACCCGACCCTGCAACGAGTCTTCGGCCTAGCATAGGCTCCCACCCCCGTAACCCCAGCCCCCCCACCTGAATACTCTACTTGGCTGCTATCCGTCCTATCCCGCTGGACTTGACGTCCCTCCCAGCCGCTCCGCCACCACCGCGTCCTGACGCAGCCCGTACCCACGCCGTGCTCCGCCCCCTCCCTCCCAGCCCCGCCAGCCTCCTGCTGCCCGCCGCCGCCAAGTCCTGCCAGGTGGTGGCAGCGACAGCCATGTGGGCGTCGTTCGCGGCGTCCAGCTCTTTCACACCTCAGCGGGAAACGTGAGGTTCTGAGGGTGCGGCAAGTAAAGTGGGGTAGAGGCAGCGTGTTACGCATGCCTTGCTGCAAGGCAAGAAGCATGTGCGGCCGATTTGAGCCTCCAGCGCAGGACGTCAGATTGCGCACATGCCGGGCCACAACGGCAATGTGCCCGCCGTGGGGCTCGCCAAGTAAGGCGCTAGGAGAGCCTGCAAGCAGCGTCCTCCTCATTCCATGGCGCCGAGGCCCACACCAATCGCACCAAGCACTGCCTTAACCTCATACCGTGCTGCCCCGCTAAGCGTGGCCATCACAGGTGCACAGCTTTCTGCCGCCGCCCAAGGACCCCGGCCCCCGCCCCACGCCAGGTGCTACAAGCTCGCCACCTCACATGTCACCCCCTGACACCGCACACACCCACTATCACCAAATGCCCACCCTTGGCGTAACAAATCCAATGGACGTAGTACTGCAGAAGAGGGCGGGTGCAAGAGGAAGGCGTGCACAGCCGTTGCCACCTTGTGCCGCAGTGGGCAGCCACGCGGCAGGCGCCCGCGGCCCACCGCCGTTCAGCCCTCGCGCCTCGGATCGGAGGCTCACGCGTCCTGGGAACACGAATAGCAGGCAACACAGCGCGTGTGTGTAAGCACATGCACAGGGTGACCCTCGGAGACGTGGGCTACAGGGAATGGTGTCAAAGTGCACCACGTGTTTAACCCCTATTTTGCATGCGCACCCTTTTCGCCTAAACCATACGCGAAGGCGCAAGCGCATGCCGAACGGCGGTCCCTACGCGTCATGGCACTAGTGCCTGCGCAGCGCTGCTCCGCTAGCTGCATGCTTGCGGCACCGGCCCCACCCTCAGGTCTTGTAAGCACCCCCACACACACACGACCTACCCATACTCGGCCACGCACACGAAGTATGGAGTGCTGCTGCTTATTATCAAGGGTCCTATTGTGGGATGTCAAGCGAGGCATGCGAGGCAGCGGGCCAGGGCACAGCTACGCGCAATAGCCCACCCGCGCAACCTTTTGCCCCCCTGCAAACACAAGCACACAACCGCACTCCTTCGTACCCTCTCCCCGTCTACCCCCTCTCCCAGCATATGCAGCCATCAACTACCTATCCACGCAGCTAGGCAACGGCAGCCCCAACCCCAATCTTCGCGCAACCAACTGTCCTGAGCTGCCCGTCGGCGACACCCCAGCACGCAAATACCATTCACCCACCGTTTTGCAGACCGCCAGCCTGCAACGTTAAGCGACGCATACATCCAGAGAATGTACTCGACGCACACACTGATCAGTGACCGAGTTACAGGGGCCACCAGCAACTTGCCATAGGCCGCCTGGGGCCCGCCTGGTGGCGTACCTCACAACATACTCTACGCATGGCGTGTGCCGCATTCAGATGTTATACAAAGGCCTTTTGTCCTCTGCCAGCAGGGGGGCCGACAGGCAACGCAGGCGATCGCACCTTGCCAGTTGGGCATTCTCCTCTCGCTGCACGGCGAACCAGCCTCCATAAGCGCTGTAATGCATTCTGGAGTGATATGTGAGCACGCTGAAGCTCACTTGAGGCGTTGCGCTCCTCAAGCGCCTCTCAACCCGAAAGCGCAAGGCATCTGAACAAGCTGGCCCCGACGCGCATGTAGACGGGAAGTCCTGCCCCAGGTCGCCACGCTTTATAGCAAAGTAATCACCGCACCCTGCCCGTGCGCAGTAAATCATGTAACGTCTATCGTCGGCAGGCGTTCGGTTCCGCAAGGCAGTCCGGTTCCGCAAGACTGTGAAAGATAGAGCCAACCAGCATGGATAAGTCGAGGATTATGGTCGCTTCTGAGAGGCGCCTTGAGTGGCTACCACATCACGGAAGGCAGCTCGACAATGGAACAATCACAACCTGGCCTAAATAACAACGCGCCATGGTTTCAGAAAATTGAAAAGATCTTATCAGGATCCGTTTGGGCAAGCTGGCGGCAGCAGCCGAGGCGGAGCTCCAATGCCCTTAAGCGGGTCCCCGTCTTGCGCTTGAGTGCCGACCGTGTGCGCCCTGCCAACTGACTTCCTGCTGGACCCGGGTGGCGAGGACACGTACTATGAGAGTCTTAGAGGTTCAAAGCAGGCCTACGCTCTGAATACATTAGCATGGAATAACACGGGGACTCTGGCCTATCTGTTGGTCTGTGGGACCTGTAATGATTAAGAGGGGGTCGGGGACGCATTCCACCGTCAGAGGTGAAATTCTTGGATTTACGGAAGACGCCATCTGAAGGTTTTGCCAAGGATACTTTCATTGAACAAGCGGCAGTAACTCGTAGACGATTAGACTGTCTAGTCTCACCTAGCGATGTTTAGGATGACAGATGTCCTTTGACCTTATCCAGAAAATCAAAGTTTTGGGTTCGGGGAGTATGGTCGCAAGGCTGAAACTTAAATTGGGATCACCACCAGGCGTGGAGCCTGCGGCTTAATTTGATTCAACCGAAAACTTACCAGGTCCAGACCGGAAGGATTGACAGATTGAGAGCTCTTTCTTGATTCTGTGGGTGGTGGTGCATGGCCGTTCTTAGTTGGTGGGTTGCCTTGTCAGGTTGAAGCAGCAGACCTCAGCCTGCAGTCGAGTCGGCCGCCCTGCGCTTGACGGAGAGGGACTATGGCGTTCAGCCAATGGAAGTGTGAGGCGATAACAGGTCTGTGATGCCCTTAGATGTTCTGGGACGCACGCCGAACCACCTCCCTCCGAAAGGAGCGTAATCCTGTAAACCGGGTTAAGATATTGCGGCTCCAACTAAATGCATCAAGGGCAGTCAGATCTCCTGATTACGTGCCGTACCCTGCACACGCTCCTCCTTGGGTGTGCTGGTGAAGTGTTCGGATTGGTCTTGCTTGGGGCAACCCGGCTTGACTGAAAGTTCTCCCACCTCCCAAGGAGAGTCGTAACAAGGTTTCCGGTGAACCTGCCCTAGGACATTGAATCTATCAACAATCCACACAACCGTGAACAACAACTGTCGGCCCTGCTAGGGCTCATGTCCTAGCTGCAGTGTCTGTCAGCTCAATTCAGGCAGGTCGGTGCCCTGGTGCCCTGGTGCCACCTAAACCGCACCAATCCAAACCTAATGAAAAATCGAGGGCTCGGCTTAGAGCTGACTCTCACCAACCAAGACAACTCTCAACAACGGATATCTTGGCTCCCAATGATGAAGAAGCAGAAATGCGATACTTAGTGTGAATTGCAGAAATACGTGAATCATCAAGTCTTTGAAGCAGATTGCGCCGAGGCTTCGCCAAGAGCATGTCTGCCTCAGCTTAATAGTCCTCATGCTCCATCTGGTGAGTGTGAAAGTCCTGGCCCTCTGGTTTTCACTGAGAGCTTAGCCGGGTCTG